>JARHVA010006886.1:222500-600000 GCA_037957365.1 Torreya grandis
TATTGGTGATGTGTTTCACACTGCCATTCACTAGCATGAACCTATTATTGACCCTATCGAGTGTCATTCCCAAATTGACCATGACCACTAGCTTGCAGTAAGTGACCATGTGAATAATTTTTAAATCATTTTAAATACTTATTATTTTTAAAGTATTTTATTCCAGTACATGTAAAGTTTCTGACAATATTTTCATATGTAAAATTTGAGTTGTAGGTGAGTTTTGAGAGGAGGAATCATATTCATCTAGGTCTAACGCCTCCAATTTTGAGCTAGGCATCTTAGGGAGACATTAATACAATCAAGGTAAAGAGAGTGATGGATTTTGATGATTAGGATCATATCTTATGATAGTTCTTTGTATGCTTATAGGGCTTGATGTATAGTTGTTTCTAGTATTATATGCCTATACGGCATTGAACCAAAATATTGTATCAAAAATTTTCACATTTTGTACACCTTTATATGGGTTTTATGGAACTATTATATACACATATTGTCAACATTTAACATTTTAAATATTTTCATTGATTTCAGATTTTAGATTTTCTTATAATTTATTAGATATTATATTACATGTTCATATTATTGTATGCTTTAAAGTTTTGTTGGGCATTAAAAATATACCGTTTAATTTATTGAATGTTCTTGAAATGTATGTTTTATAAGAGAATCATTCAATGTATGATAAAATGGTGGTTTCAAGAGTTATTAGCGTCTTAGGTAGTCAAATAAATTAGTGAATGCCTTGCTAAAGGTTTTAAAAGTCAATTTATAGGTTATTTAGATGCTTTGGCATATCTTCCCACCAAAAACAAAATTTGAATTTTTAATGTATTTCTTGTAAATATGTGAAAATATTATAATTGTGCTAGTTCCACGATGATTTTTCATGGTCATGTTGATTTTTTAAGGTAGTAGAGGAGTGAAGAAGGCCTTTAAGCATGCATTCTATGAATATGATTATGTAAGTGATCAATAAAGAAGCCTTGATTGGTATTAAATGCATGTTTTTTTAATGAAAATTACTAGTTCACATGTTTTAGTCTTGTTTACATATGTTCCTAATGATTGTAATATGGATCTTGAATTCTAAGACAAGAAACAAAGTTATATTGATAGTATGTCATGGTAAGAGGGCCCTGTGTATGAGGAAGCTTACTTTTCTTACAATCAAAATGGATATGTTGATCATATTTTTTGTATTCAAATTGTCCTTGCCTAAATATATAGTAATAAATTTATTTTAAGGTGAATTTTCAATTTTTTCAAGGTCTATGTAGTTGAAACCTTCAAGCAACCATGTTTTTTGTATTCACAATCATTTGCAGGGACTTATAATATGTAATAAATATTACATGAGTTCATTTTAAGGTTTGGTATGGATGGATATGATTATTAATACCCTAAAATATGTTTCCAAATAGACATAAGGTGTCTTATCTTTACGAACAATCCATAAAGAGCTCTTGGCCCTAAAACATGGTTTAAGGCACAAATTGAATCACAACTACATTTTTAACCAGTGTAAATTATTTAAAATATAAAATGAGGTTTTATAAGATGTTTCTAAGGTTTTTAAAGTTTTATAATATAAACATAATCCTTATATAATATGGAAATTCTTATTGTTTATTGGTTTCCTAAAGGTTTTCATTGAGAAAACATAGAACATGAGAAGGGAGTTGATGTTTAGTCTTATTCTTGGGTTAAAAATATTGTACAAAGGTTTATAAATTATAATTGATCACTAAAAAATGGGGTTTTAATGTAGTTTAATTCATTTGTTGAAGTGGTTCGAATTAGAACCTATCAAAGGTAGAGTGGAACTGTATAAATCGAAGGTGTAAAAGTTGTTGAGATTTCTTTTGTGAGAAACCAATAAAATAATTATTTTATCAGCATATCAAAAAATATATAATAATTGAAGATATCATTAAATAGGGTTATTAAGTGGAAATTTGAAGAAAACATCCATTCCAAGAACAAACCAATCCTACATAAAGCACTGTAGCAGAGCTAGTACAAAGTAAAATTTGATAACATAAGATTGGGTACTATTATATCGAGGTTATCTTAGAGTTATGGATTGATTAATTGGAAATAATAGAGTTGTCTAAGATAACGTAATAATTGATTGAGAGGGCTATGATGTGTAGTATTTTAGTCATTTAGGATTGCTCTAGCAGATTACAATATCTCAATTAGTTTGCTTGCTATGCTTACACCTTTTTTTTCTCAAAATAAATTCTAAATGATTTACACATATCAGCTATGTTATATTTATATCAGAGTTGCTAGTTTTACATTAATTATATAACTATAAATATAAACAAACATAGCTATAATAGGAATTTTGATCTATAAGAAACATAAATTGGTTCTTGAGTTTAAACTCTGCCTAATGTAACACATAAAATATGTATAAGTCATTCATAACAAAAGTTTTGTTATATATACCCTAAAATAATCTGTTATGAATCTAAATCTTTTTGTTATAATCTCCAAGAGTTTGATATATGAAGGATAGCCTAGCTAAGTTTAACTTTCTCCATCTTCTAGTGACTATGAGCTTCCTATAGGTTGTTAATAGTTGTGGTAGATTGAATTGGCAGTTGCATAGTCCTCACAATGTTGTTATCATAAGTTACATCATATAGATATAGGATGTTCTTACATAGGATACTTTGGATATAGGATGTATTGATATAGGATCCTTTGGCTATAGGATGCGTTGACCTGAGTTACTCATGAAATATCTTTTTTCCTTTGAACTTTCTCAAACAAATATTATAAGTAATAAATCATATAAAAAAGATAATTATATCTAATTAAATCACAATGAAAAATTTCATTTATCTATGAAATATAGTAATATATAGCTATTATATATTGTGTTTATTTCAAGTAAGAATAGACAAGATATAGTCCCAAAAGGGTCAGATAAGGAGAGGATAAAGGTAGGTAATAGATGTTCAGAAAATGTCATTTATAGGGCTCACCACAATCCCTAGCTTAAGAATTTTCTTGTCCTTTAGAAATCATCCTTTACATATCAATTGCACATGTAAATATGAAGTATAATGGTTCCAAATAACCCCGAGACCTTTCACCATAGAATCCCTATTTCTCTTCAAATCATTTCCGTATCCTATATTCCTTTTTCTAAGCTAATGGTTGCTTGCCTCCAAACTTGGTATGAGATATCAAAATGGCATATTTTAGAACATGATAACTAACATATTTAACCATTTCATTCTAAAAATATTGATATATGTGTTGACCCTATCAAAATCTATTCTCGGATAAAAATGTGAGTATGAGTCCCTTTTATTTAACTCTATCGTATGTTCTCCCCACTTGGATATTTAATCTATATGCGTGTCCACTCATATATAATATCTTAACCTAAAGTAAAAGTTTTGATCTTCTAAATATTGTTCTACAAGATAAGAAGAGACTTCTATTGTATTCATCAAAATAACCCATTCCTGAATAATGTTTTCTAAAATTTTGGATTCCCCTCTACTCATTAATGCAATTTAATATTCCTTTTTATTGAATATATCATTTATTTTCAATTTTTAAGCTCATTAGCCATTTATGAGGAAAATTATTTTAGTAATATATCACCTATATACAATTTGGGGTTCCAATCTATGTCATGAGGCACAATATAGTTGTCGATATAAAATTTACATAATTGGATTGTGCCTCTATTGGGCTATTATTTTACATATTAAATAAATATTTAGTGTCTAATACCTGATATGGAAGATAAAAATAGATCCTCATGAACATTAATTTGAGTCATTGTTCTTCTAGATATATGGAGTATACCCTAACATGAGGTTGATAGTTGATAAGTTGCTTTGTTAGCTTGGCCATTTCCTCCATCTTATCTTTCAACTTAATAATTTGTTCATAATCAACTTAAGATTTATTATTTAATGTAGTATTTTATTTATTCAATCACTCAAAATGTTAAACCCATTTATCTATAGATTGACTCATTTTAGTGGACAAAGTGAATGGTGTGTTATACCTTTTATTTTGAATGGATATGAGGCAAATGATTTGGATGTAGGTTGGGCATGAACCACTAGTGCTTACTATTTAGGTGTTGTAGGTCGGGTCTCAGATGTGGAAATTGGGTCCTATAACTTTGATGCTAGTATTACTAATGTATCTAGTCCATGGATTTCCTGCTCCTTCAACTTCTTTCTCAACAACTCAATTTCTTGGAATTCTCGCTCTAGAGTTAGGAATTCTTGCTACAAATATGATAGATGATCTCCTTGTATTACATCCTCAAATGGTACCTATATTGTCTCATTCCATCTATCCTATTGTTCTCCTCTATATTTATCAGTTGGGTGTTATTCTTTGTTGTTTTATGTTACAAAATGTAGGGTGGTACTATTCTTTATCAAAATTGTGTAGTTTAGAACATGATAACTAACATATTTAACCATTTCATTCTAAAAATATTGATATATGTGTTGACCCTATCAAAATATATTCTTGGATAAAAAGGTGAGTATGACTCCCTTTTATTTAACTTTATGGTATGTTCTCCCCACTTAGATATTCAAGCTATACTCTTGTCTGCTCCTATAGAATATCTTAACCTAATGTAAAAGTTTTGATCTTCTAAATATTGTTCTACAAGACAAGAAGAGACTTATATTCTATTCATCAGAATAACCCGTTCTTGAATGATGTTTTCTAAAATTTTGGATTCCCCTCTAATCATTAATGTAATTTACTATTCCTTTTTATTGAATCTATCATTTCCTATCCATTTTTAAACTCATTAGCCATTTATGAGGAAAATTATTTTAGTAATACATCACCTATATACAATTTGGGGTTCTAATCTATGTCATGAGGCATAAACATAGTTGTCCATATAAAATTTACATAAATGGATTGTGCCTCTATTGGGCTATTATTTTACATATTAAATAAATATTTAGTGTCTAATACTTGACATGGAAGATAAAAATAGATCCTCATGAACATTAATTTGAGTCATTTTTCTTCTAGATATATGGAGTATACCCTAACATGAGGTTGATAGTTGATAAGTTGCTTTGTTAGCTTGGCCATTTCCTCCATCTTATCTTTCAACTTAATAATTTGTTCATAATCAACTTAAGATTTATTATTTAATGTAGTATTTTATTTATTCAATCACTCAAAATGTTAAACCCATTTATCTATAGATTGACTCATTTTAGTGGACAAAGTGAATGGTGTGTTATACCTTTTATTTTGAATGGATATGAGGCAAATGATTTGGATGTAGGTTGGGCATGAACCACTAGTGTTTACTAGTTAGGTGTTGTAGGTTGGGACTGAGATGTGGAAATTGGGTCCTATAACTTTGATGCTAGTATTACTAATGTATCTAGTGCATGGATTTACTGCTCCTTCAACTTCTTTCTCAACAACTAAATTTCTTGGAATTCTTGCTCTAGAGTTAGGAATTCTTGCTACAAATATGCTAGATGATCTTCTTGTATTGCATCCTCAAATAGTACCTATATTGTCTCATTCCATCCATCCTATTGTTCTCCTATATATATTTATCAATTGGATGTTATTCCCTATTGTTTTATATTGGATGAAAAAGAATATTACCACCCTACATTTTGTAATATTTAATGAAATTTGGTTACTCTAGCATAGATGTGAATCTTACAGGTTTATGTTGCACACAGTCAACCCCCATAACTGTAGGATCTTAGTAGGAGTGATATGTTGATTGAATTATTGCTATGAGATTAATAAATGTGTTGAAGATATGAGGAGTGAATATGGATCACTATGAATAAGTGTAATAATTCATCCAAACAAGGGAGGATGTTACAATGGTAAGAAACCTATTATTTTCTTTGTTTTTAAAGTACTTATTAAATTTTTTTTTTATCATTTTTAGCAAATTTTAGGTAGTTTAGGGTCTTTTTTAGGAGGTATTTGGCAGTGTCCTAAGGATGGTACTAATACCATATGCTACTATACATATGAAGGCCACACTACTATATAACACTAGTGTCCTAACTATACCGCTAATGTTTGATGGATCACAAATTAAAATTTTTGATTCAAATTTATGTTTAATTATTGTTTTTACATGCTTATATGTCATTTGAAGATGCTAATGTTAATTTTTTCTATGTTTTTTAGGTGGATGTATGCATGAAGGAGTTCCTTAGTGTCTAGATGATGTAGTGCTTATATAGATTATCAATAATAAATGATGAGATGGAAGTGATTGATAGGGTTGGTTTGGGTTTTGTGACATCACTTGCATCGATTCCCTATGATTATCATACGATGAATTAATTATGTGAGTGGTAGAATGATGATACTTGTACATTTTGGTTGACCATTATGGAGATCACTATTACTCTGTAGAATTTCTATAGGATATCGAGAGTCCCCATTACTTATCAACAGGCTATTTTACAAAAGGTCACTAGAGATAGAACTACAGATGAGGTCTCTAGGTATTTATCAGGTATAACCATGAGGACACATCAGTGAGGGAGTTATAGTGATGTTTTATTATCAATTATCATTATGGATAATGATCTATAGTTATGGAAGTTTATTTTAGTGTTACTAGCTTCATTCATTATAGTGGATGGTAGCACATATACATTTCATAGAGGATGCAAAGGATTATACAAGATATAAAGGAGCATAGGACTATACATTCATGGGTTCATACCATGATAGTATTTTTATATTTGGATTTTTATCATTTTACTTAGGAGTTGTGTGGTAGAGGTATTGGATCTTATGCTCTCTTACATTGTTGGGCCTATGAGCACATTGTTGTGGCCATATCTGAGGGGTTTCTATTTCTAGATTGGGGATACACATAGTTATTTGTAGAGATATTAATTGGCATAAATCTCATGTAATCAAAGACCAATATACATTATAATTAGGTATTATATCGAGTGACATCTATAGATATCATTTGGCAACCCTACAGGGAATTTCAAGGATGGCCCAAGGATGGGATTTAGTTGAGCTACTAAGTGAATGACCATTGGGTTAATGTTTTGATATATTTAGGTATAAGAAGGTGATATGACAATTTAGCATCACTTAAGATGTGCCATACACACAATGGGTGTGTTTGAGGAGTTATAAAGCCCCTGGAAGGTTAGGTAGTAGATTGAGATGCATAATATTTGATTTGGTTCTCATTATAATGATAGAGAGAGATATGATATACCTTATATAAGTGATATGTTGGTGACCAATGACTTCATAATATGGTGGAGGCAACATAGATGGCCATCACTATTTATAAGAGATGAAGATATCATGGAGGATGTCATGGATGCAGAGCCCCTTATGGTAGTTGAGATTGTGTTGCCATTATAGATCTAAATATTTCATTTTGTTTAGTAATTGACTTATTAATTAAATATATAATGCATTTTATTGGTGTCCATAGGTCCAAGAGATGACAAGCACTAGGAGATGACAAAGATATCTCTACATATACAAATTTGTATATAGGTACCACATGTAATGGATCTCATAAAAAAGAAATATTCTAGAATATTCAATGATATATATATATATATATATATATATATATATATATATATATATATATATATATATATATATATATATATATATTCAAAATTGATGAGAATTATCCCATTAATGGTGATGAGCAAGAAGCTCGAAAATGTGCAAAGCACATAGCATTCAGTTGATCACAATATCTTTTTCTATTATGTAAGAGCTTATTACATTTATAGGGATAATTCTCTTATAAAATAAGAGTCTTTATTAATCCCTTTATTTTCTCATTTATGTCTATCTCCACAACCTTATCCTAATGGGTTGCACGTACAACCTCAATTACATAATACAAACTTTATAATTGATTACACACAATATTATTATTGCTCACCTATTAATGTGAGCACTAATCTAATTATTTTTAACACTTCCCCCCTTAGTGCTCACATGGGAAGAGAAATATCATAAACTAATTTCTCTATAATGTCTCCACTTAATTTTATCTTGCGGATGTTGACTTCAACCGAAAATGCATCCAATACATTGATTTGGAGAGTTTATTACAAATTCATGCCTTTCACAACTTATTTTAAAAATCTTGTCTCAAAAACAACACTTACTTAAAATAATGACTAATAAATGACTTTTAACCATGACACTATAACTTTAACACTTTTGATTTTTGACTTCAATACTATTCGATACTAAAGAAAATACTAACAACTAAATCTTATTGACACAAAATAAGAAAAATTTGACTAAAAAGTAATCTGAGGTAATTACATTTAATTACCATACTAAAATCTATGGAATTTATGACACTTAAAAAATAATGACAACTAATAAACACAAAGACTTGACACTTAATAAATAACAATATAAAAATTATAATAATGAAATACTATAAACTATTAACCGACTTATAATTATCTATAAATCTAAAAACAAAAAAAAATGCCAAACGCGCGAAGTGGATCGGAGATCTCCCCAAGAAGGAAAAAATCCACCATTGAGAAGGATCTGGTGTAGCCGTTTGAGGCTTTGGCGTTGGAGGACGACAGGGAGCTCGTGAGATGCTGTAAGATTGAAGACCATATTGAAGATCACGAGTTTGGAGTTGCATTTTCTATCAATAAAAGCCAAGTTGACGCCATAGGAAATGCTTGAAGTGTATGCAAGATGATTATGCCACAAAAAATATGGCGAGGTGGATGTCGGAGAGACACGGTCTGTGTTGACGATTGGGTCTTATGTTGTTCGAGCTGGTGTGTAAATGAACCAATGCAGTGTTTGAACAAATTTGACCCAATGCAAATAAATTCGACCTAACAAACAGAGATGCAATGTGTGGGTCTATGCTAAAACGCTACCGTGTAGACTACCAATCAGATCTGAGTTGCTGAAGTTGTGAGTCAATCCATGTCTCCATTCTCTCGTTATAGCGACCTTTGCATACTAAATGGTGCTACAGAGAGCAGGATCATGTGGGAGGTCGATCTAGGTGCAAGTCGTCACTCAGTTCTTGTCGGTAGACTAGCTAGGTTTGTAGAGAACCGAGCCAAGATGTGAATTTTCCAGGTGGAACAAAAATATAGAAATATATCCAACATATAGGTTTCAAAGTGTTGAAACTGTCTGGATAGCTGGACGAATTGACTCCAATTCTGGTTTGCACCTAAAGATTACTTTTCATCATTGGTTCTTCTCATTTCTTCATGCATACATCTGCACCAAACTTTTGATAGATAGGATATTGTACAAGAGGCGCTTAGATTGAATGCTAGAAACTTCTACCATGATCGGAGCCAACTGTAAAAGATACACTATATATATAAAATATATTTACAGAATTGATTTATCATTAGAATTTTGTTTTTGGGAATAGCACGTGGTCTTCACTATTATCCCAATGTCAGATTTGTTGAATGGCCTTCAATTGGAAAGAGCAGTGGACGTGGTCTGCACTCCAAAAGTCTTATGACGAATAAGGCCAAGCATTTTTCAAAGAGGTTCCATAGGGAGAACCTGCTCTGATCCCACTGATGGGAATTATCCCATTAATGGTGATGACCCAGAGGCTCGAAAATGTGTAAAGCACAAAGAATTCAGTCGATCACAATAACTTATTTTAATATGTAAGAGCTTATGACATTTATAGGGATAACTCTCTTATAAAAAAGGAGTTTTTATTAATCCCTTTATTTTTTCATTTATGTCTATTTCCACAACATTATTCTAATCGATTGCACGTACAACCTCAATTACATAATACAAACTTTATAATTGACTACACATAATATTATTATTACTCACCTATTAATGTGAGCACTAATCTAATTATTTCTAACAAAAACACAAAAGAAAAATTCATCGCATAACTCTTAGATACAACTTATCTTAATTAACCAACATATCATATAAATAAAATTGAACTAAGGATCAGACTAATATCAGACTCCAAACAAAGCTATAAGCAAAAAAATAAAATGCACATAACTTATTTGTTTCAAATATGTATAATATCATTATCTTATATTCCATCAATATATTAGTTCACTGTATATGCCTTATAGTTCACTGTATATGCCTTATAAATTATAGGGCATGTATATATTTTTTCTAATATTAAATATTAAGATAACACAGATTATATCACTCTTTGATACAATGTACAATGATCAGCGTGGTTTTTTATTAAATCTAAATGGAATTAGCATCATAGCTACAACAGATATTATACTCTAAGATACCATTACAATAACATAGTGATCTACAGTTTGGCAATGATAGTCATAAATACAAATCTCTGATTTGACAATAAAGGTTTAATGTTAAAAGAATGCTATGTTCATGTCAATGCCAATTTGACTTTAAATATCTGTGAATATCTATGTATATACTTATGGCTTTATATATTTATAACACCATAATAAATCACTATATAGAACTGAGGTATAGGAAAGGACAAACAACAATTGCATAATATTAATTAGACATTGATTCGCTTATAGTGTGGATTCATTACAGTTAATTAGCCATTCATAACTACGTCTCGGCTATCAGAGCTATATTTAGGTAAAGTATTATGTTACCTAAATGTATATAAGTAATCGGCTACTCTATTGAGCTACTCAGCTACTTGTAGCTATCAGCATAATTTTAAACATCTAGTTCGAGTGATCTTTTGGAGCTAATAAATAAGAAAGTTTATATATATGATATTATAAGTTGTGTGCAGCACATTGTTAAATCATTGAATCTTCTTATAAGTATATTAGTATGTAACGTGTATTATAAGTATATACAACTTCATCACGTATTGTGTATTATAAGTATCTGGTTCCATTCCTTATCTGATTACGTCCTTCGCATGTATTGTATGGATCAAATCACTAATTACTCGAGTAGTTGTATATTAGTGGCTCCTTTATAATTCCTTCCTTGTGAGAGAAAATAACAAAATGCAATTAGGATGATACGATTAAAAGTGTTTACTTCGGATCACAGTAGGAAATAGATATTTTTTGGAATCCTAATCAGACTGCCATCGATCACATGGTCGAGATTATTTTTCTTCTATGAAAATTCATTTGGATATTTTCTTGTCGAGGGTACAGGGTGTGTCGTGTTTTTTTTATAACTAGCAGTTGCCCCTATAATATATATACTCTTAACTAGGTGTATAGTCAATATTATATAAATGCCTTGTTAATATATACTCTAACAAGGTGTATAGTCAATAAAATATATATACTTTGTTAATATATATTCTAACAAGGTATTGTAAATATTCATTTCAGTTTATTCTATATATATGAGAAAAAATTTAATAATTTTTATTATGTATTTTAATATGCATTTGATATTACCCAGATGTTATAATATTCAACATAAATACTCAAAATGTAATTTCACTAGATATTTAAAAATCTACTTTATTGTTCATTTGTTCTTTTCTCCTTCTTCTCAAATCTCCCTTCTTTTTTGTGTTGCCTTCTCTCATCCTTCGTCTCCCTTTCTTTGCCAGGATATATTCTTCTTTTTCTAAATTTATCCTCCCTCATGAGAGGTGCGCTTCTCTTTATTTTATTGAAAAGCCCTTCTTTTCAAGAAAAGCATATTTATTTTCGTTTTTCATGCTTTTTTTTTAATTCATTTTTTGGTGTGTTTTAAATACAATTGCTTATTATAATTTTAATCAAATTGTTTAATTTTTTTTATTTGTTTTATGGGAATTTATTTCCAACTACAAAAGTCAACACAATTTTTTAATCTATTTATTCCCTTTTCTTCACTTTTGTTTATATATAAATTAATTATATTGTATTTACTGATTAATAATAATGAGACTTGACATTAACAAGTTATTACTATTATTTTAATCAAAAAATGGTATTACCTTCATTATTAATCCAATCCAAACTTATAGCAACCACAACACAAATCCTACAAGGTGAGTTCAGCATAAACTAACACACATACTCAATCATCAAAATATGGAAACATTTATCTAAATGAAAACATCATAAAAAATGCACTAATGCTAACCATGCATAAATTATTTCCGAATGAAATCAATCATCAAAAACATACTAATATTGATCTAGAGGTCATTTTAAGAATGATCTCAAATGGTTTTGAAACCACTGGCATCGCATAAATATTGTCAAGAGTATTCTGACGATATGTGGAACTTAAGAAATAGATTTCATTCATTCTTGGTACAACTAATCAAAGTTCAAGTCAACAAGTGGTCAAAGCTAGTCAAACTAAAAAAATTGATGATCATGGAACATCTTTGAACTAGTTTATGAGTCACGATGTAACAAAATTTTACATTAGTTTATATATATATATATATATATATATATATATATATATATATATAATTCAAAATAACACAACATTTTAAACCTAAAACCTATTTTATAGAAACACTAAGATGACTCGTAAACAATTCATCAGGCTCTATTTACAAGAAGCTAATGATTTTGTGTCTTCAAACATCATTATGATGGACTTTTGGAAGTAGCTAGAGATCATTATGATTATTAATTCCATGTTAAAAAGGACCAAACCATCAAGTGGGATGAGAAGGCCATAGAAGCTTTCAATGATAGCCTTGAAGTCTACATCCAAAAATTGGTTTGCACATCAATGAATCAAACCATAATTGAAATAAGAAACATATAGTATAATAATAAACCAATCAAAATCAGCATACACAACACTATAGTTTATTTATAACAATATCAAACAAGAAAATGTTGAGGAATTAGTCCTTAGGTGTTCCACAATAGATTATTAGGGTGTTTGTGTGTAAATAATAAATGGGAAAAATAATATTAATGTGTGCAAATCAATAAAATGAGTTGCATCTCACATAAATAAGTGTGTGGGAGAGTTTATAGGAGATAGAAATAATAAATGAGAGATAAAATGAGATATGTAAGAGATAAGAGATGAATGTTATCTCCTTATTTGTAGAAGAAACATACACTATAAAATGTAATATCTAACTATGAATAAAGTCATGAAAAGTTAATTGACAAATTGCATTCAAGCATTTGGCTCTTCTATGTAATGTACTAATTTAATTATCTAGTATCAAAAAAAAGCACCCCGATAAAATGTTTTTACACCTTCCATTTGCATGTTTTTTTGCATCAAAATGAATCACACAATAACTTCGTAAGTTTAAACCACTTGCAAAAACCATTGTACTCCATCTACCTATTCTTGTATTTTCTCAACAATTTTGAAGTGCAGACCACTCCAAATCTGGGACATTTGCCATTCATTTGCATGTTTCTCCTTTACACCCTATTCATCTCTTTTCGTAGTTTTTTCACCCATCACGTTCACTATTTGCATATCAAAATTAGAAAAAATATAAAAAAATTAGTTACATTTTTTTTATGATATTCTTTTACAGTGTGTTATAGTTTTTGTAAATCAGGCCATATTCCTCATTAGAGATCCCAGATCTACTTTGCATGCGTAATTAGCGTTGTATTATTGCATTCAAGGAGTTTGCTTTGAATATTTTCATCCAGGGCGTACAGCAAATTTTGTTTTATCCACTGAAGGGTTTGAAGAATTTTTCTTTGTTGCATATTCGCAAACTGATCGGTTTTGTCTACAGATTTGTGCTTAGTTTGTGAAGAATAATTTTCCATGAACGACAGCTCCATTCAACCACCAACGGTACTAAAGACTTGTCCTCCCGTGCTCGACCCGGTCTCCATGTCAACCTCAGCTGCATCAAATCTTCAACGGCTTTGAACATTTTTCCATCCTACAGTGTGATCTCTACAGCTGGTGATCCCACTCCAGCTCGCCAACATCACAAACAAACAAACCTCCTTTCCACGGATTGATAAAATAGATTCACTTTGCATGGCGTTCCTCCAAGTTCCAGAATCAGAGGCTCCATCGCTCCCAGCTATCCAGAATGAAATCCCATAGATTTCATCTCAAAACCGCGATTTCTTTTTAAGTGGTTTTGCTTTTTGGTATAAGGTTTGACTTTGTTGAGTAGTTTAGGGTATACGGTTTAGATTTTTTACTTTTGGTTTACATTCAGCTATTGGTTCGTGGTTTTGTATTAATGTTTTAGATTTTAGTTTGTTTAGTTTTGTGTTTAATTTTTATTTATTTTTTACTTTATATGGATCGTGGTTTCGCTTTTTGTGGTACAAACGTTTCGTGTTAAAGTTTTAATTTGTGTTTATTTGGTTTTTATAGTTATTTTTTATATTAATACATGGGTTTATGTTTTTAAAATGTGGTTTGGAAAAAGTAGTATTAATTTTTAGGTATTTAGGTTTTTTTTTTTAATAATAATAATAATAATAATAATAATAATAATAATAATTATTATTATTATTATTATTATTATTAAAAGTTTTAATTTGTGTTTTTTTTTTTTATAGTTATTTTTTATATTAATACATGGGTTTATGTTTTTAAAATGTGGTTTTAAAAAAAGTAGTATTAATTTTTAGGTATTTAGTTTTTGTGTTGTTATTATTATTATTATTATTATTATTATTATTATTATTATTATTATTATTATTATTATTATTATTATTAAAAATAAAACTCATTATTTTATAAAATAATTATGACTTACCTTTTATAAGTGATTTTTTTTTTCTTTTTAAATTAATTTTTTTTGGGTTTGTTATTTTAAATGCTCCATTTGTTATTTAGTTATTTTGTGAATTAATTAAATCAAGTTTAATTTGTTTTTAAAAGTTGTTTTTAGACTTTTAAGGTATTTTATAAGAAATTTAGGTGTCAATATTTTTTTGAAGAAAAAAATTAAAAGTGTCAAAGATTTAGAGTTTTATCATAAGAATTATTTTTATGTCGAAAGTGTCAGTATTTGATTTTTTTTGGTTGTTAAAAATAAAAATCCATCTTTGTTATTTATCATCAAAATCAATTGTCCAGGGTTAAGTCCTTATTTTTGTCAAAAAGTTCTTTATTAAATTACGAACTTCAATTAAGCCTTTCCAAAGATTTTTAATAAAACAAGATAGTTTGTGATCTTCATTTTAAAATATTCTCCTAATTAATATACTAGTCGCATTTTCGGGCAAACCCACATTCACACTCAGGGGGCAATTTAAGTATGTATTTCCTCACCCCATATTAGAACTAAGGGAGTGAATGTTGAGGAATTAATCCTCAAATGGGTCCTTAGGTGTTCCATAATATAGTATTAGGGTGTGTATGTGAGTAAATAATAAGTGGTATTAATAATATTAATGTGTACAAATCTCATGTAAATAGGTTTGTGGGGGAGTTTATAGGAGTTGGAGAGATAGAATGAATAGTCTCACAAATTATCCATTCTAATTCAATTCAATATATCACCATCTCATTCAAATGGGAAAGGGAATAAAGATCACATCTAAAGATATTCTTATTTACACAAAAAGAAAATCAATGCCCATTTCCAAATGAGGAAAATCACCATCAATCATAAATTTCACGTCTCATTCATAAATCATATCTACCAAACAAATAAAATATAATAAATCAAGGTGATAAAAAATAAATGTAATGCAATCCAACTAATAAAATGCTTTCAATCCAACAAAGATAAATATGAATAACATGAAATCAAAATGAAATAATCATAGAAAATACATGGTCCCTAAAACCTATAATAATTAGAGATCAAAGTGATATCAAGGCATTTACTGGTTGCATAATCATAAAATGTCTTACGTATACTTAAGACATTTAAAGCGATAAAATACAATATCCACAAAAGACACTAGTCTGGGACATGGTTGCCTCTCCCATGCCTTGGCAGAGGCCTCTATGTTACATATAGAATAATGTTGATGATCCTAAAACAACTACCAGATGCAAAGATATATTCTTCCTCTTCCTTCAACCCACCCAAAAATATCACAAATGATGGAAAATAAAAACTACAAAAAGAATCACATAAATTAAAATAAAATGGTTTAGCCATAATTTTACAATATAAAAAATTCCATAAAAGAGATTGTCAATAAATCAAATCAGATAAAAATACCATAAGATTAAATTTCATCCATTAACAAGGGAATATAATCAATTACATTGTTAAATAAGGTCATAATAACAAATCATAGATTTGTATGTAGGTAAAATAATGTACAAGAGAATGACTAATAAAAAAACTTATAAACCACTCTCTACACAATAACAGAATTCCATGTTCATTTACGACATTTGCTCTTCTCTAAATTTTCTTTCCATTCCTACATCAAGAATTTACAAATTTTTCATTTTTAGGGGAGTTGTCATGAATTTTTTTACTTTACCATCAAACATGAGGGCATTTCATTTATTTATAGGGCTATCAAAACAACGTACAATGATTTTCTCAACCCTAATTTTGTATAGTCACAATCAGACATGGTTATCAATAATAGTCCAATATAAACCCTTTTTATAGATTATTTCGACTAACACTGGCTTCCAAATATTTTTTTAGTCACTTGCAGAAGTCTATATTTAATTAGTCAAGAGTTAAATTTCTAATTAAACTTTATAAAAATTCACATAAGCTTTTGAGTTTTCCTACTATAAAATTTAATTAGGACCGTTGCGTAATAGCTAAATCCTTGATTTTTTTCTTTTAGTTTTAATATTTTTATTCTATTTACACATCCTTTTGATGAAATTTTCTCCAGAGGCCATTTAACCTTGATCTGATACCAATATGTAGCACTCTCATGTGATACTTCTAAAACAGACTACAATTTTATTCGTTAATTAACATAATTATAGTTTCACAAGGTGAGAGAACCCATATCTTGTTAACCCATTCACCAAATTTTCACTTTTACTTTCAATAACAAATATTGTGTTTAAAAATCATCATCAATCCTTTAAGATTAATATGGGATATCTATTAATTTAGACTAATTTTATCAAAATAATTTGCCATGTCATGAACCTAAGACCTATAGATTACAAGGCCACAAAAGAATACATCCTCCAAAGATTATAGCCATCGTAATATCAATAAATATCAATTGATTTTGCTCAATCAAATGCTTCCAAATTTAGTCATATAGAAATATTTATGTGGTTTTTGACTGACCATCATGGTGTATCAAAGTCTAAAACCACACATATGAGACAACATCTCAAAGTCACCCTTCGTCTCATGTCTACATTGTGGAACAATCATTTAGTAACTCACTCAAGGAATAAACACATGGGTGACTTAATCAATTACCACCTACATAAAAAATTATGTTCAATACCCACTTTTAACTTGTTGTCATTCATTTTTATATTTTCACCTCTTTAAGGAAGTATTCTACACTTCCATCTTTTGTAGTCATTTTCCATTTCACATTTCTTGTAGTAAATTGTTAGGTCTTGAGTTAATAAGGGTTTCTAACTATTCAATACAAATGAAAAACAACTATAAAGATTATATTTTTATACAATATTAGCTTAATGTAAGAGATAGTCACCATTGTTTGAGATCTATTTCCTTCCAATTGTATTTGTAGGTACACATTCCTTTAAAAAAGTATGTGTTATCACCATTTCCATTTATTATCATTTTAATTTATAATTTATAATTCTATTTTCTATTGTTATTTAAAACATAGGGCCATTCCAACTTACTTAGAATATATTCAAGATGATAGAGTTTCAAGATGTGCACAAAACCATTTCATTAGTCCATTATCTCAAGATGGAAGATCCTTAATCATTGTGTATGAAAAGCATGTAAAAAATTAAAAATAAAAATAAAAATATATATTTTATTTTGGATTTCATCCGTCAAAGTGTCATTGAATATTTGCTGGGTCGTATGTGCAAAACTGGTCAATGTAACTTAAAAAAATCGCAATCATGCATAATTACTTGACATAAGTCATTCAATTCTTTCTATTTATTTTTTAAATGCCTCACATCATTAGTTGAAGATTCTAAGCTTTTAATGCCTTGCATGTCGGTCATTACTTTTTGGACGTTTGTTTTTTTCTCAACAGTAAAGTAGAAATTTCAATTATAGCATACCACCATTTCAGTTTAACATTATCTAGAAGAAAGATTGGGATTTTCATATTGCCCACCTGTTATCACCCTGAAGTAATATAAATATATATTTTTCAAAGAGGACTAACCACTTCAATAATTACTATCTTCCATATCTGGCCACAGTGTTACAAGTCAAACCCATTACCTCTCAGTCCGGAGTTATTTTTCCTCTCAATTATTCCACATAAGTAGATATGAATGTTAAATATGCTACGACCTACTTAAAATTATATAAGAACAAATCATAAAGTTTCTGTACTATTTACAAGAGTACACAAGAATGTTAAATATGCTACAGCCTACCTCAATTGATATAAGTCAAAGTCATAAACTTTCCCGCAAGCTAGTCTCTAACATTTGTGCAAGTGTGCAAGGAATTAGAGACCACTATTATAATTAGAAATAATACTTTAGTCATTGTAAACAATATTATCAATTGTATCACGTATTAAGGTTTTTCTTGGTTAGTTGTTGTGTTTCATATGTTGTTGGTAGAAGTGTTGTCTGTGAGTTTAATATTTTATATGGAGTTCTTTTGTACTAGGGATTTTTAAAAATTCAATTTTTATTTATTCAAAAAATATATATCAATTAAATTGAAGTAGTATATCTCGTTAAGAGTATTATAGATTTTATTGTAGGCATTAATTTTATTATTTTTTAAATATCTCTAACTTTTTATATGATATGAATTTGGATTCATTTTTATTTGAAGTATGTTCGAGTATTTACACTTTTATGAATGGGATACCATTTATGATATATTATTATTCGTATTAATTAGACTATAATATTTTATTAAATATATAATTAAGGTAGATATTTAAAATATATTTATTTGGAACATATAAAGAGATTAATTTTGTGAATTTTTCGTTGATTGGTGGTAAATGGTCTCAGTTTGGGAGTGCCATTATATTGCATCCAAGAAAAAAATCTTTTTATTATAAAAACCACACTCCAAACTCTATTATAGTCTAAAGATATCATAATTTATTGATCGCCTTCTCAAAGCAGAATGACAAAATTTTAATATGATAATCAAATGGAAATCAAATTTAAAGTCGACCATTTTCATTGGTATCTCATGTTATTACACTCCACCACCACCACCCATTATTGTTAGAAGTTTCTCCTACTATCATTGTTAGTATAAAGATCTTAAATACATGTCTAAAAAATGGCTTCCCTCTAAATATATCATAGTATCAAAATTGTAAACATATTTAGAAAAAAACATAAACTCCAAACCCCACTTTATACTTAAAATGTCACAAATTTATTAAATGAAAAAATATATAAATAAATATTTAGAGAACAAAAGTTTGGAATAAAAATCCACGTACATAATAATACTCATTCAAGTAAATAAAAGGTTGTTTAGTGAAAATAAAATTAAGTGCATGGTAAGGTTCCATTCATCTAACTTGGGTCCCATGTACCTAGGGCATGGATGAGCAAATTTGAAAATGAAAGCCACCACTATGAACCATCTGTTATGCTTGGACATTAATAATAAAATATATTGTACTAACTAAAGTTTATGCTTGATACAAAAGAAAACATTTACCGATATAAAATAAACATTTAACTCCACCTTTCGACCGACGAACCCCTGACCACCACTCTCAGTGTCACTGCTACATTACATAAATATCCGAGACGACGATAACAATACAAATTCAGACAACCTACATTTTACCATCTGTAAAGGACGAATTTTTATTTCCTTTTTCTTGTGGGATTCGGTCATCTTAATCCTATCAGGGATGCCAACTGCGAAGGATTCAGGATACCCGGAATGTTCACGTCATCGGAACGGAGGAAATCGGTGATCAGATTTCATTGCCTCTCTCCTCGCCTTCATAGAGCTGCCGCTTCCCAGAGTTATTACGGGGTGGTGTGTTCGAATTGTGCAGCGGCCATGGTTTTCCCAGTAGTGTCCCACGCGAGAGGTAATCCCTTGCCATAAACAAGCCAGCTGTCAATTAAACACTTTGGACTGCCGGGGCGCCAATATAGGAAGGGGGTTTTTATGTGTGTTAGAGGTAAGGGGAACAAACCCCGTACGAGTCGATCGGCTTCTCCTTTTAGATCCATGCCCTAGGTGAAGGGAGGATGATGTAATGTTTGAGCTGTCATTGATGTTAGCATTCTCCTTAACCTTGTATAGCCTCATCTTCTTCAACGTTGTGCCTCGTCCGCTTTCGTCTTCCGCAGGTGCTTTTCCTTTTCTACAATCTGCCAATTCCTTTTGCGGCGGCTGCATATATTTGTGCATGACCATTCGAAGGAAGACGAATCAGAGTTTGGCGTGAGGGTCGAACACGAGACGACGTGAATCGCTGGATCTGGTTCCCCTCCAGATAATTTCGGGGAGAACGTGTCTCAGTTATCACTATTCCCCTCCTCCCAATTGATAGTTGTAAATAAGCCGCGATATGTTTTAAAAGTGTCCGAAATAATAAAAACTGCAATTGGAATGACGTGCAAGAAAAATGCATTTCCACGGAAACCAAATCAATAAAAAAATCTTGCAATATTCGTGCATTCTTCTATTACTTAATACGATTATATCGCATTGTTCGATTACCCAATTATATATGACCACATTAATTGTAGAAAAGAAGTAATTTATGAGACGTTTGTTATTGGTGTGTTTCATGGAGTTGCTAAGATCAATGATATTGAAGTGGAAGTAAAGAGTTGTCCCCAAAATATTTCACGTGGTATCGATATTATTCTCATAGTTTTTTTTAATATTGTTTTAGATTGTCTTATTTTTGATAAAGTTTTTTGAAATTTTAGGTTCATAATAGTTGGAATGCACTTTATGTTGTTAATCTGGAGGGTGTTCAAAATTTAATGAAAGGTTTTTTCTATTTAAATCCAACAATTTTGACCAATGCCATTCAATTGTTGCTTGTGGAACTTAGTTCATTCAAAATACTATGCTAGTGTTTTCTCACTAGACTTGAGACTTGGTCATCTTTGAGCATGCTAAGATCAAAGTCCCTATCTGGATAAAGTTCGCCACCCTCATGTTTTCATTGTGGAGTTTTATGTAGATTTTGGTCAATCCTTTAAGGCATTTCATAGTGTTTGAAGTTAAATTCCATGTGGACCGACCCAAAAAATGCATTTGCGCTAAATTATATCATTCCAAAAACATTAAGGAAGCCATTGACATTCATGTCAATGATAAGAGGATCACACAACATGTGCTTTATATAAATTTACACCAATACTTATTTTGTTCCTAAGCTAGTGATAAAAAAATCTATGAATGCTCGTTAATGGCCAATGCCACACACATCCCACCTCTAAAAGCATTTCTTGAGGTAAACAAACAAATTTAGACATCCATAGGCAAATGGACTATAGTTTCATACAATAAAAACTCATGTTCAGTAGGCATGGCCAGGACTTCTATGTAAAAACCCATAGGCAGTTTGTTGGCTACCCATCAATCAATTTCTACTACCCAACAAGTAGCCTCACCACCAGTACACACACCTCAAGATGGAAATATGTTCGTAGTTTCTCAAATCCAACCAAGAGCTTCCTGACCACCATTTGCTTCTTCAGAGGTAATTTTATTGGGAATGATAAATAACTCTATGGAAGTAAATCATGTGATAGTTTCATACATTGAATGCAACACTTTGCCACCTATAGATAATGATGAGTACATTCAAGACAAGTGACGATGTTTTTTATTAGGATATTTCATGTAAGGTAATGATCAATCCTTCGTAGCTAATAGATTTTATATTTAACTAAGATTGATAAGGAAACCACTGTACAAACTGAGGTTGACAATTGATTGTGTACTCTTGGAATGTATGTGGTACAGATGATATGATCCATAAATATATTTGTTTGGAAACATGTCACTTTGAAACAAATATTAAGTGCTTTTGTCAATAATAATTTAAAGTCTTTAGCTTTTATCTAATGTCCACTATGATAATTATTTGGTTAGGGACTAGCTCCCAAATGAATAGCCATTAGATGGGATGTGAGGGACTGGTAACCTTAATTGTCCCATCCCTTTCACACAATGTTGTTAGTTGGGGTTTGAAAACTAGTCGACATGTTGCGTGGACCTTATTAGAATTTCATGTCATTTTCCTTGGTATCACCAATATAATCTATGCATTTAATGACATGGTAAAAATAGTGACTTTTTTCCATTTTTTAGAATATTCTCTTCTTGATGCCAACTAGATCCTATGTAGAACTTTTAAAATGGTAAATTCTCATTTCTCATAATGCATTGTTGCATTAGTTAAAGAGAGGTATGGATTTACATGTGCAATAAACTTGCTCTCTATGACCCTGACCATGACCTCCACCTTTTAGCTACATTACAATGGAATACATGCTCTAATCTATGTAAAGGCCATGATTGAGACACCAAGTTGCTTGATGGATCCATGATGATAGAGCATAACATATTTTATTTTTCAAATAATTTTGACTAGACCATAGTTGTCTTCATTTTTGGTTTATTTTAGACCACCTTCTCATCAAGTTTGATCTAGAATGGTTCTCTCCCTCTCCACGTTGGTCCACATCACAATTTTATCTTAGCATTGCTCATTTTACCACACATGGATAGTGAAACACATTGATAGCATCAGGAATATTCCTCCTCACCTCCATGGTGATTTGGATGGAATTAATTATTGGGTGATGCCATTAGTAGGAAAACTACCTTTCTTCACATATATGATAAACAAACAAGAATATTTTATCCCAATGACCATGAGGCTTCACATAGTGATTACATTCATATCTCATAGGAATTAAAGCTCTCTCATTTTAATGAGGATTTAAAATTTTAGAAAGCTATGTGGCATCAAAAATCCAAAGTTGAATAACATTATTCTTATCAAAGAAGGAATGGAATGGTCTGGAAGTCCAAACATAAGGATTTATTCATCAAGATTTATTTTAAAAAAATCTATGATGGAATTAAGTGACCATTCATCTTGGTTAAGATTTAATCACTTGGTTTTGGCTCAAGATTGTTAGCACAATTAGGATTATCTTTCAAGAGGTAGGAGCATTGAATCACCATTAATGGCGTCTAGTCTAATAAGTTTGGATGTTTTATTTCTCTTCTCCAGGGTATTCCTCTAGCCCTTTCCCTCAATGTGTTAGCTGCTAAAGGGATTAGATATATCCTAGCTAATTAAACCTCTAAATAATTGATTAATGGAATTTTTGTTCCTCGTTCTTACAAGAAACACATTGATGGGAATTTTGTTGATGAATCTTTTTTCGTTTTAGCTAAGGAAGAAAATTTTATCTCCATTGCTATGAAATGTGTGGATCAATGTTTATTATCCTTTGGCTTGTATATCTAATGGAAGAAAACTTAGTACTATATATGAAGTCTATTTTCCCCTTACCTAATTAGATCTTTCATTATAAGTGGCTATGGACTCAACCAGGTGAGTAGATTAAGTTTATAAGCAAACCCTTTGCTTTTCATCACACTCCTTAAGATCTATGGGGTTATGTGGTTCAAAGAAATGAGAATAAATTTCATTTCTTGATTTTAAGCATCTCTCTCTAGTAGAAATGTTTCAAGTATGCTCTAATATTTTGGCTACTACTCATCTATATTATTCCTCATGTTGGGCCCCATCTAAAGCAACATATGCAAAACTTGAAACAATCTGGATGGAATTCTTATGGAATAATTTGAAGGAACCAAAGGGTTTCATCAAATTTCCTAGGATATCTATTGTAGATGAAAAGTTATCCAAGGTATTGGTCTTATTGAAATTAAAATCCAATGTGATGCCATGTGCTCCAAATGGATCATGAAAATTATACTTAGATATTGTATCAGTCAAGGCAAAACAATGGGAAAGGAATCCTACAGAATTTTAAATTTTGAAACTCTTCTTATCACACATGCCATACTTAACACTTAGCAAACACTTATTGCTAAGAGTATTTGGAAATCTTTGGAATTACTTTAAATAAAATTACAATGGGATGGGGATGGTT
Source organism: Torreya grandis (assembly GCA_037957365.1). Lineage (NCBI taxonomy): Eukaryota > Viridiplantae > Streptophyta > Pinopsida > Cupressales > Taxaceae > Torreya > Torreya grandis. The sequence continues at coordinate 246,660 of JARHVA010006886.1, forward strand.
TCTTATCCATCTTATTTCTCAACTCCAATTCTAAGTTGTGATCCCCTACTCTTACATATCATGATATTCATTTCAACCTTATTCCTTTATGTTCTTTCTTATTTCGTTTAGCTTGTAGTGGTTGAAGCATAATAATATGTCCCACTTTTGGGTACAAAGGAAACAACAAAAAATAAAATGTGCACATTTCTCAATTGTATAGATAATAGTGACTAAACCATACACAATGTGAAAATAGTTTAAATCAATGAAATGTTGTATTCTAAGAGTAATTACATTTATATTTCTTTAAAAAAAATAAAAAAATAAAAATAGATTTTTGAATGTATAAATGTACAGTGAATATATTTCATGTATAAAAATTGTATTGACCACTTGGTTTCTCTTCCTCATCATATTTTCAAAACATAATATTTTTTCAATATTTATTGAAAATATGCCTTAGAAATATGAACGTAGTGCAAAATCATTTTTTAAATAATTTTTTGATTAAATTTTTAGTGATAAGAGTAAGCAATATCAACACTTATAATTTCTCCTCACGATAGTTTTTTATATATGTCAAAATGGTCTGATTTTTTTATGATTGGAATAAGAAGATTAGAATTAAGTGTGGTGATATTTTTCAAAAAAAATTAGTCTTAGTCTTGTATTTTTCCTAATGCCCTCAAAAAAAAAAAAAACTTTATTTTATAAAAAAATATATTTTACTAAATAAAAATAAATATTAAATATTATTTAAAAGTCATAAATAGACATATTCACATATCGAGCTACGCATTTTTATTTTATTTTTCCACCTAAATCATGCCATATGACATGGTATTTAAAAACCATTTAGAGCTTTCTACATAGATGGGCTAGGGTTTAATGCCACATAAAATTGGATCAAATGAAATTCGATCAAAGACAATTCGAACGAAGACAATCCATTGTTCAAACCTCCTTTGTTCAACCCCCTTGAGATTTGTGCCCACCACCATTTCCTTCCCCAGTGCACCACTTTCCATGTTTAAATATTAATGGTTTTTTCATACTTTTATTTTTGAGTCGCATCAAACATCTGTGACCTTGCCCTGGGAGAAAGAGGAAATATACACACACTGTAAGAGATGCAAATGGAGGGCAGAGGCTACTCCTTTTCTTCTAGACATGGAATAGACATATTAAAGGAGGATCAACTTACAGAAATAAGGTTAGGAATAATATTTGATGATTGTACCCCTTTCTCCGACAGCAAAAAAAGTAGCTTGCAAAGCAGAATTTCCTTGAAATAATTAAACTGAATAGCCTGAGCACAATATATTTGCTGAATCACTCAATAGGGAGCAGATAATGCTTTATTATGCCAATATGTGGATCCTACTTGAATATAGAATATAGGTTCTCAAAGATCATTAGAACGTTTTCAAAAAGTATTTTTTTACGCAATTTTGACATCAGATGAAAATGTTTTAAACAAAATGAAGTTTAATCCTCTAAAGAAATGACTCACAATGTAATAGGTATTTGCTGGCCATTATTTCAAATTTAATACAAAATTTGCACGTCGAAGGATAGATTGCTCATATAATCAGGTTTATTTTTCCTAAGTAAACATCGCTCATTTTTCCACAGATTTAAGTTATCTTCACTTTCATATCAAGCTGCTTATAGAAGCTAATCTTGCACAGAGAAAGAGTCACTTTTTTATAAACAAATGTTTTTAAAGAATCTAAAATTTTCACGGTAGCTTAGGTTGATTGTGTATTCTTTTTGTATATTTTTAAAAGTTATTTATAGACTAACATGTCTCAATAATAATATTTTTTTAATAATCTTTCAATATGTTAGCATGTAATGGTAGAAAATTGATTATGATTTGGTGGGAAAACTCAAAAGTTTCTATGCAATCAGTTTTTTTGGGTTGAAAAACAATTTTAAAATTTAGAGAATATAAGCGATAATTTTTTTTGAAAACTCTATAGCATTCCACCATGAAGAGGAATTAAAAGATTTAAAGTAGTTTAAATCTGAATGTTGTAATTGCCAAGCATACTTTTAATTTCTTTGCCCCATAAAACATATCCAATGGATTAAGGTAGGAAATATCTATCTTGTTAGTTTCAGTACTTATACTGTAGCTAGTGGATCCCACCATTTTAGTGGGAGAAATAGAATTTATAGTCTTACACACATCGGTTATTTAGAAGTAAATGATTTTCACCGCTGTTAATTTCCTAGCCATTTCCTCTTGCTAATTGTTCTGCCATTCCCTGCCTCCTCTATTTTCGGCATCCCAATTAGTGTCCGTTGTGATTTTTAAGTCATTTTATTTACATTGAATGTGAGAATATATATACACCAAAGCCATTAAATATATTATGCAAAGTTACGTTATACATATAATAATGTTTTCAAAGATATACGCAGCAAAACAATATACCCTAATATTTTAGGTTAGTAAATGGAGTTTTCAATGTCATTTTAAACTTTTAAACAATTCATAATGCTGATTCAGGATCTTTCAAAGATATACGCAGCAGAACAATATACCTTAATATTTTAAGTTAGTAAATGGAGTTTTCAATGTCATTTTAAAGTTTTAAACAATTTATAAAGATAATTTAGGATCTTTTAAAATTTTTACGTTGCTTTAATTTTTAAATGTTTATGTAATGTGATGCAGAAAAATAATTTGGTAATGGTGTATATAGTTATATGGCATAAACGTTTCAATGAGTTGTCTTTATTGTGGTAGTTTTTAATTGAAAACCATACATTTATTGATAAAAAATCTATAGTACAATGCTAATCATACAAAAAATACAGGGGAAGAAGTCACATCCCAAAAGGCAAGCCATACTAGGATAGACAAGTCAAGAATATAAAAAGAATAATAAAAAAAATTATAGATAGCCAAACTCCATATCCACTACACAATTTTTTTTATGATTATTGTGAACCTCAATCCACCCTTTTAACAACCAATATCTATTAGACAAGAAATAACCATCAAAAGAATAAGATTATGTTGAGGTTCAAATAGGCATTGATCCTTATCAGATTTATATGTCGTAAATTCATGTGTTCTCTTGATACTTCCCCTCTAGCATTACCCACAAATGTCCTTTGGCAAAAAGAATATAACCTAGTCGATTCTCCAATAAACTTTGAACTTTTTTTCTTCCCTATGCCATATTTAGATTTTTCCTTGTCCTTGTCTGGAAAAGTGTTCCCATATTATTGCCACCATTGATGATAAAAAGAATGGTCATTTTTATTGTTTGTCTTGCTTGCATGAGGACAAATCCCCTGGAGATGGTTAGTTCAGTGACAGAAATGATGTCTAAAGGCAGTGTTTTCATAATACAAAATTTGGATTTGAATAAAGTGTTCATGTTTCAAATGAAGTACAAATGGGAGACCTTTACTATGGTCCACCTCTACACAAATACATGCATAGGTAAACAACTCTTGATTAGACTATTTAATATCTATCTTGATGAATTTTCACAAAATGGTACAAATCGCTTGACATATTGATGGGTTTGAGAAGAGAAGAGCGAGGTTTGATAGCCAAACCCAAACTAATTTTTAGAAATGATTGTTTTTGATAGATCAAATTGAAGAACCAGGGGCTACAACAGAGTCCAAATCTTCCTTAAACACAAGGTCCCACCTTAAAAACTCTACAGTAATCCTTAGGTTCAAAAAAATAAACTGTAAAAAATACTTTAGAACATAAATAGATTACACATTCATTGGTGTAGGAAGCATAGACTCATTGATGTAATTCTTCTAGCTGAGTTTGAAATTCAATAAACCTACAAATCAATGCAAAATATTTAAATTCTTAAATAAACCTAGTTACTTCAGGAAGAGAGATCTCCATTGTAGCCACTTCATCTAACTTCTTCACAATGTATGGTTTGGGAAGAACCAAAGGTGAAGCTGAAGGAGATTTAGGGTGAGCCACATATTTGAAGGAATATCTAGAGTTTTATTTTATGGAGCCACTAGCTGCTGAAAAAACCTAGATGTTATATGGTAGATCAGGGGGAAGATGGTTGTCAATCTCACTACAAACCTATTGAAAAATCCCAGCCACTATTGTAGGCCTCTACTCGCCTACTAGGGGTTTTATTTGATCTATCTTTCCTTTGCTATAAATTTGATCCCCTCTATATATTTTGATGTATTCAACTTTAACATCATTCAAATTTGTAATGATATAATTACTTATGTTTTACAATCACCATGTAATTCTTTGACTATTTAAGTTATTTATTTGTAGTGGTTTAGATTAAGCTTCATTTTTGTTTGAATTTATAAGCTTTTTTTTGAATTGTTAGTTTTAACAATTACATGTGCATTTGTGGTGATCGAAAGTGTAGTAAGCAATAATGGAAAAATAAGATAATATAAAACTATGTGCATAAACATTTTTTATAATTAATATTCACCATTTAGTTAAATCTAATTTTTTGTCCAATTGAAAATGTTTAATTAAATAAATAAATGTATTCAGTCATCAACAGACTTTTATTCCATTTTATTAATTCACACTTATACTTGCCTTATATCCCTCCTACTTAGAGGCATGGTGCAACCAACATTACCATATGTTTGTGGGTTGAAAATGTATAAAAATTATAAGACATAGGCAAAAGATTCAAATGAAAGGAAGACTGATCAATGTAATATATGCTCAGAATTAAAATCTAACTATATTTTATATTGCAAAAGGTTAACAACTATAAAAAATTCAACATACCGTGATCTATGTGAGTGGGATTTAAGGCCATCAATCATCAATGTGAAATTAATATAATAGCCAGGCATGTATCACGCTTAAATGAAATTCAAAAGACGTTTTGTGATTCCATTCAAAGCTGTCATAATGCGATGGGAAATGTGAAAGGCATCGGTTTCTAAGGATCATAATAGGTAGCTACAATAAGTCTAATATTTTTTAGACAGCAAAATCATCATGACATCTAGTGAGGGGTTGGTTTCAAGGGCATAAATTAGACTAAATTTCTCAAGATGTACATACATGCCAAGGGAGCTATAAAATTCAAAATTATGACATCATTTTTCCTGAGTATGTTTTTCCTTTGCATTTTATTTATTTATTTTTTCAAAAAACCCATATGGTTAAGATGAATGCATTACATATGACTAGGTTAGTAAAGGAGATCATGTAGGAAAGAACATATTTGTTTTGGCATCTGACGAAAAAAATTATATTTGAGATCTTAATAATAGTTTTTTAGAATTGTTTACAAGGTCAAGGGAAGGTGTTTTAGTGATGGGAATGGTCAAGTTGATGGGATGATAGAGGAATAGGGATATTTTTCGTTGATTGTAGGGTTTTTTTTTTTAAAAACAAATAATATTAAGTATATCTATATATTTTTAATAGATCAGTTGATATCATAACATTTTCCACAAAATTTTTAAAGAATGTGTAAAATTTATTTTTATACTTGAGAGTTAATATTTTCCTTTATTTATTGTATCTATGCCATTGGATAAATGATCCATTTTAACTAACAAGGACATAATGATTGTGTGAGCTGCAATCATCTTATATATATATATATATATATATATATATATATATATATATATATATATATATATATATATATGCTTCAAAAAAATTAAATTTGTTATATCAAACATAGCACTATCTACTAGTTTTTAATGGTTTACAAATAAAAAGTACATTAGAATTTATAATTTGACAATCTTCATTGTTTTTTCCTTGTCAACAATTGTAGTTTGTATACAAGGTAGTGGCTCTTTTAATTGGTCCTCTATACACAATGCTTTAATATTGAGATTGATATTCAAGATGTATGGAAAATTGAGAATGATATTGGCATGTTTATCTTAAGATTGAAGTGGAGATTAGAAATGGTTGTACTCATGAGTGGAGAGTGTCATGAAATTTAAGCTGATTAGGATTTATAAATAACACATTTTATTTTAATACTTTTATATCCTCTTAATTAAATATAATTATTATGATGCATGTCAAAAAAAAAAAAAATTCTTTCGATTATGAAGTGTATTTTCAAAGGCACATGCTATTTCTAAAATTTGACCTCTATTTCTTTTTAAAGTAAAAATAAAATACTTTGCTTCTTGCTAATCATTCATAACATTGTGTATTGGGGGCTAACTTCTATCCTTATGCTTTGATTTAATTCTTTAGAATTAAAATTTAATATTAATATTTTTGTTTCTTGATAATGGACACATTTAAAATGTCAATTGATTAATTTTATGTGTTTCATATATTTATATTGATCATCATGTAGCCTCGATTATAGTTATAAAAACGATTGTACAATGTTACTTCAGTCCATATATATACTTAAATATCTAATTTACAGATCATGCTTTTTCGTGTTAGTCTCCTTAAAGCTTGTAATCACTATGAAAAAATAGTGAAATAATGAAACCAAGTCCACGAAAATTTTAAAGCATATTAAATGAACTATAAGCTTTTAAAGGTGGAAAGTTCATATATTAAAAATTTATGAACAAAGTGTTGTTTTGGAATGAGAAATATACATGCCAAATGATCGTTAGACTATGCGTTTCTTTTAACTTATTCAATAGTGTTATATTTGAATCCTCCAAAAGTGGTAAGAGGGACTAAATTTCATTAGGGAACGATACTATACATAGCATAGAGATCACGTTTATTAAGAATATTTTGAATTCGACAATATATAAGTTTTTTTCAAGCTTAAAAAAATAGTAATCAAAGTGCTAAAAAAGATATAGTAATCAATGTGCCAAACAGAAAGGGAAGTTTATTGCATAGGGGCATAGTAAATTTGATCAATGCACCCAAAGCATTTGTGATTCTAACCTAAGAGAATTAGCCTAAATCAAATAACACATACTTAGTAATCCTATATCAATTATTAATTAATAATGATTTTTTTTTTTTTTTTCAATAAAATATGTTTTAACCAACGAGTAATGTTTTTATTTGCATATGGTGTGACATCCAATTTGTTTGTCAAAGTTCCGTGGTTCCCTAACTGGGAGGCGCTTCGAAGCTAGGTTTTTGATGTAGAATAAACACAAGCATTAACCAAATGTGATGGTGTCTTTTTAAGATGTTTCATTGTAAAAGAAGTATGTGGATTGGAACTTCGTTTGTGTTCCATTTTGAGTGGGCGCTCGCTTCTCATAAATTATTTATTTATATAAATTAAACAATTGAAAATTATGAAACATTTCTAAGAACTCTCTTTATGATTTTAAGAAAATGTCTCTTAAAAAAAAAATCATTTCTTCTTCTAAGAAGTGAAGCTCTGTTAGATTGGTCTTCAAAGTCTTGTGTTGCAGGTGTTTCGTGCTCACAATTTGGGGTTTGTTAGGGGTTGCCTAAGCATTATGCTATTCTCGTATTTGTTTTCAAAGTGAAATATGAATATTGGTGTTTTGCATATGTAAGTGAATGAATGTGAATTAATGGCATAGAGTATCTGTTGTGCACTCAGGATATTGTCATTTCGTGGTTCGTGCTATCTCTAAATTTTTTTATCATGTCTATTCTCACTTCTTTTCGGATCTTAAGAAATGAAATGATAGGATGCAGTTCAGACTAGATTATGTCTTTCTATTGAAAATTCATGGAATATGTTATTTCATTTATCTTTCTATTTGGGTTTGGGCCTCTCTCTCTGCAATTTGCTTCTTCCTTTGCTTAAATTCAGAGCAGCTGATTATTTTATTCTTACAGTATTGAATCTGAAGGTTGAAGATGATGTATTTATCTTTGCCCGACAAATATGAAATCATAGCCTACTATAAAATGGATGGCGTTTTACTACCTGAAATTTGCCTCGCACGAGTGTATTTTAACTTTTAGTTTTTATTTGAAGTTTCATTCATTTTTTCTTCTGAGTAAAACATAGCCGGTGAATGAAATAATGTTTCTTTGATAATTTCATTTCCTATAGAATGGTTATCTTTTAGGTTTGAAAAAAAAATAGGGAAGTTATTTTCAATTGAAAACACACACAAAGTTGCACTCAGTTGTGACCTCTGTGAATACATATTTTCTCATAAATTAAGGAATTAATGGATTTGGGTTCAATTGAAATTCAGTGATTTTTTGGTACTCCTTTAAGACAATTTTTTCGGTTATTAATTTATTATTACGGGAATCTTAAGGAAGACTATTACTTATGTGGGTTAATGAAACATGTTTTTTTTCGTTTTTTTAAAAAAAAAAAATCTTCTTCCTCCTCTTTTCTTTTGTTTTTGAAATCATCCGTGTACAAGGGAAAATCTTGGTTAGAAGTTGTTCTTTACAGATGACGTATATCACTGCTGAGCATAAAAATTTTCGTGTCCGTGATGCCCCATTGTTTATTCTAACTCTCTCTTGTTAAAAAAAGGATCTCTGTAAGTCACGGATAAAATTATGGGCAGAGATCATCCTTTGCATACATAGTAATACACAAATTTTAAACAATGCATATGTTAATTGTTAAAATACTTAATCCTGACCTCCCTCACCGACCTCCAACGGATGAAGATTCACCAAAAAAACATTTAATATGCAGGATTGCAATTTTGAATTTTCTTTTTAAAGATTTGGACCGAGTGGGAAAATGTGTGGTAGGTGGAGAACAACCAGTCAAAATATAGAAGACAAAGTGAAAAAATATAATTTTGTATGTGAATGCCATAATAGTTAGGTAGATGGAAGGGAAGAAGATAGACAGGTGCAGAAGAAGATTAGAACAATAGAGAGCATGCGTGGATCTATAGAAAAACAGAACTTTGACAGCAGTTAGAGGCATAACAAATGAGAAGGCAAAGATCATATGCATCATCATACAGAATAGAGGAGAACATATAATTAAAACACAATTTTTAAAAAGGTTTAGTAGAACAATTTAGTAAGAGGGTAAACAACAGTAATTTTATCAAGAAGAGTCTGTAACTTGATGAATATATATATATATATATATATAAATCAATATTAGCATGTTAATTTGTCTATGTTTTAGATCAACTCTGCCTCCTGTGTTTTGTTTGTAAAGCCTTGGTATATATATATATATATATATATCTGTGTGTGTGTGTTTTAATCAATATTAGCATGTTAATTTGTCTATGTTTTAGATCAACTCTGCCTCCCGTGTTTTGTTTTTAAAGCCTTGTTTTCTTTGTCTAGTGCCTTACTCTTTGTCTTTGGAATTCAGCAGTAGCTACACGCGTTTGGATTTTTTTTCTAATAAGGTGTATTAGAGCTAGAGATCTAGATGTTATTGGGTTTGAAGATTTTCACCAAATCCCAAACATGGCTTGAATAAACAATAAAAATTGACAATACCCACGAACATTTTGATGGACAAAATTATGTTTGGGCTAAGAAGATGCAGAATATAATGGTTACAAATGACTTGTGGGAGTTAGTGGTCAGTGGATTCACATATGCCACTAACCAAGTTACTTACAATGCATTTAAAAATGCACAAATGACCCAACTAAAAGAGACAAGCATGAAGGATGCAAAATCCTTAAATTTGATTGAGAAAATAGTGGTAGAAGCCATATAGCCCAAAATAACAGAAGCTAACTACTCAAAAAAAGGCATGGCAAATTCTTCAAAACTCCTCTAATGGCACTGACAAGGTGAGGTTAATCAAACCCCAATTTCTTAGAAGAATTTTGAAACCCTTCAAATCAATGATGGTGAGTCCGTTTCAGGTTTTCATATAGGATTTTTTACTTTAACAAATCAATCAAGGGTTAATCAAAAAGATATGGAAGATCAAAAGATTATCAATACTATATTTAGGAGTTTTAATTCAGATTTGACTTGATTGCTTTTGCAATTGAAGAGGCTAAATAACATTCAAAGATGACAGTAGATGAATTGATGGGTTCACTACAAACCCATGAATAGTGGTTGAAGAGATCTACTCCTTCCGTAAAGAAAGCCTTCAAAGATCAGTTAAAAATGAGAGGCAAATGGAGAGGAAGAGACAATAAAGACAAAAATTTTAGAGGTAAGAAGAAGAGGAATAATCTACTATGGAAGATTAAGCTCAAACAACCAAGAAAGATCAAGTAGCTAATAGTCAGACTCCTAAGACAATAATATAGGGACCTCAAACCAAAGTTGTGATATACGTAATGTTCAGTGCTACTATTATAACAATAATAATCATTTTTATAGTGAATTTAGAGAGACGCAACATGACTGTAGAGACCACCACTCTGATACAACAATGTAGAGTCCATAGATCCTACCCTAAAACACATAACGTTTTTTGTTTAAATAATGTTTGTCTATGAATATAACTCAGGTATACTTTATCCTATCGAATATCCTTTATCAAAAAATACAATCATCTAACCATACGGGTTAGGCATTCATTTTCCAAATGAGCAAGCATCTAACCGTACGAGCTAGGCATTTTTTTGATAAACAGGCAAGTGTCTAACCATCTGGGTTAGGTATTCATTTTCCAATTGGGAAAGCATCTAACCATATGAGCTAGGTATTTTTTGACAAATGGGCAAGCATCTGACCATACAAGTTAGGCATCTACACATGAGTAGGTTGTGCTCTAGCTAGAGACTTGACTCATCGAGATCAACCAAATCATGAGTCACTCACTATTTACCACTCATCTCTACTAGATAAGCACTGAGATCATCATGACAGTATCATGCATTAAAAATATATCAAAAATTCACATTTCAACTGAGAATTTAACCTAAAGCCTTGAGAACTATGAAAATCTAACCGAGATCCTTCTAAGTATATCAATGATTTCTTATCTTTGATTTGTTTAAATAAACTAGAGTCTTATTATAACAGTCTTACATTTTCATTTAAATTTAATCTTGTTTTGTGTACAACCCCAAACCTCATCCTATTCACTTACATACTGGAAACATTCTTCGATTCCCAGACTGCCTACATACTTGCTTCTGAACAAGATCAAGGTGTAGTATGCATTTAGTTATATTTTATATTCTAAGTTTTATGTGAACTGTGAACTGGGTATGTAGCCTTTTCTAGGACCCTTTTCCCCAGATAGTCTCTTTGTGATTTCTACCTAAATAAAAGTAAAAATTATCAGTTAAAGTCATTGAATAATTATTTAACTAAACTAACCCTAAATCTTAACACATAAATAGAAAAGAATATTTGCAAGCTACATCTCATTTATAATTTTATCTACATCAATAATACTTTTTGATCCTTGTTTTAATCAAACTAATCCTTACAATTGCTATTGATAAAGTTTTATTATTTGAGAATTATATGGTTGGTAGTTTCTTAATAATAATTATTTTAACATTCTCAATCTGGGTTTTTATTGCCACTTTTCAGTGGTACCATGTTTTGAGTAAAAAATATACTTTATCTTTTGTGTTACATAAGTTGACAAGTCATAATCGTCTAAGGTAGTTGAATTCATTTTATTATCTTGAATAGTGTTTATTGTTCAAGAGGGATTATCCCACCCCTTAGTCATAAAGACACAACATGATCCTTATTTTTTCGTGATGGTTGATAGGGATGATGCCTAGATGCCATTGTTATAGATATATTAGGCTATGGATGTAGTAGCTCAAGCATGATGATATTACTCATAAATATAAGTAAGAGGCACCGCTTGCATCGAACACTATGTAGTTTTGTTTAACCCTAAATTCTTGTTCTATGTTTGAGATTTAAAAAGAATTAAATATTGCTTGAATTGAATTATTGCATTTAATTTCAAAATTAAATTCTTGTGTATAAAGTTAGAAATAAATGTATAACATCATCATCTACTTTAGTCCTCATGTCAGGTTTTTAACATCATCTCTTTGATAGTTATACTTTAAAAGATAACTTATTAATAATGAGTTTAAGAATGCTATTTGAACTTAAATTTAACATTAAATAAATGATTTATATACTTGAAAGGAAGGTTTAAACCTTAAAATGAATAATATATGTTATCATTCTTATTTTTTTTCTTAATGATAATAAAAGAATATTTTATTTTCCAAATGAAGAATGAAACAATAATAGATTTTTAACCATGTTTAGGAGCAATGACAATAAACATAATGATTTAAAAATCTTATTATGAAATACGTTATAATAGGTATTCTAAAATGTAAAATTATTAATTTTATTTAATAAATTTTCAACTACTGAATTATAAAAATTTCCAATAATTTTCTACGTATACATGTAAAAATTACTTATAACGAATCTCTAAAGAATTTGTTTTAGCATAACTTCTAACTACACAAATTATGAGATTTAAACTTATTTCCAAGAAACATAATGAAAGTCTGAATAGAATATCATTCTAGTTATAATAATGAAAATTCTTTCTCATTTAATTTTCTAAAATAAACAAAAATATTATATTTTTTGTTTTAAATTATTTCGTTAATAATAAATAAAAATAATTCATTTTCCCTTTTAAATAAATTAAATAAAATATTATAAATAGAAATAAAATTATTATAATTTCCATCCAAATCATTTCCTTAAGAATAAATAAAATAATATATTTTTTTCTTTCTTTTTAAAAAATCATGTAAATAAAATACTATAAAAAAATTATGTTTACATACAACTAAATATTAATGTTATTAGATTTTCCTATTAAACAATTTATTATAAGCATAAGTAATATATTTCCTTTTCAATAAATAAAATTAATAGGTTTACCTGGTGCCTATAGAAAAGTTTGATTGAAATGGAATGTGGTTTCGCTTAATTGAAAATCACTGAGATAAAGTGAATGGCGACGGTGTTCATTTTGCACTGAGTTAAAGAATGGAAGGAAAGATTTTTTGGTATCATTCTCCCATGCATTGACGTTATTTCCTATAGCTTAGCCTTTTCCCCTCTACGTCCCTCAACTAAGTGGCATTCCATAACTTCTCCCATATAGAGCTTCAAATAGAGCCATACCTAAAGATGTCTGAAAAGAGTTATTATAGGAAAATTATACCAATGAGAGATAAGCTTCCCATTTGATTTTGTTGATCCATAAATTACATCCATAGGAGGTCTTCTACAACCTAATTTGTCCTTTTTATTTGCCCATCTATCTCAGGATGAAATGCAGAGCTCAAGTTTAATTATGTACCTAAAATTAACTGTAGGGTCATCCAAAACCTTGAATTAAATCTAGAATCTCTATCTGATATGATCCTTTCTTGAATTCCTAACCACTTCTTTCACAAATCGATTGGCTAAAGTTGGTACATCATAAGTCAAAATATTTGGTATGAGATGTGCCACATTATAACGCTTATCGACGACCACCATATTAGCATCATACCTATAGGGTGTCATAGGTAATCTATTTATGAAATATAAACTAAAAACTTACCATTTATATTATGGAATATCATGTGGGTATAAAATACCTACGAGATGATGGTGCTCTGCTTTAACCCTATGACATTCTAAGCATCATGCCACATACAATACTATATCTCTTTTGATTCCTTGCCAAAAGTATAGTTTCCTAAGATCAGCATAAAGTTTTTTAACCCTTGGATGGCCTTAGTACATCCCTCCATATCTTCCCTATGCCAATTTCCTTTTTTTACTTCCCTTTGTTTTGTTTCTTCCTTCAAAGCACTGATCTAGATTTTAACGTGTCCATTTATTCATTAAGATTTGGTGCCTTTTTCTCTCTTTTCTCCCAAGGTCGACCTCTTCATTTATATTTCTTTCATGCCCATTTTTTCCTTCATTCACAATTGTCATTTGTGACCACATAGCATATTTCTATGTAAGGAAAATAACTATAATATTTTAACATTAATTTGAATAAAATGAAATTAAAATGTACCTTGATTTCAAATCTTCCCATCGATGTCCTTATAATCCTTTGAGATCAACATAAGGGTTACATTATCTAATCAATTGATCCTGACATAAAATACTAAATGAAGTCCAAAACCACTTAAAGTATGAGCACAAGTCTAAATGAAGTCCAAAACCACTTAAAGTATGAGCACAAGTCCAAAGTGTGGGAAGAGAGGTTGTGACATCCTCCCCCTTAAATTGTGCATTGTTGCAATGCACTACAAGAGTTTGATTAAGTTCATATATTTAAAATAAAAGTGGAAACATGTTTTTACTTTCTTTATTTTCCTCCCAAGTCACACTTCCTTCCCCATATTGATCCCACTTCACCTTCCACTGATTAACCTATGTATTGCATAATTCATACTAGTGCCTCTCTATCACTCTATATAACTCTATTGATATTCTATCATATTCTTGAACCTGTAAAGCATTCTAGTTCAAAATGTGTTTATTACTAGGGATATATTTCTTAAGAAGTGACACATGGAAGACATCATGAATGTGACTTAACTATGGGGGCAAGGTCAATTAATAGGCTACTGGGTTGATTCTCTCTATGATCTAAAACTCAAAAGTTCTGGTTGATGAATATTGCAATAGCATAGAAACAACACAATAACAATGAATTAACTGAGAAAAGATGTTGTATTACTTATAGATCACAATATAAATATAGGCTTATCTCTGGGAAGAGATGTCTGCCTTCCGTTTTTAGGTTACAATGCATTTATACATATTTTGAAAACATCAGGAGATTGAGTGGCTCAAGGAATTAACGGTGACCTTTTAAGAATGAGTGGCTCGAGAGAAATAATAGAATTAAAATAGTACAGTGCTCGAGGACATAATGGCTCAAGGAAATAACTCTCATCGACAATGTGACTTCCAAGAATGAAAATAATACAAGATTCGAGGAATTAACTGTCACCCGAATGGTCACCCAAATGGTTGCCTAGATCATTTTCACCACCTGAGTGGTCACCCAAAGTGTTTCCCAAATCATTCCTCCCTCCTTGAAAAGCAATGGTCCCCATTGTGTCAATATTCCCCGTCAAGTGGGGTAGTTGTCTATTGATTTGACTCGCGGTGAGCCACTCACCTTGGTGGCTAAGCTAGCCTCTTCTGACGACTCGATACAGTAGAATAGAGTGTCCTCTTGTTGTCTTCATCCAAGTATGCACAATCTGATCCTCTTCTACTGGAGCAAAACTCTATGGGTCAAGCTCATCAATGTCTAGTTGTTCTGCCACAACTAAAGTGTCTAATAGAGGTGGGTGATATTGTTTGCATAGCTCCACATTGAATATTGGATGTAGGCCAAGGTAGGCTAGTAGGTTCAACTCAAAAGCATTTTTTGCAACTTTTATGGTGATGGTGTATGGGCCATATCACAGAGGCTGAATCTTTCTGTGTGGGCCTGCAAGCTGTTCCTTCTGAAGTCATAACCAAATCTTGTCACCCATAGCCAAATGGTGTGCAATCCTATGTTTGTCATGGCGTAGCTTATACTTCTAATTCATCTTCTCCAAGATGTCATGAAATTATTGCTGGATATGCTGCATGTGTTTAATAAACTTGGTCACTTTTGTTGCCTTAGAGCTTTCATGAGGTGTGTATTCCATGGTGGAGAATGGAACAACTATATCAATCGGTGCCATGGGTTGGAACCCAAAACATACTTGGAATGGATTGTGCTTGGTCGAGCTGTGCAGTGCCTGATTGTATCTGTGTTGGATGAATGGAAGTCCCTCATCCCATGTGCGTGGATGTTTGGAGTGATACATCCAAATCATGTGAATAATCAAGCAAGTTACCACCTCGGTCTAACCATCAGTCTGTGGATGGAAGGATGTGGACTTCATCAGCTTAGTATCCATCATCTTCCATAGAGTGGACCAGAAGATGCTCAGGAACCTACTATCTCGATCTGAGACAATGGACTTAGGGAGACCAAAATGGATCCATACATGACTAAAATATAGTTGAGCAGTTTCCTCAATAGACATATTTTTCTTACAAGTAAGCATGATAGCCATTTTTGAAAAATGATCAACTACCACAAAAATATAGTCCCTACTATGTTTGGAAGTGGGCAAACCTGAGAGAAAATCCATTGAGATAGATTCCCAAGGCTTGGTTGGTTCTGGAAATGGCGTGTACAATCCTTGTTTCTTATTTGTTGGCTTGGTGATTGTACATGGGGTGCAAGATTTGAGATATCTTTCCACATATTTCTGCATATGGGGCCAGTAGAAGTGTTTTTGAAGAACTGCCAATGTTTTTTTGATAGCAAAGTGGCCAGCTATCCTACTGAAGTGTGCTTCCCATATCATCTTTTGTTTCTCTATAATAGGAACACAAATGTGCCCCATATGGCAAAGGACATTATCTTGCAAATAAGGTCAAAAACATGTTCACCTTTTTGGATCACTTGATATGTGTCAGCAAAGGTAGGATCTGCTTCATATAGAGCACCCAAGTGGCAGTCTCATGTCTGCATAGGTCAAGTACTGTTGTGAGTGCAGTAATTGGTGGGTACCTTAGGCAATATATAGCTATATTTGAGCTCCCCTTTTTGTGTTTGATTATCAGGTAACATTGCTGAAGATACATGGCCCACTTTTGGTGCCTCTCATTTCATAGTTTGCTTTACATCTAGATGAATTCCAATGGTCTGTGGTCAGTGTGGATGACCGTCTCTTTCCCCAGGATGTAGTGTTTCTAGTGTTTGTAGGCTTGTACAATGGCATAGAGCTCCTTATCATATGTTGGATATTTCTTGATTGGATTAGTGAAAGTTTCACTATGGTATGCAATAGGATGGCCATGTTGCATGATGACAACTCCCATGGCCTATTCTGATGCATTTGTCATCAACTCAAATGGTTGATGCAAATTTGGTAAGGCAAGAATAGGGGCTAAGCAGAGTCTATTCTTCAAATTCTCAATTGCCCTTTGTTGTATTTCACCCCATTGAAATGTAGCTTTAGCTCCTCCTTTAGTCACTTGGGCTAGTGACCAAGCAACATGTGAAAATCCAAGAACAAACTTGTGGTAGAAATTTGTAAGGCCCAGAAAGCTACGAAGCTCTGTAAGGGTCCTTGGTGTGGGCCATTCTCGAATAACTTGAATCTTTTCTAGATCGACTTGGACCCCTTCCTCATTCACAACATACCTGAGGTACTGAATTGTTGTCTTTTCGAATGTGCATTTGTCAAGATTTGCATACAAATTATGCTCCCAAAGAGTTTGGAGCACCTTATGGACATGTTGCAAATGTTCTTCCCATGTTTTTCTATAGATGAGAATGTCATCTAAGTAGACAACCATGAATGAGTTGGTGAAGGGTCATAAGATGTCATCCATCATCCTCATGAAGGTTACAAGTGCATTAGTTAAGGCGAAAGGCATAACCAACCATTCAAAGAGCCCTTCCTTAGATTTGAATACAATTTCTAGACATCAGTGGGATCAATGGGAATTCGGTGATAACCAAATTTGAGATCAATTTTGGTGAAGAAATTTGCACCACAGAGCTGGTCCAGCAAGTCATCGATTATGGGGAGAGGGTAACGATTCTTCACAGAGATTTTATTCAAGGCTCGGTAGTCAATGCAAAGGCTCTATGTTCAATCTTTCTTTGGTTCCAAGATGATTGGGCTACCACAAGGTGAAGATCTTGGCTTGATGTGACCCCTTTGCATCAATTCTTGAATCTCTCTTTTTATCTCATCATTCTCTAAAATTGATCTGTGGTACACAGGACTATTCGGCAAAGGTGATCCTAGGATTAAATCGATAGAATGTTTTACCTAGCAATGTAATGGAACTCCTGTGGGTGACTTGAATAAGTCATCATATTCCCTGATGATTAATATTATCTAATTTTGTTGTTGTGTTGATTGTGTAGTTAGGACCACAACATTGGCCTCCTTGGATCTCTGTGGTTTGACCATCATGAGAACAAATTGCTTTGTTTTCTCCACCAATCTCTTGCATTGCTTAGTACTGATCAGGGAAATAGATGTGGGAGGTGGTACCTCTGGTACCCTATAGCGTTGTGTTCCAAGAGTGAGGGTGATCCTTCGAGTTCAAGATTCATAGATGCCATGTCGCTCATACATGAATGGTTGACCAAGGAGGACATAACAAACATCTAGATGGACCACATCACACAAGACTTCATCTTGGAATGGTTTTATAGCATATGAAAGAAGACACTGATGAGTGACATGAAGGTCTCTCCCTGGGCTCAACCACCCAATACTATATGGCTTTGAGTGAGGCTTCATGGATAGACCTATAATTTTCAAAAATTTAGCCGAGATTAAATTCTTTTGACTCCCACTATCAAGAATGAAATGCAGAGGCTTACCTTGTAACCATAATTTGGAGTGAAACAATCTTTCTTTGTCATTCTTAGCTTCTTTGTCTTTTTTGTGAAACAATGTCAAGTATTGTGACTCAGAGAGCAGTGACTTGATGGCTTGACATTCTTCTTTGGAGTGAGTTCCAATTTTGTGGTAATCACACCATTTTCTAGCTTTCCCCTTTTGGGATTTCTTATCCTGAAACTCCTTCTACTTCCAATTTTGGCCTCATGTTTGACCTTCCTTGTCACTTTTCCATTTTGAAGGTTGACTCTTCATATTCTTCCTACCATGCTTTTGTTCAATCTTCACTTCAAATTTATATACCTCACCAAGTGTTTCCAAATTGAAGAGTTCTATTTCCCCCCGGATGAACCATTGTAGTCCACCACAATATTTGAGATTTTTATGTTTCTCACTTTCTCGAATGCCCAATCTTGTAGACAAAGAATGAAAAGTGTCTGTGTAATCTTGCACAAATTGGTCCTTGCCTTGGCAAATTTGTTGCCACTATATGTACAAATCATCATACGCACTGATGGGATAGTATTCTTCTTTTACTACTTCTGTAAAATCATCTCAGGTGGGTTCCACCCCAAGGCCAATGATATCTGTACTGAACCTCTTTTTGTACATTTCCCACCAGTTTTTCATGGGCAATGATGATTTCAAAAGATCAAAAGTGATCTTTTCTCCATCGATGAACTTATTTACAGAGAAGTAGGACGACAGTTGATCCAACAAATTTTCCACTACATTACCATTGATTTTGCCTTCAAATGTGGGAATATCAAAATTTACCTAAACCTTGAAGGGTGTTGGGGCATTGAAAGGAAGCTCACTCGATGAGGAGCCAAGATGTGTAGCCACAGAGCCATAATTTCCCATCAAAAGTGTTTGAAGAATTTGATTAAATTATTGGAGCATCTACGCTTGTTGCCACTGGAGGGCTTCATTCACCATTTCCTTGAAAGGATTGGATGTCTCAGTGTCATCCACCATTTAAGGTCATTTGGGGCACACAGGTGGAGCATTTGGAAGATCTGTCACTTCCCACCCAAGTTTCCTATATCCTAACCTCGTCCTCAAGAACATACACTCTCAAGACAAACCACTCTGATACCATTGATCCAAAAATCAGAAGTTCTAGTAGACGAAGATTGCAATAACATAAAAATAACACAATAACAATGAATTCTCTGAGAAGAGACATCGTATTACTTACAAATTGCAATAAAAATATAGGCTTATCTCTTGGAAGAGATGTCTGCCTTCCCTTTTTGGTTTATAATGCATTTATACATATTTTGAAAACATCAGGAGATTGAGTGGCTTGACGAATTAATGATGACCTTTTGAAAATGAGTGGCTCGAGAGAAGTAACAGAATTAAAATAGTACAGTGCTTGAGGACATAATGGCTTGAGGAAATAACTATCACCAACAATGTGACTTCTAACAATGAAAACAATACAAGATTCGAGGAATTAACTATCACCCGAATGGTCACACAAATGGTTGCCTGGATCATTTCTGCCACCCGAGTGGTCACCCAAAGTGTTGCCCAAATCACTCTAGGATCTCAAAAGTTCCTCTAAAGCAAGGAGTTAACTTCACTTTTTTCCCAAAGGTTATGGAACTTTTGTACAGTCTAACTCTTAAAAACACCTTCTTACCAATCAAGAATTCTCTCTAAACTCTTTTTCTATCTGCAGAGCTCTTCTATCTATCTGATTCTTCCTTCAACCTCTACCTTATAACTCCCACCTATTCCTCCATGTCTTTTAACATTTTAGGACTGATTACTATTCTATCCTCAAGGTTATCTCAACTAAGTGGCATTCGATAAATCATCCCATATAGAGCTTCAAATAGAGCCATACCTAAAGATGTTTGAAAAGAGTTGTTATAGGAAAATTATAGCAATGAGAGATAAGCTTCCCATTTTATTTGTTGATCCATAAAGTACATCCTTAGGTAGTCTTCTACAACTTGATTTATCCTTTCTATTTGCCCATCCATCTTAGGATGAAATACAGAGCTAAATTTTAATTATGTACCTAAAATTAACTATAGGGTCATCCAAAACCTTGAATCAAATCTAGAATTTCTATCTAATATGATCTTTTCTATAATTCCATGCAATCTAACCACTTCCTTTAGAAATCAATTGGCTAAAGTTGGTACATCATATGTCAAAATATCAGGTATGAGATGTGCCAAATTATAAAGCTTATCGATGACCACCATATTAGCATCATGCCTATAGGCTGTCATAGGTAATTCTTTTATGAAATATATACTAAAAAATTACTATTTATATTATGGAATATCATGTGGATATAAAAGACCTACAGGATGATGGTGTTCTGCTTTAATCCTATGACATTCTAAGCATCATGCCACATACAATACTATATCTCTATTCATCCCTTGCCAAAAGTATAGTTTCTTAAGATCACCATATAGTTTTTTTACCCTTGGATGGACTTAGTAGGGTGCATCATGAGCTTCAATGAAAATTATCTTATTTGAATATTATACATTTGGAACATATATCCTATTTTTATATCAAAACAATCCCTCACCATCCAAGGTATATCCTTCAGTTCTTGTGTCTTCCAAAATTTATTCTATCATTACTCTTACTTGATCATACCAAGGATCTTGTTTTTGTCCTTCTAGTATTTTCCATTTTAGATTAAATCTAAGCATTGTTACATTCATCAAGGGTCTTCTCCTACTCAAATCATTGACAACCCTATTCTCTTTTCCCTTGATATACTCAATTTCATAATCATACTCACTCAATAAATCCAACCACCTTCTTTTCCTAGCATTCAGATTAGGTTGAGTGAATATGTACTTTGGCCCTTGATGGTCAGTTTTTATATCAAAATGTTTCCCAATAAGTAAATGTCTCCACTTCTATAAGGCATGAAGAATTTTTGCCAATTCTAAATTTGGAGGGTCATAATTTACTTCATGGTTTTTCAATTTCTTGAACTCATGAAATTATGCCGTTATTTTGAATGAGTAATCCTCCCAATAATTTGATGGATGAATCTATTACAACCATGAAATGTCTATTCAGATCAGGTACCTTTAAGATAGGTGTCATCATCAACTTTTCCTTTAGAATTTGAAAAGCTTTATCACACTACTATGTCCATATAAACTTCTTACCTTTCCTTTGAAATGTCATAATTAGGTTGGCAATCTCAGAAAAACCTTCAACAAATCTCTTATAATATCCTACTAACCCCATGAAACTCCTTACTTTTGATATGTTCTTGGTAATTTGCCATTCCATTATTGCCTTTATCATATCTAGATCTAATGTGATTCCTTCTTTAGATATGATGTGGCCTAGATAGTGAATTTCCTTCTTAAAGAATGCACACTTGGACAACTTACCATACAGCTTAAGTTCTCTTAACCTCTAAAGAACCAGTTGAATATGTGCTAAGTACTCATTTTTAGAGTATAGTATAATGTTGTCTATGAACACCAAGATGAAATTATGTAGGTAATTATAGAACACACTGTTCATTAAGTTCATAAATGCTAAAGGAGCATTTTTTACCCTAAATGGTACTAGTGTAAACTCATAGTGTCCATATCTAGTCCTAAAAGTAGTTTTTGGAATATCCTCCTCCTTAATTCTTAGTTGATGATATCATGACCGAAGGTCTATCTGAGAGAAAACTATTGCTCCTTTCATCTTCTAAAAAAGGTCTTCTATACGAGGTAGGCGATATCTATTTTTAATTATGATGTTATTCAACATTCTATAATCAATGCATAATCATAGAGTTCCATCTTTCTTTTTAACAAACAAGACTGGTGCTCCCCAAGGATACACACTTGGTATAATCAATCCTTTATTGAAGAGTTCCACTAGCTAAATTTCAAGTTCCATCAAATTAGTTGTGTTCATTTTGTAGGGTGCTCTAGAAACTAGCTCAACTGTGGGTATAATATCAATTGAGAAATCAAATGATCTCTAGGGGGTATTCTAGGTAATTCTTTAGGAAACACATCCTCAAATTCCCTTAGGAATGGATACCCTTTTAGAGTTGGTTCATCTTTGATTTCATCCTTATCATCTATCATTACAATAAAAATCAGAGCTCCCTTCTTTCTCTCCTTCTTCAGCTACATAACCAATATGGTTTCTACCTTTATAGGCCTATGACTCCCTTGAATCATGACCCAACTTCCCTCATTATTGTAACACCTGACCAACTTTCTATAACAGTTTATTTCATCCTAGTTCTTGGTGAGCCAACTCATCCCTATTATTACATCACAAGCTCGTAAAGGTGCTAACAATGAGTCTAAAGTTGTCTCCAAATGTAGAAATTATATTTTCCCCTTAGGTAGACATTGAAATATTTCTTTGAATGCCTTATCCCCATACTAGAGCATTTATGATTCATTCATGTGATTTATTAGAAGAGACATTTTTATTACTAATTATAGAGATATGAAACATTCTGATGAACCGGTATCTATGAGAATTGAAATGGGTTTACCCAATAATTTACATGTAGCTTCAACTGACACATTTTGGTATCTATTTTGGCAATTCCTTATTATAGCATTGTCTTTTTATATGTTCCCCTCTGAGTTTGATTGGATATTATCTATACCTACATCCTTAGGCATTCTTGGGCAAAGTGATTTCCTCCACAAGAAAAACATACTCTTGGAGGGCCTTTTGGTACTGGGTTCCTTGGGGCATCACCAAAAATCAATGGAGGATACAT
The DNA here is from genome assembly GCA_037957365.1 of Torreya grandis. Taxonomy (NCBI): domain Eukaryota; kingdom Viridiplantae; phylum Streptophyta; class Pinopsida; order Cupressales; family Taxaceae; genus Torreya; species Torreya grandis. The sequence continues at coordinate 269,677 of JARHVA010006886.1, forward strand.
TGGGTGATTATAATTCCTTTGATAAATATTGTTACTATCTCCTCCCCTGTTGTTGTTCCTTCCAAAAGTATTTTTAGAATATTGATCTGGTGGGGGGTGCTCTACCTTTTGGATTTGCTCATGGGTTTTTATCCACAACCTACTCTCCCCTAAAATCTGGGTTCCTTTTGAAGGCTGTATTTCTATCATTGTTAAAGTTTTGTCTCACTGTAGCTAGGTCTTGTACCTTATATTCCTATTTGAGATATTTTTATATCACTTCATTCATGTTCTCGGGGTCGTGTATATCTATTTCTACTCCTATCTTTGCATTCAGTCCTAGGATGAACTTTCTAGTCTGACCTCTCTCATCCTTCTAGTACATGGGTACATACTTAAGTAATTTGGTGAATCTATCCCAATACTATTAGACTGACATGCCTTCTACCTTAAGTTGTGAAATTCAGTAATCTTCTCATCAAATAATAAATAGGGTAATGATCTCTTTCTAAAATGATGGCCAAACTGATTCCACGACAAATTTTCCTTGGTTATTCCATTTAATTCCTTCATGTTAGTCCACCAACTAGCTACCTCTTCTACTAGTTGGTAGGATCCCCACAACATCTTAGTTACATCATTGTATTTTTTCAAGTCAAAGTACTTCTCCATCTCATATAGCCAATTCTTAGCACCTTCACCTAACTATTTCCCATCAAAATTAGGGGGTAATTTTTTTCTTAAATCCTTGCTAATATCAAAAAGTGGAACTTCAATTATGGGAGCTACAACCTATATTTCATTGATTGGTGGTGGATTATCTTCAATCTGATTATCAATGTTAGGTTCCAATATGTTTTCTACATTTTCTAGCCTTGACTTTAGATCGTTAATCACTTGCTCAAGTGAGTCTATTTTATCAATTTGCTCGATTAAAAAATTGATGAGGGATTCTATCACTAGTTCTCTATTTTTTGTAACTTGATGTTCAACATTTTCATTATTCGGTTCAATGTATCTCACATTTTCCATTCAGTTCTTATTTGATTTCCTAGGTCTTGCCATTTGGTTTCTTGATAGAATAAACACAATCTTCTAAGATTTTATTCAAGATAACTGATAGCATAACTCTCTTTTAGATAACTCTATTTTTTCTCATACATTCTTATTTGTGATCACATTTACAAATATGATTGACAAAAAGTAAGAATTTGATAATCTTATTCAACTTTTTTTTACATAGAGTTCTTAGCTTTATAGAGGATAAGCTTTATGACTATAACATATAGATATTTGTTTAATATTTATTTAAAATTCTTCTAAATAGAGTCTTCTTCATCCAGTGCCATTTATTTAGGATCTTCATCTTTTGAGTGAACCACATGTTATTGGTGGCATCGATTATATTCCTTACACACTTTAGGGCTTATGTATGGTGTGTCAGAACTCATTTCAAATGAAAAATCTTTTATTAATGAGGGCCTCTTAAATAGATGTTTGACTAAAGGTTCAATCATAGCTGGTTTTGTTTTAACTAGGTCCACTTTCAAAGATTTGAGGTTACTCTGGATTGTAGCTATTATATCTAAGTCATAAATGTAAATGGGTTCTTTCAAATTAGAGGGAAGTTATATTTTCCCCTTATTCTTTATTTTTTTCTTGAAGTTGCATTCCACCTTGGAATTTGGCCTGAAGCCTTGGTAACTATGAAAATCTAACCAGGTTCCTTCCAAGTATATCACATATTTAATATATTTGCTTTGTTTATCTAAACTAAGGTCTTATTATAAGAGTGTTGCCTTTTCATTTAACTTTAATTTTTTTTAGCGCATAACCCTAAACCCCATCCTATTCACCTACATACTAGAAACATTCTTTGCTTCCCAGACCACCTACATACTTGCTTCTGAATATGATCAAGGTGTAGTATGCGTCTAGTTCTATATTCTATTCTAAGTTTTATGTGAATTGTGAACCTGGGTATACAACCCTTTCTAAGGCCCTATTCCCCAGACAATCCCTCTGTGATTGCTAGAAAAATTGGAGCAAAAAGTATCAGTTAAAGGGATGAAATACTTGCTTAACTAGACTAACCCTAAATCTTAACAAATAAATAGAAAAGAACATTTTCAAGATACATATTCTTTCTAATTTTATTTACATTAACAATGTTTTTTTTCCTTGCTTTAACTAACCTAATCCTTACAATTATTGTTGCTAAATTTTCATTATTTGAGAGCCATATGGTTGGTGGATTTTTTATAATAATTTGTTTAACATTCTCAATCTGGGTTTTTATTGCTACTTTTTGGCAGTACCAATTTTTGAGTAAAAAATGTATTTTCTCCATTCTATTTCATAAGTTCACAAGTTAGAATCATCTACGGTAGTTGAAATCATTTTATTATCATGATTAGTGTTTATTATTCAAGAGGGATTATGCCACCCCTTGGTCTTAAAGACACAACATGATTTTTATTTCTCCTTGATGGTTTACACGGACAATGCCCAAACATCATTATTATAGCTATATTAGGCTATGGATGCAGTATCTCAGGTGTGATAACATGAGCGAGAGGCACCACTTGCATCAAACACTACGTAGTTTTGTTTTAACCCTAAATTCTTGCTCTAAGTTTGAGATTAAAAAAATGTATAGAATGATTGAACTTAATTATTGCTTTTAATTTCAAAAGAAAATTCTTGTGTAGATAAGTACAAGCAAATGTATAACATCATCATATAGTTTAGTCCTCATGTCATATTTTTGAAAACATCATCTCTTTGATAATTATACTCTAAAAGATAAATTACTTATAATGAGTTTAAGAATGGTATTTGAACTTAAATTTAACATTAAATAAATCCTTTATATGTTTTAAAGTAAGCTTCTAATTGAGTTTTAAACCGTAAAACAAAGAATATATGTTATCATTCTATTTTTTTCTTAATGATAATAAAAGAATATTTCATTTTCCAAATGAAGAATGAAACAATAATAGATTTTCAACCATGTTTAGGAAAAATGAAAATCAACATAATGATTTTAAAATATTATTATGAAATGAGTTATAATAGGTATTCCAAAATGTAAAATTATTAATTTTCTTTAATAAATTTTGAACTACGGAATTATAAAAAATTCCAATAATTTTCTACGTATACATGTAAAAATTACATATAACAAATCTCTAAACAACTCGTTGTAGCATAAATTCTAACTAAACAAATTATGAAATTTAAACTTATTTCCAAGAAACATAATGAAAGTCTGAATAGAATATCACTCTAGTTATAATAATAAAAATTATTTCTCATTTAATTTTCTAAGATAAACAAAAATGTTATATTTTTCATTTTAAATTATTTCCTTAACAATAAATAAAAATAATTCATGTTCCCTTTTAAATAATTTAAACAAAATACTATAAAAATATTATAATTTCTATCTAAATTGTATTCCTTAAAGATAAATAAAATAATATACTTTTTCTTTTCTTTTCTAAAAATCATGTAAATAAAATACTATGAAAAAAATAAAAAAAATAATATTTACATACAAATAAATATAGATATTATTATATTTTCATTTTCAACAATTTCTTATAACCATAAGTAATATATTTATTTTTCAATAAATAAAAATAATAGGTTTAGCTGGTGCATACAAGAAACATTGACTAAAATGGAATATAGTTCTGCTTAATTGAAAATAACTAAGTTAAAGTGAATGGCCATGATGTTGATCTTGGGATAAGTTAAAGAATGGAAGGGAAGATATCTTGATGCCCTTCTCCAATGCAGTGATTTTATTTCCTATAGCTCCCCATTCTCTCCTCTGCATCCCTCCCTCTCTGCCCTGCATTGATTTTCTTCTTTTACAAATTAATACCATTTATTATTCATTTTTTTAATAATTCTATTGTCTTAATATTATAAGAGATAGTTAAATTATGAAGATGAATCACTCAGATGAACCATAGCATGCAAGAGCTATAGAGTCAAGTAGAATAATAAACCCAAATTGTTGTCAATCAAAGAGAAAGGAGAGAAGAATATGATGTAGAAGATGACACAGATCTTGAAGAAGAAATTTTAGAAGAACAACAAGAACAAGGAACACCAATAGATGAGAGGATGGTTGTAGATTTAGAAGGAAGGAATGAAATAATCAAGGTTGGCATTTTAGGTTATGGTGAAAGTTTAAAACTAGAGGAGTTGATATATTAGATAAACATAATTGATTTTTTTTAATAGGGAACTGTCAAAGAAGACAAGAAGGTAAAGTTTTCATGAATGAAATTAAAGGGTCATATAATAATTTGGTAGGATCACTAGCAAGAAGAAAGATAAAATATAAAGAGAAGATCAACTCATGGAAATAGATGAAGAAATATGTGACAAGATATGTTTCAAGATGTAAGATATGTTGGGTGGCAGAAAGACATGCACAAAAAAATGGCTATACGTGTCATTATGAGTTATAAGAGGAACATGGATAGATTTGAGTATGTATTTTGTGTTGGGATTACCAAACACATAGAGTGGCAATGATTCAATTTTTATTGTTGTAGACAATTTTTTAAGATGTTTCATTTTATTGCATGTAAGAAGACTAATGATGCCATTGGAGTTGCAAAACTATTTTTAAGGATATTGTGAGATTGTATGGTGTTCCAAAAAGTATTACATCAGATAGGAACATAATATTTATTATTCCTTTTTGGAGGACTTAATGGAGAAAGATGGGGATTAATCTATAATTTAGTAGTGCATACCATCTCCAAATAGAGCTACAGACAAAAGTTGTAAACAAGAGCTTGGTATATTTGTTGAGAAGCCCAAATAATGGGAATTGGATCTAACACAAGCTAAGTTCACATATAACATTTCAATCAACATATCAAATGGAAAATCAACATTTTAGATTGTTTATAGGAAACATCCTATGAGTGTTTTAGATTTGGTATAGTTACCAATTGTAGAATGAGTGATGATGCAGAAGCATTTGTAGAACATACAAAGTAGTTACAAGAACAAGTAAGAAGAAAGTTGTAGGAAAGCATAATGAGAAGCATAAAATAGTATAAATTGGAAGAAAAAGCTCAAAAATATTTATAAAAGAATATTTAGTGGTGGTTCACTTGAGGAAAGAGAGATTTTTGAAAGGCATGTATAATGCGCTGAAGTACAAGAAAATTAGAATATATGAGTTGTGAATAAAATTATTGACAATGCTTATGAGGTGAGTTTACCACAAAATTTTGATATCTCTCTAGCATTTAATGTTTCATATTTAAATGATTTCCATGGAAAACATGGTGAAGGTGAAGAATATGAAGAAGTGGATTATGATCAACATGTGTTAAAGAAGAATAAATAATATATAGTGCAGGTTCTAGATAAGAAGATAATAAACACAAGGAAAGGAAGTTATGACAAGTATTTGGTACTGTGGGAAAGATTAGAGAAGTAAGATAACACTTGGATTATAGTATGAGATCTAAAAAATATTGATATGAACAAATGGTAGTTGTAAAATTAGAGCAACTCACAAGAGCTGAGTTATTTTCAAGCAGAGGAGAATGACGTATGAAAAGAGGCCAAACTTATAGAGGCCATATATTTTGATCCATAACTCAGTTTGAGCCCATCTTCTTGCCAAAATGATTGTCTCAAAAATTTCAATGCGGATATAACCTACCCTTCCCATTATTGGACATTTTTTATATTTTTCGGATGCTAAATGTGACCATATGAGGGTCTAAAATTACACTTTAATATTATTTTGATTTTTTTTAATTTAGAAATTATCAATTTTTTAACTGGACATGAACATTAGTTGAATTTTTTAATGATAGGTTAATTTTAGATTTTAGTTTATTCTTGGACATTCTTGGATTTGTGCATGCTTTCATGTGATACTTACTAAGAATAGCAGGTTGAGTTTTATTATTTTTAGAGTTTTGAATTTTGCATGCCAAATCTAATTTTTAATTGAGGTTTATTTTTGAATGGTTTTTAATTATTTTAATTATTTTAATATGAATCAATACTTATTGTTAATTAGAATCTCTGCTTATAATTAATTCTATTATCTTGATACCGTTATGGTTCATTGATTGAAAAATGCTCAAAAGACCCAATTAAAAGAGACAAGGATGAAGGATGAAAAAATCCATAAATTTAAATGAGACAACAATGGCAGAAGCTATAGACCCCAAATTAATATTTATACATAGGTTTCACTTGATATTTTCTATTCACATAAAGAGAGTGTTAGTACTGCAACATGCAACCTTAAATACATCCATCAAAGACCCATACTAAACTTAGTCTTTAAGGTATAGGAACTTATGTTATTCAATATTAAATATCCTATCCAATAAAGATATGATAAGGGGAATACAAATAAAAGTGTAACCTAATATAAAATGTGAGGCATGCATCTTAGGGAAAGAACATAGGCAACCCTTTCAATCGAGGTTGTCTAGGAAGTAAAAAGCACCATTTTAGCTAGTGTATTCAAATTTTTGTGGCCCAATGAAATATTATTCTCATTAAAATAATCAATACTTATTGACCTAAATAGATGATTATAATAGGTATAATTGGAGGGCCTTGGTTGATAAACAAAGTGAACACTTTATCAATGCCCTAAAAATATATAGAGCGGGAAAGTATGTCTAAAATTTTTGAATTTTTATAAATATGAAGTGATTGTAAAACACGTCACTACAACATAATCTCCTAAATAAAACAAAATGGATTAAAGGAATAATAGAAACATCAAGGAGATGGTTTTAAGTATGTTGAAGCCCAAGGGAATTAGAAATTAATTTTGGTTTTAGGCTATATTAATAAAAATATAATTGTTAAACAGATGTCCCCAAAGTCCGTATGAGACGATACTTTACAAGAACCATGGAAAAATAAAAAATATAGTTGGGAGAACCTAGGAATATTTGGGTGGATGGAATATACATTTTTACAAAAGGAGAAGAGGCATAAATTTGATGATAAAGGAGAAAAGTGTATCCTCGTTGGTTATACTAAAGTGTTTAAATCATATATACTATATAACCTTATTAATAAGAATATTATAGTCAACAAAGATGTTGAATTCATCGATAATGAATCATAGGATGGCATTAATGACACTACCTCAGGTATCTCTATAATGGTACCCATGGATGATGTAGAAGATGTAAATAAATAGATAAATTCCATAATTCAAGGTCAAATGGTCATAAATTAGTGAGGTGAATCTAATGAAACACTTTAGTCTACATAAATTTCATAACATAGTACATAATCAAGTAGCTTAAGCATTAGTTCATATACAATCCTTCTTTATATAATGCTAAGAATACAAGGAGCTGGAGGGATATTTCTAGTAATACAAGATATGATAATCTTGATGAGAATATAAACTTTGATTTATTCTATCAAATTGATCTTGTGTGCTTTCAACAAGATGTGAAATAAGAGAAATGATGTATGTCTTTAGATGAGGAAATAGATTCAATAGGAAGAATCAAATCATGGAATCTAGGTGAAGTAACAAAGGGTAAACAAGTGATCAAAATTATGTGGGTTTATAAGTAAGAGCACATGAGAAGGGAAATTTGAGATGCATAAATCAAGGATGGTTGTTAAGGGATACATTAATAAGTTTAAAGATATTATGTTGATAAATATGATCCTATTTTAAAAATGGAAATCACGTGGGATGTATTATCTATATCTTTCTATCACAAGTGGAAAGTATATAAAATGGAAGTGAAACCTTTATTCCTAAATGAAGTGTTTGAAGAATAGGTATACGTTGATCATTCGCCTAGATATGGAGTTGTATGGCAAGAAGACAAGGCATATATGCTGAATAAATCACTTTACATGCTTAAGCAAAGATCCAAGGCCATGGTACAACATAATTGATACTTATTTTATTAGTAATGGATTCTTAAAAAGTGACAATGAGCCCACCCTTTACTTCAAGGCAAGCCATGATAAAATTTTGATTATTGTACTATATGTAGATGATTTTATTTTTATAAGGATGACTAATCTAATCATTTATGAATTCAATGAAGTATGAAAATAGAATTATAAATCATAGACTTACAGTTTTTAGAGTATTTCCTCAGCGTATAAGTACAACATAATCATCATGGCATGTTCACTTCTAAATAAAAGGATGTCACACAAATCTTAGAGAGATTAAAAATGTTTAATAAAAATCCTAAAACAACACCAAAAACCACAACTATGAAATTAATAAATAATATTTCAAAAATGAAGTGAATCCAACCTTATACAAGAGCATGGTTGGAATTCTAATGTAATTCACAACTTACAGTCTTGATATAATGTATGTAGCTATTCTAATTTACATATGCATGGAGAAATCTAAGGATACACACTAGAAAGGAGGTAATATAATGTTAAGATATGTCAATGACACCAAGAACTATGGCATCTTATATAATACATCAGGTGAATTTGAGATGGTTAGCTATACAAAAAGTGATTTAGAAGGTCATTTAGATGACAAGTAAAGCACATCAAGATATGTGTTGGTTAAACATCCATTTCATGGTCATCCAAGAAACAACCCATAGTTTTTCTCTTTATAACATAACCTAAGCATATTTTACTAACTACAACTACATGTTAGGCTATTTAGCTTAGGAGAATCCTATGTAACTTGAATGATGAACAAGGATATGGTACAATAATATATCATGAAATGTATCCTCAATATACCTTATAATGAATCTATTTTTTAATGGATGGGGACAACATATGAAGATTATTTATCATTTCATATGGGAATTGGTAGAACATGCAAATATTAAGCTTAAATTTTACAGATAAGAGCAATAACTCAATTATACACTTACTAATACCTTATCAAAAGATAGTTTTGTGCATTTATGACAGATTTTAGAGGCTATACATGCAACAACACTACCACTATAGGTTCATATGTTGACTCCAAAATTACACATTGTATTTATAGTGATGCACAAGTTAGCTCAAGAGATGCAAATTCTAGCTTCAGAGATGCATATACTAGCTCTAAAAATGAACATAAAAGATTCAAAATCACACAAATAATTAAATAATAACTTCTAAGATGATTTAGTGGTTTAAAATAGTTCATTAAAACATGGATTAAGGTCAATATTAAGGGGGAGTGTTAAAATATTTGATCTCGACCTCCTTAACCTACCTATAATGATAAAGGATTCACAAAAAATAAATTAATACCCAACATTAAAATTTTGATTTGTTTGTATATCAAAATTGGATTGAGTGGTAAAATATTTTGTAAGTGGAGAACAATCATAACATAAAATAATATAAAGTGAAAAAATATAATAATGTAAATGAATGGCAAAATAATTAGCAAGATACAAGGGGAGAAGATAGAAGGTGCAGTAGTAGAATAGAACAATAGAGAGAATGTATGCAACTACAATAAAGAAGAACATTGACATTAGTTATAGTTATAACAAAGGAGTATGCAAATATCATATGTAGAAACATACATAATTATGACAACATATAATCAGAATAAAATTTCTTTTATGCTTAGTACAATTATTTTGTTAAGAGTTTAAACAATAGTAATTGTTGTAAGAAAAGTGTGTAATCAAATGAAGAGAATATATTTTTTGAATCAATAATAAAATATTATTTTTTATGTGTTTTACATCAAATTTGCCTCCCCTATTTTGATTTTAAATCTTATTATTTTATTTGATTATTGGTTGATTATTTGGCTCCAAAATTTATTTGTAACTACACACTTTTGGGTTTTATTCAAAAAAATTGATTTGCTTATACTTTTAGATTGGTCTTCAAAGTCATTTCTTCTTATTATTTGCATGTCTCTTAAAAAAAAAATCATTTCTTCTTCTAAGAAGTGAAGCTCTGTTAGATTGGTCTTCAAAGTCTTGTGTTGCAGGTGTTTCGTGCTCACAATTTGGGGTTTGTTGTAGGGGTTGCCTAAGCATTATGCTATTCTCGTATTTGTTTTCAAAGTGAAATATGAATATTGGTGTTTTGCATATGTAAGTGAATGAATGTGAATTAATGGCATAGAGTATCTGTTGTGCACTCAGGATATTGTCATTTCGTGGTTCGTGCTATCTCTAAATTTTTTTATCATGTCTATTCTCACTTCTTTTCGGATCTTAAGAAATGAAATGATAGGATGCAGTTCAGACTAGATTATGTCTTTCTATTGAAAATTCATGGAATATGTTATTTCATTTATCTTTCTATTTGGGTTTGGGCCTCTCTCTCTGCAATTTGCTTCTTCCTTTGCTTAAATTCAGAGCAGCTGATTATTTTATTCTTACAGTATTGAATCTGAAGGTTGAAGATGATGTATTTATCTTTGCCCGACAAATATGAAATCATAGCCTACTATAAAATGGATGGCGTTTTACTACCTGAAATTTGCCTCGCACGAGTGTATTTTAACTTTTAGTTTTTATTTGAAGTTTCATTCATTTTTTCTTCTGAGTAAAACATAGCCGGTGAATGAAATAATGTTTCTTTGATAATTTCATTTCCTATAGAATGGTTATCTTTTAAGTTTGAAAAAAAAATAGGGAAGTTATTTTCAATTGAAAACACACACAAGGTTGCACTCAGTTGTGACCTCTGTGAATACATATTTTCTCATAAATTAAGGAATTAATGGATTTGGGTTCAATTGAAATTCAGTGATTTTTTGGTACTCCTTTAAGACAATTTTTTCGGTTGTTAATTTATCATTACGGGAATCTTAAGGAAGACTATTACTTATGTGGTTATAAAATTAAGACTTTTCAATAGTGAAACATTTTTGGAGTTTTTCTTTTCTTTTTGAAATCATCAGTGTACTAGGGAAAATCTTGTTGAGGAGTTGTTCTTTACAGACGACGTATATTACTGCTGAGCATAAATTTTTTGGTGTCCGTGATGCCCCATTGATTATTCTAACTCTTTTTTATCTAAAGAAAAGTTGTACCACATAGGGTTCAAATTAAAATTATTCTCTTGTTTAAAAAAAAAAAAAACTAAAACTTCTTGTTAGTCACGGATAAAATTATGGGCAGAGATCATCTTTTGCATACATAGTAATACACAAATTTTTAAAAATGCATATGTTAATTGTTAAAGTACTTAATCCTGACCTCCCTCACCAACCTCCAACGGATGAAGATTCACCAAAGAACATTTAATAAGCAGCATTGCAATTTTGAATTTTCTTTGTAAAGATTTGGACCGAGTGGGAAAATGTGTGGTAGGTGGAGAACAAACACTCAAAATATAGAAGAAGACAAAGTGAAAAAATATAATTTTGTATGTGAATGCCTTAATAGTTAGGTAGATGGAAGGGGAGAAGATAGAAGGTGCAGAAGTAGATTAGAACAATAGAGAGCATGTTTGGATCTATAGCAAAAAGAACTTTGCAGCAGTTAGAGGCATAACAAACGAGAAGACAAAGATCATATGCATCAGCATACATAATAGAGGAGAACATATAATTAAAACATATATATTTTTAAAAGGTTTAGTAGAAAAATTTAGTAAGAGGATAAACAAAAGTAATTTTATCAAGAAGAGTGAAAAAATAGATAGGTGAAAAAATATAATTTTGTATGTGAATGCCATAATAGTTAGGTAGATGGAAGGGGAGAAGATAGACAGGTGTAGAAGTAGATTAGAACAATAGAGAGCATGCGTGGATCTTTAGAAAAACAGAACTTTGACAGCAGTTAGAGGCATAACAAATGAGAAGGCAAAGATCATGTGCATCAGCATACAGAATAGAGGAGAACATATAATTAAAACATAATTTTTAAAAAAGTTTAGTAGAACAATTTAGTAAGAGGGTAAACAACAGTAATTTTATCAAGAAGAGTCTGTAACTTGATGAATATAATATATATTTTAATCAATATTAGCATGTTAATTTGTCTGTGTTTTAGATCAACTCTGCCTTTCGTACTTTGTTTGTAAAGCCTTGTTTTCTTTGTCTAGTGCCTTATTCTTTGTCTTTTGAATTTAGCAGTAGCTACATGCATTTGGATTTTTTCCCAAATAATGTGTATCAGGGCTAGAGATGTAGATGTTATTGGGTTTAAAGACTTTCACCAAATCCCAAACATGGCTTGAATAAACAATAAAAATTGACAACAACCATGAACATTTGATGGACAAAATTATGATATCTGGGCTAAGAAGATGGAGAATATAATGGTTACAAATGACTTATGGGAGTTAGTGGTCAGTGGATTCACATATGCCACTAACCAAGTTACTTGCAATGCATTGGAAAATGACCAAAAGACTAAGTTAAAAGTGACAAGCATGAAGGATGGAAAATCCCTAAATTTGATTGAAAAAATAGTGGCAGAAGCCATATAGCCCAAAATAACAGAATCTAACTACTCAAAAAAGGCATAGGAAATTCTTCAAACCTCCTCTAGTGGCACTGACAAGGTGAGGTTAATCAAAACTCCAATTTCTTAGAAGAAATTTAAAACCCTTCAAATCAATGATGGTGAGTCCATTTCAGGGTTTCATACAGGATTTAATACTTTAACAAATCAAGCAAGGGTTAAGGGAAAAGCTATGAAAGATCAAAGAGTTGTTGATAATATATTTAGGAGTTTTAATTTAGATTTGACTTGATTGCTTTTGCAATTGAATAGGCTAAATAACATTCAAAGATGATAGTGGATGAATTCATAGGTTCAGTACAAACCCATGAACAATGGTTGAATAAATCCACTCCTTCCCTAAAGAAATCCTTCAAAGCTCAGATAAATATGAGAGGCAAAAGGAGAGGAAGAGACAATAGAGATTAAAGTTTTAGAGGTAAGAGGAAGAGGAATAATCTACTATGGAAGAGTAAGTTCAAACAATCAAGAAAGAGCAACTAGCTAATAGTTAGACTCCCAAGACAATAATATAGGTACCTCAAACTAAAATTACGATATAATTAGCATTTAGTGCTATTACTATAGCAATAATAATCATTTTTCAAGTGAATTTACAGAGACACAACTTGATTGTATAGACCACCACTCTGATACCACAATGTAGAGACCACAGATCCTACCCTAAAACACATTTTTTTAAAAATGAATATTTGTCTATGAATGTAATTTGGGTATACTTTATCCTATCAGATATCCTTTGTCAAACGGACAAGCATCTAACCATACGGGTTAGAAATTCCTGTTCTAAATAGGCAAGCATCTAAGCATATGGGTTAGGCATTTTTTTGCTAAACGAGCAAGCATCTAACCATATGGGTTATGCATTTACACATGAGTAGGTTATGCTCTGGCCAAATACTTGACTCATCAGGATCACCTAGATCTTGAGTCACTCACTGTTCACCACTTATCTCTACTAGATAAATATTGAGGTCATCATGATAGTAGAATGCATAAACATATATCAAAAATTCACATTTCACCTCAGAATTTGTCTTAAAGCCTCAAGAACTATGACAATCCAATCGGGATCCTTCTAAGTATATCACAATTTTTTTAATCTCTGTTGTATTTATCTAAACTAGGGTCTTATTATAACAATATTTCCTTTTCATTTAACTTTAATCTTGTTTAGCGCCCAACCCCAAACCCCATCCAATTTACCTGCATACTGACAATATTCTTCACTTCCTAGACTGCCTACATACCTACTTCTGAATAAGATCAAGGTGTAGTATGCATGTAATTCTATTTTATATTTTATGTTTTATGTGAAAAATGAACTTGGGTATGTAGCCCTTTTTAAGACCTAGTTTATTAGAGAGTCCCTATGTGATTGCTAGCCAAACATGAACAAAAAGTATCAGTTAAAATGAATGAATACTTGTTTAACTAAACTAACCCATAATCTTAACAAATAAATAGAAAAAAATATTTTCAAGATACATCCCCTTTCTAATTTTATTTACATCAACAATGTTTTTTGATCCTTGCTTTTATCAACCTAATCCTTACAATTGTTTGTGGTTTAGTGATAATAATTGGTTTAACATTCTCAATCTAGATTTTTATTGCTACTTTTTAGTGGTGCCATGTTTTGAGTAATAAATATACTTTTTTCCATTCTATTTAATAAGTTCACAAGTTAGAATCATCTAAGGTAATCAATGTCATTTTATTATCTTGATTAGTGTTTGTTGTCCAAGAGGGATTATACCATCCATTGGGTTTAAAGACATGATATGATTCTTATTTCTCCTCAAAGGTTTATAGAGATGATGCCTATATGTCATTGTTGTAACTATATTAGGCTATAGATGTAGTAGCTCAAGCAGGATAATATTACCTGTAAACATTAGCTAGAGGCACCACTTGTACCAAACACTATGTAGTTTTATTTAACCCTAAACTCTTGCTCTAAGTTTGAGATTTAAAAATAAGTCAGGAATGATTGAAGTGAATTATTTCATTTATTTTCTAAATTAAATTCTTGTGTATAAAGGTAGAATCAAATGTATAGCACCATAATCTAGTTTAGTCCTTATGTCGGGTTTTCAACAACATCATCTCTTTGATAATTATACTTTAAAAGATAACTTATTCATAATGAGTTTATGAATGCTATTTGAACTTAAATTTGACATTAAATAAATCCTTTATATGCTTGAAAGGAAGGTTGTAATTGAGGTTTAAACCTTAAATTGAAGAATATATGTTATCATTCTTTTTTTCTTAATGATAATAAAAAAAGATTTTATTCTCCAAATCAAGAATGAAACAATAATAGATTTTTAGACATGTTTAAGAAGAATGAAAATCAACATAATAATTTTAAAATCTTATTATGAAATGTGTTATAATAGGTATTCTAAAACATAAAACTATTAATTCTCTTTAATAAAATTTTAACTACTGAATTATAAAAATTTCCAATAATTTTCTACGTACACACTTAAAAATTACTTATAACGAATCTCTAAAGAATTCATTGTAGCATAACTTTTAACTACACAAATTATGAAATTTAAACTTATTTCCAAGCAACATAATGAAATTCTGAATAAAATATCATTCTAGTTATAATAATAAAATTTCTTTCTCATTTAATTTTATAAAATAAATAAAAATGTTAAATTTTCTATTTTAAATTATTTCCTTAACAATAAATAAAATAATTCATTTTCCCTTTTAAATAAATTAAAAAATATATTATAAAAATAAATAAAAATATTATAATTTCCATCCAAATCGTTTCCTTAACTATAAATAAAATAATATATATTTTTTCTTTTTTAAAAATCATGTAAATAAAATACTATAAAAAATTAAAAAAAGTAATATTTACATACAAATAAAGATAAATATTATTAGATTTTTATTTTAAATAGTTTCTTATAACCATAAGTAATATATTTCCTTTTCAATAAATAAAAATAATAGGTTTACCTAGTGCATGTAAAAAGCTTTGATTGAAATGGAATGTCTTAAAACAACTGAGATAAAGTGAATGGCAGTGGTGTTGATCTTGGGTTGATTTAATGAATGGAAGGATAGATCTGTTGATGCCCTTCTCCCACATGTCAACCTTATTTCCTATAGCTCACCCTTCTCCCTTCTATGTCCCTCCATCTCTGCCTTGTGCTGATTTCCTTCTTTTACTTCCCTTATTTTTGTTCCTTCCCTCTAAATGATAATATATATTTTAAAGAATCCATTTCTTCCTTATGTGTTGGTGCCTTTTTCTCTCTTTTCTCCCAATGTCAACCACTCCATTTATATTTTTTCATGCTCATTTTTTCCTTCATTCACAATTATTATTTGTGACCACATCATATATTTCTATGTAAGGAAAAAATAATAATATTTAAGTGACTAATTTGAAAAAAAATGAAATTAAAATGTACATTTCTTTTGTATTTTCTTATCGATGTTCTGATAGTCCTTTGAGATCAACACAAGGATTAAGTTATCTAATCAATTCATCCTAACATAAAATACTAAATGAAGTCCAAAATCATTGAAAGTATGAGCACAAGTCCACAGTGCGGGAAGAGAGGTTGTGACATCCTCCCCCCCGCCCCCCCTTAAATTTTGATTTCTCCCAATGCACTACTAGAGTTTGATTAAGTTCATAAATTTAAAATAAAAATGGAAACATATTTTTCATTTCTTCAGTGTCCTCCCAAGTTACACTTCCTTTTCCATATTGATCCCACTAAACCTTGCATTGATCAACCTCTCTATTGAGCATTTTGTAGTAGTGCCTCTCCAACACTCTATATGGCTCTATTATTATTCTGCTAGATTCTTAGACCTGCAAAGCATTATAGTTTAAAATGTGTTTATTATCAGGCATATACATTTCTTAAAAAGTGACACATGGAAGACATCATGAATGCGACTCAGCTATGGGGGAAAGGCTAATCAATAGGCTACTGGGTTGATTCTCTCTAGGATATCAAAATATCCTATAAAGTGAGGAGCTAAATTCACCCTTTTCCCAAAGGTTATAGAACATTTATGCAATCTGACCCTTAAAAACACCATGTCACCAATCAAGAATTCTCTTTGAACTTTTTTCTTATTTGCGTAGCTCTTTTATCTATCTGGTGCTTCTTTCAACCTCTGCCTTATAAATTTGACCTATTCCTTCATGTCTTTCAACATTTCAGGACTGATTATTATTCTTTCCTCAAGGTTATCCCAACTAAGTGGCATTCGACAACTTCTCCCATATAGAGCTTCAAATAGATCCATACCTAAAGATGTTTGAAAAGATTTATTATAGGAAAATTATACCAATGGGAGATAAGCTTCCCATTTGGTTTGTTGATCCATATAGTACATCTTTAAGAGGTCTTCTACAACCTAATTTTTCCTTTATGTTTTCCCAATTATATCAAGATGAAATGCAAGCTAAATTTCAATTATGTACTTAAAGCTAACTGTAGGGTCATCTAAAACCTTGAATTAAATCTATAATCTCTATCTGATATGATCCTTTTTGGAACTCTATGAAATCTAACCACTTCTTTCACAAATTGGTTGGCTAAAGTTGGTGCATCATTAGTCAAATTCTTAGGTATGAGATGTGCCACCTTCGTAAGCTTGTCGATTACCATGATAATATCATCATGCATGTAGGTTGTCATAGGTAATCCTCATATGAAATCTGTAATGTAACTCCTAAAAAAGTCCTTCAAATCTCAGATAAATATTAGAGGAAAAAGGATAGCAAGAGACAATAGAGATAAAAGTTTTAGAGGTAGAGGAAGAAGAATAATCTACTATGGAAGAGTAAGCTCAAACAACCAAGAAGGAACAAGTAACTAACAGTCAGACTCCCAAGACAATAATATCAGTACCTCAAATAAAAGTTATGATATAAGTAATGTTCAATGCTACTACTACTACTATAATAATAATAATAATAGTCATTTTTCTAGATAATTTAGAGAGATGCAACATGGCAAGTTGAGGCAAAGTGGAAATGTAGATAATGATAAGGTAAGTGAATATGAACATTTGCAAAATCTGAGGCCAAAAAGGAGGTTGAACTTTAAAAGGCCATTACTTTTGATCCGTTACTCTGTTTGATCCCTTCCTCATGCCTAAATGACTGGCTCAAAATGTTCAATGCATTTATATCCTACCTTATATTTATGAGACATTTTTGATATTTTTGAAGGTCAAATATGACCATCTGAGGGTTTGAAACTATTGTTTAATATTATTTTTTGGTTTTTTTTAAATTATAAATTATCTATGTTTGTAAATGAAATTGAACTTTTGTTGAAATTCATCTAAAGATTTAATTTTATAGTTAAGTTTATTTTTGGAAATGTTTAGATATGTGTGTGCTTGCATGTAAAAATTACTAAAAATAATAGGTTTAATTTTATTATTTTTAGAGTTTATTTCTAGAGTTATGAATTATGCATGTCATCTCTAATTATGAGTTGAGGCTTATCTATGTATGTTTTTTAATTTTTTGAATTCATTTTATAAAAATTAATATCATTTATTATTCATAATATTTTCCTATTAGTAATTATATTATCTTAATAGTATTCTCGTTCATTATTGGGTATTAGAGCAAGTTTCAATATTTAATGTTTAATAGATGGTTAGATGATGAGGATAAATCACTCAGTTGAACCATACTATGTAAGATATATAGATTCAAGTAGAAGCATTAACCCAAATTATTTATAATCAAAGATAAAGGAGAGAAGATGATGTAGAAGATGACATAGATCTTGAAGGAGAAATTTCACAAGAAGAACAATAAGAATGACTACCACCAATAGATGAGAGGATGGTTATAGATTTATAAGGAAGGAATGAAAAAATCAAGGTTGGCATTTTAGATTATGGTGGAAATTTAAAACCATAAGAGTTGATATATTATATGAACATAATGGAATTCTTTTCAAATGGGAAACTGTGAGAGAAGACAAGAAGGTAATGTTTGAATGAATGAAATTAAAGGGTCATGTAATGATTTTGTAGGATTACTAGCATAAATAAAGACAAAGAAAAGATAAACATAAGATCAACTCAAGGAAAAAGATGAAGAGACAATGATATGTTTTAAGATGCAAGCTATGTTAGGTGGCAGAAAGACATGCACAAAAAAAGGGCTATACGTGCCATTATAAATTACAAGAAGACCATGGACATATTTCAGTATAGATGTTATGTTGGGATTACCAAACACATAAAGATACAATGATTCAATTTTTTTAATTGTAGATAGCTTTTTAAGATGATTGATTTTATTGCATATAAGAAGACCAATGATGCAAATATAGTTGCAAAACTATTTTCTAAGGATATTGTGAGATTGTATGGTGTTATAAATAATATTTCATCAGATAAGGACACAAAATTTCTAATCCATTTTTGGAGGAATTAATGGATAAATATAGGGATTAATCTATAATTCAATAGTGTGTCCCATCTCCAAATAGATGGATAGATAGAAGTTGTAAACAAGAGCTTGGTAAATTTGTTGAGATGCATAGTTTGGGAGAAGCCCAAATAATGGGAATTGGCTTTACTACAAGATATGTTTTCATATAAAATTTTAATGAACACATCAATATGTAAATCAACATTTTAGATTGTTTATGGGAAACATCCTATGAGTGTTTTAAATTTGGTATAGTTACCAATTAAATAATGAGTTAGTGATGATGAAGAAGCATTTTGTGAACATATAAAGTAGTTACAAGAAGAAGTAAGAAGAAATTTTCAATAAAGATTAATGATAAGCATAAAATAGTATAAAATGTTAGAAAAAGGTCAAAAATATTTGAAAAAGGAGATTTAGTGGTGGTTTACTTGAGGAAAGAGAGATTTTTTAAAGGCACATATAATGTGCTAAAGTACAAGAAAGTTAGAACATATAGAATTATGAAGAAAATTAATGACAATGCTTATAAGGTGAGTTTACCACAACATTTTGATATCTCTCTAGCATTTAATGTTTTAGATTTATATGATTTCCATGTTGAAGAAGTAGACTGCAATCAACACGTGTCAAAGAAAAATTAATAAAAGATAATGTAGGTTCTAGATAAGAAGATAATAAACACAAGGCAAGGAACTTATGACAAGTATTTGGTACAATGGGAAATATTAGAGAAGGAAGACAACACTTGGATTACATAATGGGATATAAAAAATATTGATATGAATAAATGGTAGTTGTAAAATTAGAGCAACTCACAAGAATAGAGTTGTTTTCAAGTAGAGGAGAATGATTCAAGAAAAGAGGCCAAACTTGTGGAGGCCATAAATTTTGATCCATAGTTCAGTTTGAGTTCATATTCATGCTAAAATGATTTGATCAAAAATTTCAATGTAGTCATAACCTACCCTTCTTATTATTGGACATTTTAAATATTTTTTGGATGCTAAACATGACCATATGAGGGTCTGAAATTACACTTTAAAATTATTTTTGATTTTTTTTAAATTTAGAAATTATCAAATTTTTAATTGGACATGAACATTATTTGATTTTTTTTGAAAGGTTAATTTTAGAGTTTAGTTTATTCTTGGATATTTTCGGAGTTGTGCATGCTTGCATGTGATATTTACTAAATATAGGGACTGATAAAAATAGTAGGTTGAGTTTTATTATTTTTAGTGTTCTAAATTTTGCATGCCAATTCTAATTCTGAGTTGAGGCTTATTTATGAATATTTTTTAATTATTTAAATTCCTTCAATATGAATCAACACTCATTGTTAATCAAAATCTTTGCTTATAAGTAATTCTATTATCTTGATACTATTCTAGTTCATTAGTTGAAAAATGCTCAAAAGACCCAATTAAAAGAGATAAGGATGAAGGATGCAAAAATCCCTAAATTTAAATGAGACAACAATGGCAGAAGCCATATACACCAAAATAATAGTAGTTAATTACTTTAAAGAGGTATGAGAAATTCTTATAAACTCTTGTAATGGAACTAACAAGTTGAGGTTAATCAAACTCCAATTTCTTAGAATAGATTTTGAAATCTTTCAAATGAATGGTGGTGTATCCATTTTAGGTTTTTATCCAATATTTTATAGATTAAAGTATCAATTAAAGATTAATTAAAATGTAATATAAGATCAAAGTTTTGTTGAAAATATCTTTAGGATTTTTCCAATAAATTTGAATTGATTATTATTTCTATTAAAGTGGTTAAATAACTTTCAAAGATAACAATAGATGATTTGATGGGTTCACTACAAACCTATGAACAATGGTAGAATAGATCCACTATTTCTTTAGAGAAAACCCTCAAAGATATGACAAATATGAAACACAAGAGGAGAAGAAGAGATAATAGAGGCAAAAAATTTATAGCTAGAGGAAGAGGAATAAGATACTATGGAAGACTAAGCTCAACAACCAATAAGGAGAAAGTAGCTAATAGTTAGACTCCCAAGATAATAAGAGTAGTTCCTCAAACCAAATGTATGATATAAATAATTTTTGGTACTACTACTATAATAAGCATTTTCATTTTTTATTGAATGTAGAGAGAGGTAGCATGCCCCGTCAAGGTAAAGTGAAAATGTAGATAACAATAAGGTAAGTGAATTTGAACATTTGTAAAACATGTTCATTATGTGTAATATTATTGAGAAAAGTAACATTGAGGTTTTCATATTTGGATAGTTCTTTTAATAACCACATGAGTGGTAATTAAAAATTATTTACCTCCATTGAGAATAAAATTTAGTCCAAGATAAATATGGGGAATAATGCAAAAGTTCTAGTTATGGGTAGAGTGATAGGCATCATTTGCACCAAGTAAGCTGAAAGAAGAGCAATTCATGATGTATATTATGATCCAAATAAAAAACATGATAATTTTTTAGTATTAGACATCTGGTCCACAAATCATATAGATCATTGATGAAGAATGGAGAGTGCATGATCTTTGAAAAGGAAGGGAGAAAGAACAAGATAACTACAATTTGAATGATAAAAAACTGCATGTTTCCCCTTAAGATGAAAAATAATATTTATAGATAGTTTTCAATTGATATTTTCTAATCACATAAAGAGAGTGTTATTACTATAACATGCAACCTTAAATACATCCATCAAAGACCCATATAAAACCTAGTATTTAAGGTTTGGGAACTTAAGTTATTCAAGATTAAATATTTTATCCAATAAAGATATGAAAAGGGGACTACAAATAATAGTGTAACATAATATAAAATGTGAGGAATGCATCTTAGGGAAATAACATAGGAAACCCTTTCAATCAAGGTTGTTTAGGATGTAAAAAATACCATTGGAGTTGGTGCATTCAAATTTTTGTGGGCCAATGGAATATCCAACTCATTAAAATAACCAATACTTATTGGCCTTTATAGATTATTACAATAGGTATATTTGGAAGGCCTTAGTTGATAAACAAAGTGGACACTTCATCAAGGTCCTAAGAATATATAGAGGGGGAAAGTATGTCTAAAAATTAAGAATTTTTGTAAATATGAAGTGATTGTAAAATACATCACTACCATGTAATCTCCTAGATAAAACAAAGTGGCTGAAAGGAATAATAGAACCATCCAGGAGATAGTTTCAAGTATGTTGAAGGCCAAGGGAATTAGAAATTAATTTTGGTGTTAGGATATATTAACAAAAACATAATTGTTAAATAGATGTCCCACAAAGTACATATGAGACAATACCTTACAAGAACCATGGACAAGCATAAAGTATAGTGGGGAGCACCTAGGTATATTTGGGTGGATGGAATATACATTTTTGCAGATTAGGATTTGTAAACAACACATTTTATTTTATAAATTTTATATCCTCTTAAATAAATATAATTATTATAATGCATGTCAAAAAAAATATTTTGATTATGAAGTGTATTTTCAAAGACACATGTTATTTCTAAAATTTGACATCTTTGTTTTTTAAAGTAAAAATAAAATTCTTTAATTCTTGCTAATCATTCGTAACATTATATGTTGGTGGCCAACTTCTATCCTTATGCTTTGATTGAATTCTTTAAGATTAAAATTTAATATTAATATTTTTATTTCTTGATGATGGACACATTTGAAATGTCAATTGATTAATTTTATATGTTTCACATCTTTATATTGATCATCATGTAACCTCAATTATAATTATAAAAAATATTTTATAATGTTACTTCACTAAACAAAATATTGTATAAAATAATAATTTGAAGTCCATATATATACTTGACTATCTAATTTACAGATCATGCTTTTTCGTGTTAATCTCCTTAAAAGCTTGTAGTCACTATGAAAAAATAGTAAAATAATGATAATAACCAAGTCCAAAATTTTAAAGCATATTCAATCAACTATAAGCTTGTAAAGGTGGAAAGTTCATATATTAAAAAAAGAAGAAGAAAGTGTTGTTTTGGAATGAGAAATATACATGCCGAATGATCATCAGACTATGCGTTTCTTTTAACTTATTCAATAATGTTATATTTGAATCCTACAAAAGTGGTAAGAGGGACTAAATTTCATTAGGACACGATACTATACATAGCATAGAGATCATGCTATACATAGCATAGAGATCATGCTATACATAGCATAGAGATCAAGTTTATTAGGAACATTTTGATTTTGACAGTATAAAGTTTTTTTCAAACATAAAAAAATAGTAATCAAAGTGCTAAAAAAAAAATAGTAATCAAAGTGCCAAACAGAAAGTGAAGTTTATTGCATAGACGCATAGTAAATTTTATCAATGCACCCAAAGCATTTGTGTTTCTAACCTAAGAGAATTAGCCTAAATCAAATAATACATACTTAGTAATCCTATATCAATTATTAATGAATAATGGATTTTTTTTTTTTAATAAGATACGTTTTAACCAATGAGTAATGTTTTTATTTGCATATGGTGTGACATCCAATTTGTTTGTCAAAGTTCCGTGGTTCCCTACCTGGGAGGCCCTTTGAAGCTAGGTTTTGATGTAGATTAAACACAAGCATTAACCAAAGGCGGTGGTGTCTTTTTAAGATGTTTCATTGTAAAAGACTTCGTTTGTGTTCCATTTTGAGTGGGTGCTCGCCTCTCATAAATTATATATATAAATAAATTAAAAAATTTAAAATTATGAAACATTTGAAAGAACTCTCTCTATGATTTTAAGAAAATGTCTCTTTAAAAGAAAAAATTATTTCTTCTTGTAAGAAGTGAAGCTCTGCTAGATTTTGTCTTCGAAGCCTTGTGTTGCAGGTGTTTCGTGTTCAAAATTTGGGGTTTTCCTAAGCATTATGCTATTCTCGTATTTGTTTTCAAAGTGAAATATGAATATTGGTGTTTTGCATATGTAAATAAATGAATGTGAATTAATGGCATAGAGAATCTGTTGTGCACTCAGGATATTGTCATTTCGTGGTTCGTGCTATCTCTAAAAGTTTTTATCATGTCTATTCTCACTTCTTTTCAGATCTTAAGAAATGAAATGATAGGATGCAGTTCAGACTAGATTATGTCTTTCTATTGAAAATTCATGGAATATGTTATTTCATTTATCTTTCTATTTGGGTTTGGGCCTCTCTCTCTGCGGTTTGCTTCTTCCTTTGTTTAAATTCAGAGCAGCTGATTATTTTGTTCTTACAGTATTTAATCTGAAGGTTGAAGATGATGTATTTATCTTTGCCCGACAAATATGAAATCATAGCCTACTATAAAATGGATGGCGTTTTACTACCTGAAATTTGCCTCGCACGAGTGTATTTTAACTTTTAGTTTTTATTTGAAGTTTCATTCATTTTTTCTTCTGAGTAAAACATAGCCGGTGAATGAAATAATGTTTCTTTGATAATTTCATTTCCTATAGAATGGTTATTTTTTAGGTTTGAAAATAAAATAGGGAAGTTATTTTGAATTGAAAACACACACAAGGTTGCACTCAGTTGTGACCTCTGTGAATACATATTTTCTCATAAATTAAGGAATTAATGGATATGGGTTCAATTGAAATTTAGTGATTTTTTGGTACTTCTTTAAGACAAAATTTTCGGTTGTTAATTTATCATTACGGGAATCTTAAGGAAGACTATTACTTATGTGGGTTAAAAATTAAGACTTTTCAATAGTGAAACATGTTTTTTTTTTTTTTTTTCCCTCTTTTCTTTTGTTTTTGAAGTCATCCGTGGACTAGGGAAAATCTTGTTGAGGAGTTGTTCTTTACAGATGACGTATATTACTGCTGAGCATAAAAAATTTCGTGTCCGCGATGCCCTATTGTTTCTTCTAACTCTCTCTTGTTAAAAAAAAGGAACTCTGTTAGCCACGGATAAAATTATGGGCAGAGATCATCCTTTGCATACATAGAAATGCACAAATTTTAAACAATGCATATGTTAAAATACTTAATCCTGACCTCCCTCACCGACTTCCAAAGGATGAAGATTCACCAAAAAAACATTTAATATGCAGCATTGCAATTTTGAATTTTCTTTGTAAAGATTTGGACCGAGTGGGAAAATGTGTGGTAGGTGGAGAACAAACAGTCAAAATATAGAAGAAGACAAAGTGAAAAAATATAATTTTGTATGTGAATGCCATGATAGTCAGGTAGATGGAAGGGGAGAAGATAGATAGGTGCAGAAGTAGATTAGAACAATAGAGAGCATGCGTGGATCTTTAGAAAAACAGAACTTTGACAGCAGTTAGAGGCATAACAAATGAGAAGGCAAAGATCATATGTATCAGCATACAGAATAGAGGAGAACATATGATTAAAACACAATTTTTAAAAAAGTTTAGTAGAACAATTTAGTAACAGGGTAAACAACAGTAATTTTATCAAGAAGAGTCTGTAACTTGATGAATATAATATATATTTTAATCAATATTAGCATGTTAATTTGTCTATGTTTTAGATTAACTCTGCCTTCCGTATTTTGTTTGTAAAGCCTTGTTTTCTTTGTCTAGTGCCTTATTCTTTGTCTTTTGAATTTAGCAGTAGCTACACGCGTTTGGATTTCTTCGCCCAATAATGTGTATCAGGGCTAGAGATGTAGATGTTATTGGGTTTGAAGACTTTCACCACATCCCAGACATGGCTTGAATAAACAATAAAAATTGACAACACCCACGAACATTTGATGGACAAAATTATGATATGTAGGTTAAGAAGATGGAGAATATAATGGTTACAAATGACTTGTGGGAGTTAGTGGTCGGTGGATTCACATATGCCACTAACCAAGTTACTTGCAATGCATTTAAAAATGCTTAAATGACCCAACTAAAAGAGACGAGCATGAAGGATGCAAAATCCTTAAATTTGATTGAGAAAATAGTGGCAGAAGCCATATAGCCCAAAATAACAGAGGCTAACTACTCAAAACAGGCATGGGAAATTCTTCAAAACTCTTTTAATTGTATTGACAAGGTGAGGATAATCAAACTCCAATATTTCAGAATAATTTTGAAACCCTTCAAATCAATGATGGTGAGTCCATTTCAGGTTTTCATACAGGATTTTATACTTTAACAAATCAATCAAGGGTTAATCAAAAAGATATGGAAGATCAAAGGATTATCAATAATATATTTTGGAGTTTTAATTTAGATTCGACTTGATTGCTTTTGCAATTGAAGAGGCTAAATAACTTTCAAATATGACAATAGATGAATTGATGGGTTCACTACAAACCTACGAACAATGGTTGAAGAGATCTACTCCTTCCCTACAAAAATCCTTTAAAGATCAGATAAATATGAGAGGAAAAAGGAGAGGAAGAGACAATAAAGACGAAAATTTTAGAGGTAAGAAGAAGAGGAATAATCTACTATGGAAGGTTAAGCTCAAACAACCAAGAAGGATCAAGTAGCTAATAGTTAGACTCCTAAGACAATAATATAGGGACTTCAAACCAAAGTTGTGATATAAGTAATGTTCAATGCTACTATTATAACAACAATAATCATTTTTATAGTGAATTTAGAGAGACGCAACATGACTGTAGAGACCACCACTCTGATACCACAATGAAGAGGCCATAAATCCTACCCTAAAACACATAATGTTTTTTGTTTAAATAATGTTTGTCTGTGAATATAACTCGAGTGTACTTTATCCTATCAAATATCTTTTGTCAAAAAAGATAATCATCTAACAATACGGGTTAGGCAATCATTTTCCAAACGAGCAAGCATCCAACCATACGAGCTAGGCTTTTTTTTGAAAAACAGGCAAGTGTCTAACCATATGGGTTAGGTATTCATTTTCCAATTGGGCAAGCATCAAAGCATACAAGCTAGGTATTTTTTGACAAATGGGCAAGCATCTAACCATACAAGTTAGGCATCTACACACGAGTAGGTTATGCTCTGGCTAGAGACTTGAATCATCGAGATCAAATGGATCATGAGTCACTCACTATTCACCACTCATCTCTACTAGATAAGTACTGACGTCATCATGACAATAGAATGTATAAAACACATATCAAAAAGTCACATTTCAACTGAGAATGTAACCTAAAGCCTTGAGAACTATGACAATCCAACTGGGATCCTTCTAAGTATATCAATGATTTCTTATCTTTGATTTATTTATATAAACTAGAGTCTTATTATAATAGTCTTACCTTTTCATTTAAATTTAATCTTGTTTAGCATACAACCCCGAACCTCATCCTATTCACTTCCATACTGGAAACATTATTCACTTCCCAGACTGCCATCTTGTTTAGCATACAACCCCAAACCTCATCCTATTCACTTCCATACTGGAAACATTCTTCACTTCCCAAACTGCCTACACACTTGCTTCTGAACAAGATCAAGGTGTAGTATGCATTTAGTTCTATTTTCTATTTTAAGTTTTCTATGAACTGTGAACTAGGTATGTAGCCCTTTCTAGGGCCCAGTTCCCCAGATAGTCTCTATGTGATTGCTACCTAAATAAAACTAAAAATTATTAGTTAAAGTCATTGAATACTTGTTTAACTAAACTAATCCTAAATCTTAACAAATAAATAGAAAAGAATATTTGAAAGCTACATCCCATTTATAATTTTATTTACATCAATAATACTTTTTGATCCTTATTTTAATCAACCTAATCCTTACAATTGCTATTTCTAAAGTTTTACTATCTCAGAATTATACAGTTCGTAGTTTCTTAATAATAATTATTTTAACATTCTCAATTTGGGTTTTTATTGCCACTTTTTAGTGGTACCATGTTTTCAGTAAAAAATATACTTTATCTATTGTGTTACATAAGTTGACAAGTCATAATCATCTAAGGTAGTCAAATTCATTTTATTATCTTGAATAGTGTTTATTGTTCAAGAAGGATTATCCCACCCCTTAGTCTTAAAGACACAACACGATCCTTATTTTTTTTTGATGGTTGATAGGGATGATGCCTAGATGCCATTGTTATAGATATATTGGGCTATGGATGTAGTAGCTCAAGCATGATGGTATTACTCATAAATGTAAGTCAGAGGCAACACTTGCATCGAACACTGTGTAGTTTTGTTTAACCCTAAATTCATGTACTATGTTTGAGATTTAAAAAGAAGTAAAGAATGTTTGAAGTTAATTATTGCATTTAATTTCAAAAGTAAAATATGGTGTATAAAGTTAGAAACAAATGTATAACATTATCATCTAGTTTAGTCTTCATGTTCGGTTTTTAACATCATCTCTTTGATAGTTATACTTTAAAATATAACTTATTTATAATGAGTTTAAGAATGTTATTTGAACTTAAATTTAACATTAAATAAATCATTTATATACTTTAAAGGAAGGTTTAAACCTTAAAATGAAGAATATATGTTATCATTCTTATTTTCTTCTTAATGATAATAAAAGAATAGTTTATTTTCCAAATGAAGAATGAAACAATAATAGATTTGTAACCATGTTTAGGAGTAATGAAAATCAACATAATGATTTAAAAATATTATTATGAAGTGCGTTATAATAGGTATTCTAACATGTAAAATTATTAATTTTCTTTAATAAATTTTCAACTACCGAATTATAAAAATTTCCAATAATTTTCTACATATACATGTAAAAATTACTTATAACGAATCTCTAAAGAATTCATTGTAGCATAAATTATAACTACCCAAATTACGAGATTTAAACTTATTTCCAAGAAACATAATAAAAGTCTGAATAGAATATCATTCTATTTATAATAATGAAAATTCTTTCTCATTTAAATTTCTAAAATAAACAAAAATATCATATTTTTTGTTTTAAATTAATTGGTTAATAATAAATAAACATAATTCATTTTCCCTTTTAAATCAATAAAATAAAATATTATAAATATTAAGAAAATTATTATAATTTCCATCCAAATCATTTCCTTAAGGATAAATAAAATAATATACTTTTTTTCCTTTTTTAAAAATCATGTAAATAAAATACTATAAAAAAATAAAAATAATTATATTTACATTCAAATAAATATTAATATTATTAGATTTTCCTTTTAAACAATTTATTATAAGCATAAGTAATATATTTCCTTTTTAATAAATAAAAATAATAGGTTTACCTGGTGCCAATAGAAAACTTTGATTGAAATGGAATGTGGTTTTGCTTAATTGAAAATTGCTAGGATAAAGTGAATGGTGGCGGTGTTGATCTTGCACTAAGATAAAGAATGTAAGGAAATATTTGTTTGTATCATTCTCCCATGCATTGACCTTATTTATTATAACTCAAGATTTTCCCCTCTACATCCCTCAACTAAGTGGCATTCGATAACTTATCCCATATAGAGCTTCAAATAGAGCCATACCTAAAGATGTTTGAAGAGATTTATTATAGGAAAATTATACCAAAGAGAGATAAGCTTCACATTTTATTTGTTGATCCATAAAGTACATCCTTAGGAGGTCTTCTACAACCTGATTTGTCCTTTCTATCTACCTATCCACCTCAGGATGAAATGCATAGTTAAAGTTTAATTATGTACCTAAAATTAACTATAGGGTCATCCAAAACCTTGAATTAAATGTAGAATCTCTATCTATTATGATTATTTCTAGAGTTCCATGCAATCTAACCACTTCCTTCACAAATCGATTGGCTAAATTAGGTACATCATCAGTCAAAATATCAAGTATGAGATGTGCCACATTATAAAGATTATTGATGACCACCATATTAGAATCATGCCTATAGGGTGTCATAGGTAATCCTTTTATGAAATATATACTAAAAACTTACCATTTATATTATGGAATATCATGTGGATATAAAATACCTATAGGATGATGGTGTTCAACTTTAACCCTATGACATTTTAAGCATCATGCCACATATAATACTATATCTCTTTTCATCCCTTGAAAAAAGTATAGTTTCCTAAGATCAACATATAGTTTGTTTACCCTTGGATGGCCTTAGTACGTCCCTCCATATTTGCCTCACACCAATTTCCTTTTTTTACTTCCCTTTTTTTTGTTCCTTCCCTCAAAGCACTGATCTATATTTTAAAGTGTCCATTTCTTCATTAAGCTTTGGTTCCTTTTTCTCTCTTTTCTCCCAAGGTCAACCTCTTCATTTATATTTATTTCATGCCCATTTTTTCCTTCATTCACAATTGTAATTTGTGACCACATAGCATATTTATATGTAAGGAAAATAACTATAATATTTTAATGATTAATTTGAAAAAAATGAAACTAAAACGTACCTTGATTTCACATTTTCCCATCGATGTCCTTATAATCCTTTGAGATCAACACAAGGATTATGTTATCTAATCAATTCATCTTGACATAAAATACTAAATGAATTCCAAA
Organism: Torreya grandis; assembly: GCA_037957365.1. NCBI lineage: Eukaryota > Viridiplantae > Streptophyta > Pinopsida > Cupressales > Taxaceae > Torreya > Torreya grandis. Next base: position 299,990 of record JARHVA010006886.1, read on the forward strand.
ACCACTAAAAGTATGAGCACAAGTCCACAATATGGGAAGAGAGGTCGTGACATCCAACCCCCTTAAATTGTGCATTGTCCCAATGCATTATAATAGTTTGATTAAGTTCATATATTTAAGATAAAAATGGAAACATTTTTTAATTTCTTTAGTGTCCTCCCAAGTCACACTTCCTTCCCCATATTGATCCCACTTCACCTTCCACTGATCAACCTATCTATTACATAATTTATACTAGTGCCTCTCTAGCAATTTGTATTACTCTATTGATATTCTATCATATTCTTGAACCTGTAAAGCATTCAAGTTCAACATGTGTTTATTATCAATGATATGTTTCTTAAGAAGTGACACATGAAAGACATCATGAATGTGACTCAACTATGGGGGCAAGGCCAATCAATAGGCTACTAGGTTGATTCTCTCTAGGATCTCAAAATTTTCTCCAAAGCGAGGAGTTAACTTTACTTTTTTCAAAAAGGTTATGGAAATTTTGTACAGTCTGACACTTAAAAACACCTTCTTACCAATCAATAACTCTCTCTAAACTCTTTTTCTATCTGCATATCTCTTCTATCTATCTGATGCTTCCTTCAACCTCTACCTTATAACTTTCACCTATTCCTCCATGTCTTTCAACATTTTAGGACTGATTACTATTATATCCTCAAGGTTATCTCAACTAAGTGGCATTCGATAACTTCTCCCATATAGAGCTTCAAATAGAGCCATACCTAAAGATGTTTGAAAATAGTTATTATAGGAAAATTATACCAATGAGAGATAAGGTTCCCATTTGATTTGTTGATCCATAAAGTACATCCTTAGGAGGTCTTCTACAACCTGATTTGTCCTTTCTATTTTCCCATCCATCTCAGGATGAAATCCAGAGCTAAAGTTTAATTATGTACCTAAAATTAATTGTAGGGTCATACAAAACCTTGAATTAAATCTAGAATCTCTATCTAATATGATCCTTTCTAGAATTCCATGCAATCTAACCACTTCATTCACAAATTGATTGGCTCAAGTTGTTTCATCATCAGTCAAAATATCAAGTATGAGATGTGCGACATTATAAAGCTTATCAATGACCACCATATTAGCATCATGCCTATAGGGTGTCATAGGTAATCCTTTTATGAAATATATACTAAAATCTTACCATTTATATTATGGAATATCATGTGGATATAAAAGACCTACAGGATGATGGTCTTTTACTTTAACACTATGACATTCTAAGCATCATGCCACATATAATACTATATATTTTATCATCCCCTGCCAAAAACATAGTTTCTTAAGATCAGCATATAGTTTTTTTACCCTTGAATGGCCTTAGTACGTCCCTCCATATCTACCCTATGCCAATTTCCTTTTTTTACTTCCCTTTTTTTTGTTCCTTCCCTCAAAGCACTGATCTATATTTTAAATTTTCCATTTCTTCATTAAGCTTTGGTGCCTTTTATCTCTTTTCTCCCAAGGTTGACCTCTTCATTTATATTTATTTCATGCCCATTTTTTCTTTCATTCACAATTGTCATTTGTGACCACATAGCATATTTCTATGTAAGGAAAATAACTATAATATTTTAATGATTAATTTGAAAAATTGAAATTAAAACATACCTTGATTTCACATTTTCCTATCGATGTTCTTATAATCCTTGGAGATAAACACAAGGGTTAATTAATATAATCAATTCATCCTAACATAAAATACTAAATGAAGTCCAAAACCACTTAAAGTATGAGCATAAGTCAACAGTGTGGGAAGAGAGGTCATGACATCCTCCCCCCTTAAATTTTACATTGTCCCAATGCATTACAAGGGTTTGATTAAGTTCATATAATTAAAATAAAAATGGAAACATGTTTTTAATTTCTTTAGTGTCCTCTCAAGTCATACTTCCTTCTTCATATTGATCCCACTTCACCTTCCACTGATCAACTTGTCTATTGCATAATTTATACTAGTGCCTCTCTAGCACTCTGTATGACTCTATTGATATTATATCATATTTTTGAACATCTAAAGCATTTTAATTCAAAATTTGTTTATTATCAGGGATATGTTTCTTAAGAAGTGACACATGAAAGACATCATGAATGTGAATCAACTATGGGGGCAAGGCCAATCAATAGGCTACTGGGTTGATTCTCTCTAGGATCACAAAAGCTCCTCCAAAGTGAAGAGTTAACTTCACCTTCTACTCAAAGGTTATGGAACTTTTGTGCAGTCTGACACTTCAAAACACCTTCTTACCAATCAAGAATTCTCTCTAAACTCTTTTTCTATCTGATGCTTCCTTCAACCTCTACCTTATAACTTTCACCTATTCCTCCATGTCTTTCAACATTTAGGACTGATTACTATTCTATCCTCAAGGTTATCTCAACTAAGTGGCATTCGATAACTTCTCCCATATAGAGCTTCAAATAGAGCCATACCTAAAGATGTTTGAAAAGAATTATTATAAGAAAATTATACCAATGAGAGATAAGGTTCCCATTTGATTTGTTGATCCATAAAGTACATCCTTAGGAGGTCTTCTACAACCTGATTTGACCTTTATATTTGCCCATCCATCTCAGGATGAAATGTAGAGCTAAAGTTTAATTATGTACCTAAAATTAACTATTGAGTCATCCAAAAACTTGAATTAAATCTAGAATCTCTATCTGATATGATCCTTTCTATAATCCATGCAATCTAACCACTTCCTTCACAAATCAATTGGCTAAAGTTCGTACATCATCAGTCAAAATATCAAGTATGACATGTGCCACATTATAAAGCTTATCGATGACCACCATATTAGTATCATGCCTATAGGGTGTCATAGGTAATCCTTTTATGAAATATCTACTAAAAACTTAGCAATTATATTATGGAATATCATGTGGATATAAAGACCTATAGGATAATGGTGTTCTACTTTAACCCTATGGCATTCTAAGCATCATGCCACATAAAATACTATATCTCTTTTCATCCCTTGCCAAAAGTATAGTTTTTTAAGATGAACATATAGTTTTTTTACCCTTAGATGGCCTTAGTACGTCCCTCCATATCTGCCCTATGCCAATTTCCTTTTTTTACTTCCCATTTTTTTGTTCCTTCCCTCAAAGCACTGATCTATATTTTAAAGTGTCCATTTCTTCATTAATATTTGGTTCCTTTTTCTCTCTTTTCTCCCAAGGTCAACCTCTTCATTTATATTTCTTTCATGCCCATTTTTTTCTTCATTCACAATTGTCATTTATGACCACATAGCATATTTCTATGTAAGGAAAAGAACTATAATATTTTAATGATTAATTTGAAAAAAATGAAATTAAAACGTACCTTGATTTCAAATTTTCCCATCAATCTCCTTATAATCCTTTGAGATCAACACAAGGGTTAAGTTATCCAATCAATTCATCCTGACATAATATACTAAATGAAGTCCAAATCCACTTAAAGTATGAGCACAAGTCCACAATGTGGGAAGAGAGGTCGTGTCATCCTCCCCCCTTACATTATGCATTCTCCCAATACACTACAAGAGTTTGATTATGTTCGTATATTTAAAATAAAAATGGAAACATGATTTTACATTCTTTAGTGTCCTCCCAAGTCATACTTCCTTCCCCATATTGATCCCACTTCACCTTCCACTGATCAACCTATCTGCTGCATAATTTATACTAGTGCCTCTCTAGCACTTTGTATGACTCTATTGATATTCTATCATATTATTGAACCCGTAAAGCATTCTAGTTCAAAATGTGTTTATTATCAGAGATATCTTTCTTAAGAAGTGACACATAGAAGACATCATGAATGCAACTCAAATATGGGGTCAAGGCCAATCAATAGGCTATTGGGTTGATTCTCTCTAGGATCTCAAAAGTTCCTCCAAAGCGAGGAGTTAACTTCACTTTTTTCCCAAAGGTTATGGAATTTTTGTATAGTTTAACACTTTAAAACACCTTCTTACCAATCAAGAATTCTCTTTAAACTCTTTTTCTATCTATATAGCTCTTCTATCTATCCGATGCTTCCTTCAACCTCTACCTTATAACTTTCACCTCTTCCTCCATGTCTTTCAACATTTTAGGACTGATTACTATTGTATCCTCAAGGTTATCTCAAATAAGTGGCATTTGATAACTTCTCCCATATAGAGCTTCAAATAGAGCCATACCTAAATATGTTTGAAAAGACTTATTATAGTAAAGTTATACCAATGAGAGATAAGCTTCCCATTTGATTTGTTGATCCATAAAGTACATCCTTAGGAAGTCTTGTACAACCTAATTTGTCCTTTCTATTTGCCCATCCATCTCAAGATGAAATGCAGAGCTAAAGTTTAATTATGTACCTAAAATTAACTGTAGGTCATCCAAAACCTTGAATTAAATCTAGAATTTTTATCTGATATGATCCTTTCTATAATTCCATGCAATCTATCCACTTCCTTCATAAATCAATTGGCTAAAGTTGGTACATCATCAGTCAAAATATTAGGTATGAGATGTGCCACATTATAAAGCTTATCGATGACCACCATATTAGCAACATGCCTATATGGTGTCATAGGTAATCCTTTCATGAAATATATACTAAAAATTTACCATTTATATTATGGAATATCATGTGGATATAAAAGACCTACAGGATGATGATGTTTTGCTTTAACCCTATGAAATTCTAAGCATCATGCCACATACAATACCTTATCTCTTTTCATCCCTTGCTAAAAGTATAGTTTCTTAAGATCAGCATATAGTTTGTTTACAGTTGGATGGCCTTAGTAGGGTGCATCATGAGATTCAATCAAAATCTTCTTATTTGAATATTTTACATCTAGAATATATATCCTATTTTTATATCAAAATTATCTGTCACCATCCAAGGTATATCCTTCAGTTCTTGTGTCTTCCAAATTTTATTCTATCATTACTCTTACTTCATCATACCAAGGATCTTTCTTTTGTCCTTCTAGTATTTTCCCTTTTAGATTAAATCTAAGCATTGTTACATTCATCAGGGGTCTTATCCTACTTAAATCATTAACAACCCTATTCTCTTTTCCCTTGATATACTTAATTTAATAATCATACTCACTTATTAAATCCAACCACCTTCTTTGCCTAGCATTCAGATTAAGTTGAGTGAATATGTACTTTGGCCCTTGATGGTCAACTTTTAGTTCAAAATGTTTACAAATCTCCTATAATATCTTGCTAACCCCATGAAACTCCTTACTTTTGATACTTTCTTTGGAATTAGCCATTCCATTATTGCCTTTATCTTGTCTAGATCTAATGTTATTCCTTCTTTAGATATGATGTGGCCTAGATAGTGAATTTCCTTCTTAAAGAATGCACATTTTTAGAGTATATTATAATGTTGTCTATAAACACCAAGATGACATTATGTAGGTAATTATGGAACACACTATTCCCTAAGTTCATAAATGTTGAAGGAGCATTTTTTACCCTAAATAGTACTACTTTAAACTCATAGTGTCCATATCTGGTCCTAAAAGTAGTTTTTGGAATATCTTCATCCTTAATACTTAGTTGATGATATCATGATTGAAGGTCTATCTTAGAAAAAACTATTGCTCCTTTCATTTTCTCAAAAATGTCTTTTATACGAGGTAGGGGATATCTATTTTTAATTATGATGTTATTCAACATTCTATAATCAATGCATAATCCTAGAGTTCCATCTTTCTTTTTAACAAACAAGACTGGTGCTCCCCAAGGAGACACACTTGGTATAATCAATCATTTACTCAAGAATTCCACTAGCTAAATTTTAAGTTCCATCAACTTAGTTGTGTTCATTTTGTAGGGTGATCTAGAAAGTAGCTCAGCTCTAGGTATAATATCAATTGATAAATCAAATTATCTCTAGGGGGCATTCCAAGTAATTCTTTAGGAAACACATCCTCAAATTCCCTTAGGAATGGATACCCTTCCAGAGTTGGTTCATCTTTGCTTTCATCCTTATCATCTATCATTACCATTAAAATTAGAGCTCCCTTCCTTCTCTCCTTCTTTAGTTACATAAACAATATGGTTTCTACCTTTATAGGCCTATGACTCCCTTGAATCATGACTGAGCTTCCCTCATCATTGTAACACTTGAAAAACTTTCTATAACAGTCTATTTCATCCTAGTTATTAGTGAGCCAACTCATCCCTATTATTACATCATAAGCTCCTAAAGGTGCTAACAACAGGTCTAAAGTTGTCTCCAAATCTAGAAATTGTATTTCCCTTTAGGTAGACATTGAAACACTTCTTTGAATGCCTTATCCCCATACTAGACCATTTATGATGCATTCATGTGATTTATTACAAGAGACATTTTTATTACTAATTATAGAGATATGAAACATTATGATGAATCGGTATCTATGAGAATTGAAATGGGTTTACCCAATAATCTACTTGTAGCTTCAACTGACACATATTGGTATCTATTTTGGCAATTCATTACTATAGCATTGTATTTTTATATGGTCCTCTCTGAGTTTGAATGGATCTTATCTATACCTAGATCCTTAGGCATTCTCAGGCAAAGTGATAGGCCTTTTGGTACTAGGTTCCTCGGGGCATCACCAAAAATCCATGGAGGATACATTGGGTGATTGTAATTCCTTTGATCATTCTTTTTATTATCTCCTCCCCTATTGTTGTTGCTTCCAAAAGTATTTCTCTAATTTTGATTTGGTGGGGGCACTCTGCCTTTTGGATTTTCTCTTGGGTTTTTATCCACAACCTAATCTCCCCTAAAATTTGGTTTCCTTTTAAAGGCTCTATTTCTATCATTGTTAAATTTTTGTCTCACTTTAGCTAGGTCTTGTACCTTGTATTCCTATTTGAGATATTTTTATATCACTTCATTCATGTTCTCAGGGTTGTGCATATATATTTCTACTCCTATGTTTGCATTCAGTCCTAGGATGAACTTTCTAGTATGACCTCTTTCATCCTTCTAGTACATGGGTACATACTTAAGTAATTTGGTGAATCTATCCCAATACTATTGGATTGACATGCCCCCTACCTTAAGTTGTGAAATTCAGTAATCTTCTCATTAAATAATAATTAGGGTAATGATTTATTCCTGAAATGATGGTCAAACTAATTCCAGGACAAATTTTCCTTGGTTATTCCATTTAATTCCTTCATATTAGTCCACCAGCTAGCTACCTCTTCTACCAGTTGGTAGGATCCTGACAACACCTTAGTTACATCATTGCATTTTTTCAAGTCAAAGTACTTCTCCATCTCATATAGCCAATTCTTAGCACCTTCACCTAACTATTTCCCATCAAAATTAGGGGGTAAAATATTTTTCAAATCCTTGTTAACATCAGAAAGTGAAACTTGAATTCTAGGAGCTACAACCTATATTTCATTGATTGGTGGTGGATTCTCTTCAATCAAATTATCAATGTTAGGTTCTAATATGTTTTCTACATTTTCTAGCCCTGACTTGAGATCATTAATCCCTTGCTCAAGTGAGTCTATTTTATCACTTTGTTTGATCAAAAAATTGATGAGGGATTCTATCACTGGTTCTCTATTTTTTAGAACTTGATGTTCAACATTTTCATTATTGGGATCAATGTATCTCACATTTTCCATTCGGTTCTTAGTTGATTTCCTAGGTCTTGCCATTTGGTTTGTTGATAGAATAAACACAATCTTCTAAGTTTTTATTCAAGATAATTGATAGCCTAACTCTCTTTTGGATAACTCTATTTTTTCTCATACATTCTTATTATTGATCACATTTATAAATATGATTGACAAAAAGTAAGCATTTATAATCTTATTCAACTTTTTATTACATAAAGTTCTTAGATTTATAGAGGATAATCTTTATGACTATAACATATAGATATTTGTTTAATATTGATTCGAAATTCTTCTAAATAGAGTCTTCTTCATCCAATGCCATTTATTTAGGATCTTCATCTTTTGAGTGAACCACATGTTATTGGTGGCATCGATTATATTCCTTACACACTTTAGGGCTTATGTATGGTGTGTCAAAAATCATTTCAAATGAAAAATCTTTTATTAATGAGGGCCTCTTAAATAGATGTTTGACTAAAGGTTCAATCATAGCTGGTTTTGTTTTAACTAGCTCCACTTTCAAAGATTTGAGGTTACTCTATATTGTAGCTATTGTATCTGAGTCATAAATGTAAATGGGTTCTTTCAAATTAGAGGGAAGTTATATTTTTCCCTTATTATTTATTTTTTTTCTTAAAGTTGCATTCCACCTTGGAATTTGGCCTGAAGCCTTGGTAACTATGAAAATCTAACCAGGTTCCTTCCAAGTATATCACATATTTAATATATTTGTTTTGTTTATCTAAACTAAGGTCTTATTATAATAGTCTTGCCTTTTCATTTAACTTTAATCTTGTTTAGTGCATAACCCTATACCCCATCCTATTCACCTGCATACTAGAATCATTTTTTGCTTCCCAGACCACCTACACACTTGCTTCTGAATATGATCAAGGTGTAGTATGCATGTAAGTCTATTTTCTATTCTAAGTTTTATATGAATTGTGAACCTGGGTATACAACCCTTCCTATCGCCCTGTTCCCCAGATAATCCCTCTGTGATTGGTACCAAAATGGGAGAAAAAAGTATTAGTTAAAGGGATTAAACACTTGCTTAACTAAACTAACCCTAAATCCTAACAAATAAAAAGAAAAGAACATTTTCAAGATACATCTTCTTTCTAATTTTATTTACATTAACAATGTTTTTTGATCCTTGAAATTATTGTTGATAAAGTTTCATTATCTGAGAACCATATGGTTGGTGTTTTTTTATAATAATTTGTTTAACATTCTCAATTTGGGTTTTTATTGCTACTTATTGGTAGTACCAAGTTTTGAGTAAAAAATGTACTTTCTCCATTCTATTTCATAAGTTCACAATTCAGAATCATCTAAGGTAGTTGAAGTCATTTTATTATCATGATTAGTGTTTATTGTCCAAGAGGGATTATGCCATCCTTTGGTCTTAAAGACACAACATGATCCTTATTTCTCCCTAATGGTTTTATAGGGAGAATGCCCAAACATCATTATTATAGCTATATTAGGCTATGGATGTAGTATCTCAAGTGTGATAACATGAGTGAGAGCCATCACTTGCATCGAACACTACGTAGTCTTATTTAACCCTAAATTCTTGCTCTAAGTTTGAGATTTAAAAAAAAGTATAGAATGATTGAACTTAATTATTGCATTTAATTTTAAAAGAAAATTCTTGTGTAGATAGGTAGAAGCAAATGTATAACATCATCATCTAGTTTAGTCATCATGTTAGATTTTTGACAACATCATCTCTTTGATAATTATACTCTAAAAGATAACTTATTCATAACGAGTTTAAGAATGCTATTTGAACTTAAATTTAACATTAAATAAATCCTTTATATGCTTTAAAGGAAGGTTCTAATTGAGTTTTAAACCATAAAATGAAGAATATATGTTATCATTCTATTTTTTTCTTAATGATAATAAAAGAATATTTAATTTTCCAAATGAAGAAAGAAACAATAATAGATTTTCAACCATGTTTAGGAAAAATGAAAATCAACATAATGATTTTAAAATATTATTATGAAATGAGTTATAATAGGTATTCCAAACTGTAAATTTATTAATTATCTTTAATAAATTTTCAACTACTGAATTACAAAAATTTCCAATAATTCTCTGTGTATACATGTAAAAATTACTTATAACGAATCCCTAAAGAATTCATTATAGCATAAATTCTAACTACACAAATTATGAAATTTAAACTTATTTCCAAGAAACATAATGAAAGTATGAATAGAATATCATTCTAGTTATAATAATAATAATAATAATAATAATAATAATAATAATAATAATAATAATAATAATAATAATAATAATAATAATAATAATAATAATAATAATTCTTTCTCATTTAATTTTCTAAAATAAAAAAAAATGTTATATTTTTCATTTTAAAATATTTCCTTAACAATAAATAAAAATAATTCATATTCCCTTTTAAATAATTTAAATAAAATATTATAAAAATAAAGAAAAATATTATAATTTCTATCTAAATTGTATTCCTTAAAGATAAATAAAATAATATACTTTTTCTTTTCTTTTCTAAAAATCTTGTAAATAAAATACTATTAAATATATATATATATATATATATATATATATATATATATATATATATATATATATATATATATATATATATATATATATATATATATATATATATATATATATATATATATATATTTACATAGAAATAAGTATAGATATTATTATATTTTCATTTTCAACAATTTCTTATAACCATAAGTAATATATTTCGTTTTCAATAAATAAAAATAATAGGTTTACCTGGTGTGTAAAATAAACATTGACTAAAATGGAATATGGTTCTGCTTAATTGAAAATAACTAAGTTAAAGTGAATGGCAGTAATGTTGATCTTGGGATAATTTAAATAATGGAAAGAAAGATCTAATGATGCCCTTCTCCCATGCAGTGACCTTATTTCCTATATTTCCTCATTCTCTCCTCTGCATCCCTCCCTCTCTGCCCTGCACTGATTTTCTTCTTTTACTTCCCTTTTTTTGTTCCTTCCCTCTAAGCGTTGATCTATATTTTAAAACATCTATTTCTTATTTAAGCATTGGTGCCTTTTTTTTTCTCCCAATGTTGACCTCTCCATTTATATATTTTTCATGCTCATTTTTTCCTTCATTCACAATTGTCATTTATTACCACATCACATATTTCTATTTAAGGAAAATAACTATAATATTTTAGTGACTAATTTGAATAAAATCTAAATTAAAATTTACCTTGATTTCACATTTTCCCATCAATGTGTTGATAGTCCTTTGAGATTAACACAATATTTAAGTTATCTAATCAATTCATTCTAACATAAAATATTAAATGAAGTCCAAAACCACTTAAATTATGCACACAAGTCCATAGTGCGGAAAGAGAGGTCATGACAATGACAAGTCAAGGCAAAGTGGAAATGTAGCTAATGATAAGGTAACTGAATATGCACATTTTGAAAAAAAGAGGCCAAAAAAGAGGTTGAACTTTTGAAGGCCATAACTTTTGATCTGCTACTATGTTTGATCCCATCTTTGTGCCAAAATGACTAGCTCAAAAATTTCAATGCATCCATAACCTACCTTATAGTTATGAGACATTTTTGATATTTTTGAAGGCCTAATGTGACCATCTGAGGGTTGGAAACTATTGTTTAATATTATTTTTGAGTTTTTTGTAAATTTAAAAATTATTTATGTTTGTAACTAAAATTGAACATTAGTTGAAATTCATCCTATAGTTTAATTTTAGAGTTATGTTTATTTTTGGAAATTTTTAAATATGTGTGCATGTTCATGTAAAACTTACTAAAAATAGCAAGTTGATTTTTATTATTTTTAGATTTTATTTCTAGAGTTATGAATTATGCATGTCAACTGTAAGTTTGAGTTGAGTCTTATTTATGTGTGTTTTTTCATTTTTTGAATTAATTTATTATAAATTAATACCATTTATTATTCATTTTTTAATAATTCTATTGTATTAATATTATAAGAGATGGTTAGATTATGAAGATGAATCACTCAGATGAACCATAACATGCAAGAGCTATAGAGTCAAGTAGAATAATTAACCCAAATTATTGTCAATCAAAGAGAAAGCAGAGAAAAAGATGATGTAGAAGATGACACAGATCTTGAAGAATAAATTTTAGAAGAACAACAAGAACAACTAACACCAATATATGAGAGGATGGTTATAGATTTAGAAGGAAGGAATTAAATAATCAAGGTCGGAATTTTAGGTTATGGTGAAATTTTAAAACTAGAGGAGTTGATATACTAGATGGACATAACTGATTTTTTAAATTTTTTTAATGGGGAACTATGAGAGAAGACAAGAATGTAAAGTTTTCATGAATGAAATTAAAGGGTCATATAATAATTTGGTAGGATCACTAGAAAAAAGAAAGATAGATAAAATATAAATAGAAGATCAACTCATGGAATTAGATGAAGAAATATGTGACAAGATATGTTTCAAGATGTAAGATATGTTAGGTGGTAGAAAGACATGCACAAAAAATGGCTTTGCATGTCATTATGAGGTACAAGAGGAACATGGATAGATTTGAGTATGTATCTTATGTTGGGATTATGAAATACATAGAGTGGTAATGATTCAATTTTTGTTGTTGTAGACAGTTTAATAAGATGATTCATTTTATTTCATGTAAGAAGACAAATGATGCCATTGGAGTTGTAAAACTATTTTTAAGGATATTGTGAGATTGTATGGTGTTCTATAAAGTATTACATCACATAGAAACATAAAATTTATAATCCCTTTTTAGAGGAATTAATGGATAAAGATGGGGATTAATCTATAATTTAGTAGTGCATATCATTTCCAAATAGAGGTACAGACAAAATTTGTAAACAAGAGCTTGGTAGATTTGTTGAGATGCATAGTAAGGGAGAAGTCCAAATAATGGGAATCGAATTTAACAAAAGATAAATTTACATATAATATTTCAATGAATATATCAATAAGAAAATCAACATTTTAGATTGTTTATAGGAAACATCCTATGAGTGTTTTAGATTTGGCATAATTACCAATTGCAGAATGAGTTAGTGATGATGCAGAAGCATTTGTAGAACATATAAAGTAGTTACAAGAAGTAAGAAGAAAGTTGTAGGAAAGCATAATGAGAATCATAAAATAGTATAAATTGGAAGAAAAAGGTCAAAAATATTTGTAAAAGGATATTTTGTGGTGGTTCACTTGAGGAAAAAGAGGTTTTTGAAAGGCATGTATGATTAGCTGAAGTACAAGAAAATTAGACCATATGAATTGTGAAAAAAATTGTTGACAATGCTTATGAGGTGAGTTTACCACAAAATTTTGATATCTCTCTAGCATTTAATGTTTCATATTTAAATGATTTCCATGGAGAAGATGGTGAAGGCGAAGAATATGAAGAAGAGGATTATGATCAACATGTGTTAAAGAAGAATAAATAAAATATAGTGTAGGTTCTAGATAAGAAGATAATAAACACAAAGAAAAGAAGTTATGACAAGTATTTGGTACTGTGGGAAAGATTAGAGAAGTAAGATAAAACTTGGATTATAGTAGGAGATCTAAAAAATATTGATATGAACAAATGGTAGTTGTAAAATTAGAGCAACTCACAAGAACTGAGTTATTTTCAAGCAGAGGAGAATGATGCTGGAAAAGAGACCAAACTTATAGAGGCCATAAATTTTGATCCATAACTCAGTTTGAGCCCATCTTCTTTCCAAAATGATTATCTCAAAAATTTCAATGTAGATATAACCTACCCTTCCCATTATTGGACATTTTTAATATTTTTAAGATGCCAAATGTGACCATATGAGGGTCTTAAACTACACTTTAATATTATTTTGAGTTTTTTTTTTAAATTTAGAAATTATCAATTTTTTAACTGGACATGAACATTAGTTGAATTTTTATGATAGGTTAATTTTAGAGGCTAGTTTAATCTTGGAATTTTTTTGAGTTGTGCATGCTTTCATGTGATAGTACAAATAGTAGGTTGAGTTTTATTATTTTTAGAGTTTTGAATTTTGCATGACAACTCTAATTTTGATTTGAGGCTTATTTATGACTGGTTTTAAATTATTTAAATTATTTTAATATGAATCAATACTCATTGTTAATCAAAATCTTTTCTTATAATTAATTCTATTATCTTGATACTATTATGGTTCATTGATTGAAGAAAGCTCAAAAGACCCAATTAAAAGAGACAAGGATGAAGGATGAAAAAATCCATAAATTTAAATGAGACAATAATGGCTGAAGCCATAGACCCCAAATTAATTTTTCTACATAGGTTTCACTAGATATTTCTTAATCACAAAAAGAGAGTGTTAGTACTACAACATGCAACCTTAAATACATCCATCAAAGACCCATATTAAACCTAGTATTTAATGTATAGGAACTTATGTTATTCAATATTAAATCTCCTATCCAATAAAGATATGACAAGGGGAATACAAATACGAGTGTAACCTAATATAAAATGTGAGTCATGCATCTTAGGGAAAGAACATAGGCAACCCTTTCAATCAAGGTTGTCTAGGAAGTAAAAAGCACCATTGGAGTTGGTGCATTCAAATTTTTTTGGCCCAATGAAATATCCTACTCATTAAAATAATCAATACTTATTGACCTCAATAGATGATTACAATAGGTATAATTGGAAGTCCTTGGTTAATAAACAAAGTGAACACTTTATCAATGTCCTAAAAACACATAGAGCGGGAAAGTATGTCTAAGAATTCTAAATTTTTATAAATCTAAAGTGATTGTAAAACACTTCACTATAATGTAATTTCCTAAATAAAACAAAGTGGATGACAGGAATAATAGAAACATTGAGGAGATGGTTTCAAGTATGTTGAAGGCAGAGGGAATTAAAAATTAATTTTGGTGTTAGGTTATAATAACAAAAATATAATTGTTAAACAAATGTCCCCAAAGTCCGTATGAGATGATACTTTACAAGAAACATGGACAAACAGAAAATATAGTTCAGAGAACCTAGGAATATTTGGGTGGATGGAATATACATTTTTACAAAAGGAGAAGAGGCATAAATTTGATGATAAAGGAGAAAAGTGTATCCTCATTGGTTATACTAAAGTGTTTAAATCATATATACTATATAACCTTATTCAGAAGAAGATTACAGTCAACAAAGATGTTAACTTCATCAATAATGAATCATAGGATGGCATTATTGACACTGCCTCAAGTATCTCTATAATTGTACCCTTGGATGATGTAGAAGGTGTAAATAAATAGATAAGTTCCATATTTCAAGCTCAAATAGTCATAAATCAGTGAGGTGAACCTATTAAAACACTGTAGTCTACATAAATTTCATAACATAGTACATAATCAAGTAGCTTAAGCATTAGTTCATTTACAATCCTCCTTTATATAATGCTAAGAAATACAAGGAGTTGGAGGGATATTTCTACTAGTATATGATATGATAATCTTAATGCGAATATAAACTTTGATTTATTTTATCAAATTGATCTTGTGTGCTTTCAACACGAAATGAAATAAGAGAAATGATGTATGTCCATGGATGAGGAAATATAATAGGAAGAATCAAAACATGGAATCTAGGTGAAGGAACAAAGGGTAAACAAGTGATCAAAGTTATGTGGGTTTATAAGCAAGAGCACATGAGAAGGGAAAGTTGAGATGCGTAAATCAAGGCTGGTTGTTAACGGATACATTAATATCTTTAAAGATATTATGTTGAGAAATATTCTCTTGTTTCAAAAATGGAAATCATGTGGGATGTATTATCTATATCTTTCTATCACAAGTGAAAGTATATAAAATGGAAGTGAAACCTTCCTTCCTAAATGAAATCTTTAAAGAAGAGGTATATGTTGATCATTCACCTAGATATGGAGTTATATGGCAAGAAGACAAGGCATATATGCTAAATAAATCACTTTACATGCTTAAGCAAAGATCCAAGGCCATGGTACAACATAATTGATACTTATTTTATTAGCAATGGATTCCAAAAAAGTGATAGTGAGCACACCCTTTACTTCAAGGCAAGCCATGATAAAATTTTGATTATTGTACTATATGTGGATGATTATATTTTTATAAGGAAGACTAATCTATTCATTTATGAATTTAATGAAGTATGAAAATAGAATTATAAATCATAAACTTATAGTTTTTAGAGTATTTCCTTAGCGTATAAGTACAACATAATGATCATGGCATATTCATCTCTAAATACAAGTATGCCACACAAATATTAGAGAGATTTAAAATGTTTAATAAAAATCCTAAACCAACACCAAAAAACATAGTTATGAAATTAATTAAATAATATTTCAAAAATGAAGTGAATCCAACCTTATACAAGAGCATGGTTGGAATTCTAATGTACTTCACAACTTACAGTCTTGATATAATGGATGTAGCTATTCTAATTTACATATGCGTGGAGACATCTAAGGATAGATACCACAAAGGAGGTAATATAATGTTAAGATATGTCAATGACATCAAGAAATATGGCATCTTATATAATACATCAAGTGAGTTTGAGATGGTTAGCTATACAAAAAGTGATTTAGAAGGTAGAGCACATCAGGATATGTGTTGGTTAAAGATCCATTTCATGGTCATCCAAGAAACAACCCATATTTTATCTCTTTATAACATAACCTAAGCATATTTTACTAACTACAATTACATGTTAGGCTATTTAGTGTAGGAGAATCCTATGTGACTTGAATAATGAACAAGGGTATGGTACAATAATTTATCATGAAATGCATCCTCAATATACCTTATAATGAATCTATTATTCATGCATGGGGATAATGTATTAAGATCCTTTATCATTTCATAGGGAATTGGTAGAACATGCAAATATTAAGCTTAAATTTTATAGATCATAGTAATAACTCAATTATATACTCACTAATACCTTGTCAAAAGATAGTTTTGTGAATTTATGATAGATATTAGAGGCTATACATGCAAAAACACTACCACTATAGGTTCATATGTTGAATCCAAAATTACACATTGTATCTATAATGATGCAAAAGTTATCTGAAGAGACACAAATTCTAGCTTTAGAGATGCATATACTAGCTCTAAAAATGAACATTAAATATTCAAAATCACAAAAATAATTAATTAATAGATTCTAAGATGATTTAGTGGTTGAAAATAGTTCATTAGTACATGGAGTAAGGTCAATATTAATGGGGAGTGTTAAAATATTTGATTGTGACCTCCTTAACCTACCTATAATGATGAAGGATTGACAAAATAAATAAATTAACACCCAACATTAAAATTTTGATTTGTTTGTATATCAAATTGGACTGAGTGGTAAAATATTTTGTAAGTGGATAACAATCATAACATAAAATAATATAAAGTGAAAAAATATAATAATGTAAATGAATGGCACAATATTTAGCAAGATACAAGGGGAGAAGATAGAAAGTGCAGTGTAGAATAGAACAATAGAGAGCATGTGTACAACTATAATAAATAATAACATTGACATTAGTTAGATGTATAACAAAGGAGTATGCAAATATGATATGTATAAACATACATAACATATGACAACATATAATCAGAATAGAAGTTCTTTTATGTTTAGTACAATAATTTTGTTAATAGTTTAAACAATAGTAGTTGTTGTAAGAAAAGTGTGTAATCAAATGAAGATAATATATTTTTTTAATCAATAATAACATATTATTTTTTATGTGT
The DNA here is from genome assembly GCA_037957365.1 of Torreya grandis. Lineage (NCBI taxonomy): Eukaryota > Viridiplantae > Streptophyta > Pinopsida > Cupressales > Taxaceae > Torreya > Torreya grandis. Next base: position 317,446 of record JARHVA010006886.1, read on the forward strand.
TTTAGATCAAATCTACCTCCCCTATTTTGATTTTAAATCATGTTATTTTATTTGATTATTGGTTTATTCTTTGGCTCCAAAATTTATTTGTAGCTACACACTTTGGGTTTTATTCAAAAAATTTATTTGCTTATACTTTTAGAACAAATGATGGATATTTTATTCTCATTAATAATATCCCAAAAGGAAGTGATGCATGTTGGTTGTATATTTATATTGAAATTTTCAAACAACCTTTGGTTTCATTATATATTGACTTAGGTAATTTCATAATGATTAATTTTAGTTTTCAAACTACTATTGCACTCATTTATAATGCCAAATTTTTCTCATTCACTTGACTGTGTTTTTATTAAAATAAAAATGGGTGTAGTCTATATATGGATAGTCAATGAGGAAGGATTGTAAAAAAACAATATTATTTTGATTCATTAGAAACTCTACAGTCATCTCTTGTTGGTAGTGATTTATTGGAATTTTTATTCTTGTAGTCATGTATGAAAAAAGTGTATTTTAGAGTTTATAGTATGGAAAATATCAATAGATATCAAAGATAAAATATAAATAGATAAAAAAAGATATGTGATATAAGGAAGTAATTTTATGAATAATCCTTTTAATCTAGACATTAAATTCTTGTCCATGTAACCATATTTTATTTGTTTAAAATCCACATCTAAAAAGAAACATTAGTTTATTATTATTTTAATTGTGATGATGTATCATATGCAATTAGGAGATTTAGGTGGGATGAAAAGTTCAATACTAAAATAATGTGTGTGTAAAATTTATTTCTAGGTGGGAAGATTGTGGCCAAGGATTTAGAAAGTAAAACTATTGATGGGATGAAGGATTGGCATCCATTAAAAAAAAATAGTTGATTAACCAAAAATAAATATCCCCATCTTACTTGATGAAGGGGATTATGGTGAGTGGATTTTAGTTTATAATAAGATAAGTGGACATGGTAAGGAAATGAAAGCATTTACTATGATGCTCAGATATAGAAAAGAGAATATCATTAAATGATCATAGTGGTTTGTTGTTTGCTTTTTAGTTGTTGTGATGATGTTTGATTCAATTGTAGACTAGTTTTATTAATTATGGCACTTTAGGCCACATCTTCTTTCTAGAAATTGTGTTTTCCCCTTAGGTAAACATTGAAATATTTCTTTGAATGCCTTATCCCCATACTAGAGCATTTATGATTCATTCATGTGATTTATTAGAAGAGACATTTTTCTTACTAATTATAGAGATATGAAACATTCTGATGAACCGGTATCTATGAGAATTGAAATGGGTTTACCCAATAATTTACATGTAGCTTCAACTGACACATTTTGGTATCTATTTTGGTAATTCCTTATTAAAGCATTGTCTTTTTATATGTTCTGCTCTGAGTTTGATTGGATATTATCTATACTTGCATCCTTAGGCATTCTCGGGCAAAGTGATTTCCTCCACATGAAAAACATACTCTTGGTGGGCCTTTTGGTACTGGGTTCCTTGGGGCATCACCAAAAATCCATGGAGGATACATTGGGTGATTATAATTCCTTTGATAATTCTTGTTACTATCTCCTCCCCTCTTGTTGTTCCTTTCAAAAGTATTTTTAGAATTTTTATTTGGTGGGGGTGCTCTACCTTTTGGATTTGCTCTTGGGTTTTTATCCACAACCTACTCTCCCCTAAAACTAGGTTCCTTTTGAAGGCTCTATTTCTATCATTGTTAAAGTTTTGTCTCACTATAGCTAGGTCTTCTACCTTATATTCCTATTTGAGATATTTTTCTATCACTTCATTCATGTTCTCAGGGTCGTGTATATCTATTTATACTCCTATCTTTGCATTCAGTCCTAGGATGAACTTTCTAATCTGACCTCTTTTATCCTTCTAGTACATGGGTACATACTTAAGTAATTTGGTGAATCTATCCCAATACTATTAGACTGATATGACTTCTACTTTAAGTTGTGAAATTCAGTAATCTTCTCATCAAATAATAATTAGGGTAACGATCTCTTCCTAAAATGATGGTCAAACTGATTCCATGACAAATTTTCCTTGGTTATTCCATTTAATTCCTTCATGTTAGTCCACCAGCTAGCTACATCTTCTACCAGTTGGTAGGATCCCCACAACATCTTAGTTGCATCATTGTATTTTTTCAAGTCAAAGTACTTCTCCATCTCATATAGTCAATTCTTAGCACCTTCACCTAACTATTTCCCATCAAAATTAGGGGGTAATTTTTTTCTTAAATCCTTGCTAATATAAGAAAGTGGCACTTCAATTATGGGAGCTACAACCTATATTTCATTGATTGGTGGTGGATTATCTTCAATCAGATTATCAATGTTAGGTTCCAATATGTTTTCTACATTTTCTAGCCTTGACTTGAGATCGTTAATCACTTGCTCAAGTGAGTTTATTTTATCAATTTGCTCGATTAAAAAATTGATGAGGGATTCTATCACTAGTTCTCTATTTTTTGTAACTTGATGTTCAACATTTTCATTGATGGGCTCAATGTATCTCACATTTTCCATTCAGTTCTTATTTGATTTCTTAGGTCTTGCCATTTGGTTTCTTGATAGAATAAACACAATCTTATAAGATTTTATTCAACATAACTGATAGCATAAATCTCTTTTAGATAACTCTATTTTTTCTCATACATTCTTATTTTTGATCACATTTACAAATATTATTGACAAAAAGTAAGCATTTGATAATCTTATTCAACTTTTTATAACATAGAGTTATTAGCTTTATAGAGGATAAGATTTATGACTATAACATATAGATATTTGTTTAATATTGATTCAAAATTCTTCTAAATAGAGTCTTCTTCATCTAATGCCATTTATTTAGGATCTTCATCTTTTGAGTGAACCACATGTTATTGGTGGCATCGATTATATTCCTTACACACTTTAGGGCTTATGTATGGTGTGTCAAAACTCATTTCAAATGAAAAATATTTTATTAATGAGGGCCTCTTAAATAGATGTTTGACTAAAGATTCAATCATAGCTGGTTTTGTTTTAACTAGCTTCACTTTCAAAGATTTGAGGTTACTATAGATTGTAGCTATTGTATCTGAGTCATAATTGTAAATGGGTTCTTTCAAATTAGAGGGAAGTTATATTTTCCCCTTATTCTTTATTTTTTTTCTTAAAGTTGCATTCCACCTTGGAATTTGGCCTGAAGCCTTGGTAACTATGAAAATCTAACCAGGTTCCTTCCAAGTATATCACATATTTAATATATTTGCTTTGTTTATCTAAACTAAGGTCTTATTATAAGAGTGTTGCCTTTTCATTTAACTTTAATTTTTTTAGCACATAACCCTAAACCCCATCCTATTCACCTACATACTAGAAACATTCTTTGCTTCCCAGACCACCTACATACTTGCTTCTGAATATGATCAAGGTGTAGTATGCATGTAGTTCTATTTTTTATTCTAGGTTTTATGTGAATTGTGAACCTAGGTATACAACCCTTTCTAAGGCCCTATTCCCCAGACAATCCCTCTATGATTGCTACAAAAATGGGAGCAAAAAGTATCAGTTAAAGGGATGAAATACTTGCTTAACTAAACTAACCCTAAATCTTAACAAATAAATAGAAAAGAACATTTTGAAGATACATATTCTTTCTAATTTTATTTACATTAACAATTTTTTTAATCCTTTCTTTAACTAACCTAATCCTTACAATTATTGTTGCTAAAGTTTCATTATCTGAGAGCCATATGGTTGGTGGTTTTTTTATAATAATTTTTTTAACATTCTCAATCTGGGTTTTTATTGCTACTTTTTGGCTGTACCAATTTTTGAGTAAAAAATGTATTTTCTCCATTCTATTTCATAAGTTCACAAGTTAGAATCATCTAAGGTAGTTGAAATCATTTTATTATCATGATTAGTGTTTATTGTTCAAGAGGGATTATGCCACCCCTTGGTCTTAAAGACACAACATGATTTTTATTTCTCCTTGATGGTTTACACGGACAATGCCTAGACATCATTATTATAGCTATATTAGGCTATGGATGCAGTATCTCAGGTGTGATAACATGAGTGAGAGGCACCACTTACATCAAACACTACGTAGTTTTGTTTTAACCCTAAATTCTTGCTCTAAGTTTAAGATTAAAAAAATGTATAGAATGATTAAACTTAATTATTGCATTTAATTTCAAAAGAAAATTCTTGTGTATATAAGTAGAAGCAAATGTATAACATCATCATATAGTTTAGTCCTCATGTCATATTTTTGACAACATCATCTCTTTGATAATTATACTCTAAAAGATAAATTATTTATAATGAGTTTAAGAATGGTATTTGAACTTAAATTTAACATTAAGTGAATCCTTTATATGTTTTAAAGGAAGCTTCTAATTAAGTTTTAAACCATAAAATGAAGAATAAATGTTATCGTTCTACTTTTTTCTTAATGATAATAAAAGAATATTTCATTTTCCAAATGAAGAATGAAACAATAATAGATTTTCAACCATGTTTAGGAAAAATGAAAATCAACATAATGATTTTAAAATATTATTATGAAATGAGTTATAATAGGTATTCCAAAATGTAAAATTATTAATTCTCTTTAATAAATTTTGAACTACTGAATTATAAAAAATTCCAATAATTTTCTACGTATACATGTAAAAATTACATATAACAAATCTCTAAACAATTCGTTGTAGCATAACTTCTAACTAAACAAATTATGAAATTTAAACTTATTTCCAAGAAACATAATGAAAGTCTGAATAGAATATCACTCTAGTTATAATAATAAAAATTCTTTCTCATTTAATTTTCTAAAATAAACAAAAACGTTATATTTTTAATTTTAAATTATTTCCTTAACAATAAATAAAAATAATTCATATTCCCTTTTAAATAATTTAAACAAAATAGTAAAAAAAATTATAATTTCTATCTAAATTGTATTCCTTAAAGATAAATAAAATAATATACTTTTTCTTTTCTTTTCTAAAAATCATGTAAATAAAATACTATGAAAAAAATTTTAAAAAAATAATATTTACATACAAATAAATATAAATATTATTATATTTTCATTTTCAATAATCACTTATAACCATAAGTAATATATTTATTTTTCAATAAATAAAAATAATAGGTTTAGCTGGTGCGTACAAGAAACATTGACTAAAATGGAATATAGTTTTGCTTAATTGACAATAACTAAGCTAAAGTGAATGGCCATGATGTTGATCTTGGGATAAGTTAAAGAATGGAAGGGAAGATATCTTGATGCCCTTCTCCAATGTAGTGATTTTATTTCCTATAGTTCCCCATTCTCTCCTCTGCATCCCTCCCTCTCTGCCCTGCACTGATTTTCTTCTTTTACTTCCCTTTTTTGTTCCTTCCCTCTAAGCGTTGATCTATATTTTAAAACATACATTTCTTATTTAAGCATTGGTGCCTTTTTGTTTTTTCTCTCCCAATGTCGACCTCTCCATTTATATATTTTTCATGCTCATGTTTTCCTTCATCCACAATTGTCATTTATGACCACATCACATATTTTTTTTTAAGGAAAATAACTATAATATTTTAGTGACTAATTAGAATAAAATTGAAATTAAAATGTACCTTGATTTCACATTTTCCCATCAATGTGCTGATAGTCCTTTGAGATCAACACAAGGGTTAAGCTATCTAATCAATTCATCCTCACATAAAATATTAAATAAAGTCCAAAACCACTTAAAGTATGCACATAAGTCCATAGTGTGGGAAGAGAGGTCATGACAATGACAAGTCAAGGCAAAGTGGAAATTTAGTTAATGATAAGGTAGTTGAATATGCACATTTTCAAAAAAAGAGGCCAAAAAAGAGGTTGAACTTTCTAAGACCGTAACTTTTGATCCGCTACTATGTTTCATCCCATCTTTGTGCCAAAATGACTGGCTCAAAACTCTCAATGCATCCATAACCTACCTTATAGTTATGAGACATTTTTGATATCTTTGAAGGCCTAATGTGACCATTTGAGGGTTGGAAACTATTGTTTAATATTATTTTTGAGTTTTTTGTAAATTTTAAAATTATTTATGTTTGTAACTAAAATTGAAAATCAATTAAAATTCATCCTATAGTTTAATTTTAGAGTTATGTTTATTTTTGGAAATTTTTAGATATGTGTGCACGTTCATGTAAAACTTACTAAAAATAGCAGGTTGATTTTTGTTATTTTTAGAGTTTATTTCTAGAGTTATGAATTATGCATGTCAACTATAATTCTGAGTTGAGTCTTATTTATGTATGTTTCTTCATTTTTTGAATTAATTTATTACAAATTAATACCATTTATTATTCATTTTTTAATAATTCTATTGTCTTAATATTATAAGAGATAGTTAAATTATGAAGATGAATCACTCATATGAACCATAGCATGCAAGAGCTATAGAGTCAAGTAGAATAATAAACCCAAATTGTTGTCAATCAAACAGAAAGGAGAGAAGAATATGATGTAGAAGATGACACAGATCTTGAAGAAGAAATTTTAGAAGAACAACAAGAACAAGGAACACCAATAGATGAGAGGATGGTTATAGATTTAGAAGGAAGGAATGAAATAATCAAGGTTGGCATTTTAGGTTATGGTGAAAGTTTAAAACTAGAGGAGTTGATATACTAGATAAACATAATTGATTTTTTTTAATAGGGAACTGTCAAAGAAGACAAGAAGGTAAAGTTTTCATGAATGAAATTAAAGGGTCATATAATAATTTGGTAGGATCACTAGCAAAAAGAAAGATAAAATATAAAGAGAAGATCAACTCATGGAAATAGATGAAGAAATATGTGACAAGATATGTTTCAAGATGTAAGATATGTTGGGTGGGAGAAAGACATGCACAAAAAAATGGCTATACGTGTCATTATGAGTTATAAGAGGAACATGGATAGATTTGAGTATGTATTTTGTGTTGGGATTACCAAACACATAGAGTGGTAATGATTCAATTTTTATTGTTGTAGACAATTTTTGAAGATGATTCATTTTATTACATGTAAGAAGACTAATGATGCCATTGGAGTTGCAAAACTATTTTTAAGGATATTGTGAGATTGTATGGTGTTCCAAAAAGTATTACATCAGATAGGAACATAATATTTATAATTCATTTTTATAGGACTTAATGGAGAAAGAAGGGGATTAATCTATAATTTAGTAGTGCATACCATCTCCAAATAGAGGTACAGACAAAAGTTGTAAAAAAGAGCTTGTTATATTTGTTGAGAAGCCCAAATAATGGGAATTGGATTTAACACAAGCTAAGTTCACAAATAATATTTCAATGAATATATCAAATGAAAAATCAACATTTTAGATTGTTTATAGGAAACATCCTATGAGTGTTTTAAGATTTGGTATAGTTACCAATTGTAGAATGAGTTAGTGATGATGCAGAAGCATTTCTAGAACATACAAAGTAGTTACAAGAAGAAGTAAGAAGAAAGTTGTAGGAAAGCATAATGAGAAGCATAAAATAGTATAAATTAGAAGAAAAAGGTCAAAAATATTTATAAAAAAATATTTAGTGGTGGTTCACTTGAGGAAAGAGAGATTTTTGAAAGGCATGTATAATGAGCTGAAGTACAAGAAAACTAGAATATATGAGTTGTGAATAAAATTATTGACAATGCTTATGGGGTGAGTTTACCACAAAAATTTGATATCTCTCTAGCATTTAATGTTTCATATTTAAATGATTTCCATGGAGAAGATGGTGAAGGTGAAAAATATGAAGAAGTGGATTATGATCAACATGTGTTAAAGAAGAATAAATAATATATAGTGCAGGTTCTAGATAAGAAGATAATAAACACAAGGAAAGGAAGTTATGACAAGTATTTGGTACTGTGGTAAAGATTAGAGAAGTAAGATAACACTTGGATTATAGTATGAGATCTAAAAAATATTGATATGAACAAATGGTATTTGTAAAATTAGAGCAACTCACAAGAACTGAGTTATTTTCAAGCAAAGGAGAATGACGTATGAAAAGAGGCCAAACTTATAGAGGCCATATATTTTGATCCATAACTCAGTTTGAGCCCATCTTCTTGCCAAAATGATTATCTCAAAAATTTCAATGCAGATATAACCTACCCTTCCCATTATTGGACATTTTTAATATTTTTCGGATGCTAAATGTGACCATATGAGGGTCTAAAATTACACTTTAATATTATTTTGATTTTTTTTAATTTAGAAATTATCAATTTTTTAATTGGACATGAACATTAGTTGAATTTTTTAATGATAGGTTAATTTTAGATTTTAGTTTATTCTTGGACATTCTTGGATTTGTGCATGCTTTCATGTGATACTAAGAATAATAGGTTGAGTTTAATTATTTTTAGAGTTCTGAATTTTTCATGCCAACTCTAATTTTTAGTTGAGGCTTATTTTTGAATGGATTTTAATTATTTAAATTATTTTAATATGAATCAATACTCATTTTTAATTAGAATCTCTACTTATAATTAATTCTATTATCTTGATACTGTTATGGTTCATTGATTGAAAAATACTCAAAAGACCCAATTAAAACAGACAAGGATGAAGGATGAAAAAATCCATAAATTTAAATGAGACAACAATGGCTGAAGCTATAGACCCCAAATTAATATTTATACATAGGTTTCACTTGATATTTGCTAATCACATAAAGAGAGTGTTAGTACTACAACATGCAACCTTAAATACATCCATCAAAGACCCATACTAAACCTAGTCTTTAAGGAATAGGAACTTATGTTATTCGATATTAAATCTCCTATCCAATAAAGATATGATAAGGGGAATACGAATAAAAGTGTAACCTAATATAAAATGTGAGGCATGCATCTTAGGGAAAGAACATAGGCAACCCTTTCAATCGAGGTTGTCTAGGAAGTAAAAAGCACCATTTTAGCTAGTGTATTCAATTTTTTGTGGCCCAATGAAATATTATTCTCATTAAAATAATCAATACTTATTGACCTAAATAGATGATTATAATAGGTATAATTGGAGGGCCTTGGTTGATAAACAAAGTGAACACTTTATCAATGTCCTAAAAATATATAGAGCGGGAAAGTATGTCTAAAAATTCTGAATTTTTATAAATATGAAGTGATTGTAAAACACATCACTACAACATAATCTCTTAAATAAAACAAAGTGTATTAAAGGAATAATAGAAACATTGAGGAGATGGTTTCAAGTATGTTGAAGCCCAAGGGAATTAGAAATTAATTTTGGTATTAGGCTATATTAATAAAAATATAATTGTTAAACAAATGTCTCCATAGTCCATACGAGATGATACTTTACAAGAACCATGGAAAAATAAAAAATATAGTTGGGAGAACCTAGGAATATTTTGGTGGATGGAATATACATTTTTACAAAAGGAGAAGAGGCATAAATTTGATGATAAAGGAGAAAAGTGTATCCTCATTGGTTATACTAAAGTGTTTAAATCATATATACTATATAACCTTATTAATAAGAATATTATAGTCAACAAAGATGTTGACTTCATCGATAATGAATCATAGGATGGCATTATTGACACTACCTCAGGTATCTCTATAATGGTACCCATGGATGATGTAGAAGATGTAAATAAATAGATAAATTCCATAATTCAAGGTCAAATGGTCATAAATTAGTGAGGTGAACCCAATGAAACACTTTAGTCTACATAAATTTCATAACATAGCACCTAATCAAGTAGCTTAAGCATTAGTACATATACAATCCTTCTTTATATAATGCTAAGAATGCAAGGACCTGGAGGGATATTTCTAGTAATACAAGATATGATAATCTTGATGAGAATATAAACTTTGATTTATTTTATCAAATTGATCTTGTGTGCTTTCAACAAGAAGTGAAATAAGAGAAATGATGTATGTCTTTAGATGAGGAAATAGATTCAATAGGAAGAATCAAATCATAGAATCTAGGTGAAGTAACAAAGGGTAAACAAGTGATCAAAATTATGTGGGTTTATAAGCAAGAGCACATGAGAAGAGGAATTTGAAATGCATAAATCAAGGATGGTTGTTAAGGCATACATTAATAACTTTAAAGATATTATGTTGATAAATATGATCCTGTTTAAAAAATGGAAATCATGTAGGATGTATTATCTATATCTTTCTATCACAAGTGGAAAGTATATAAAATGGAAGTGAAACCTTTCTTCCTAAATGAAGTGTTTGAAGAATAGGTATACGTTGATCATTCTCCTAGATATGGAGTTGTATGGCAAGAGGACAAGGCATATATGCTGAATAAATCACTTTACATGCTTAAGCAAAGATCCAAGGCCATGGTACAACATAATTGATACTTATTTTATTAGCAATGGATTCTTAGAAAGTGACAATGAGCCCACCCTTTACTTCAAGGAAAGCCATGATAAAATTTTGATTATTGTACTATATGTAGATAATTTTATTTTTATAAGGATGACTAATCTAATCATTTATGAATTCAATGAAGTATGAAAATAGAATTATAAATCATAGACTTACAGTTTTTAGAGTATTTCCTCAGCATATAAGTACAACATAATGATCATGGCATATTCACTTCTAAATAAAATGATGTCAGAAAAATCTTAGAGAGATTAAAAATGTTTAATAAAAATCCTAAACCAACACCAAAAACCACAACTATGAAATTAATAAATAATATTTCAAAAATGAAGTGAATCCAACCTTATACAAGAGCATGGTTGGATTCTAATGTACTTCACAACTTACAGTCTTGATATAATGTATGTAGCTATTCTAATTTACATATGCATGGAGACATCTAAGGATACACACTAGAAAGGAGGTAATATAATGTTAAGATATGTCAATGAATCCAAGAACTATGGCATCTTATATAATACATCAGGTGAATTTGAGATGGTTAGCTATACAAAAAGTGATTTAGAAGGTAGTTTAGATGACAAGTAGAGCACATCATTATATGTGTTGGTTAAAGATCCATTTCATGGTCATCCAAGAAACAACCCATAGTTTATCTCTTTATAACATAACCTAAGGATATTTTACTAACTACAACTACATGTTAGGCTATTCAGCTTAGAAGAATCCTATGTGACTTGAATGATTAACAAGGATATGGTATAATAATATATCATGAAATGTATCCTCAATATACCTTATAATGAATCTATTTTTTAATGGATGGGGAAAACATATGAATATTATTTATCATTTCATATGGGAATTGGTAGAACATGCAAATATTAAGCTTAAATTTTACAGATTAGAGCAATAACTCAATTATATACTTACTAATACCTTCTTAAAAGATAGTTTTGTGCATTTATGATAGATGTTAGAGGCTATACATGCAACAACACTACCACTATACGTTCATATTTTGGCTCCAAAATTACACATTGTATCTATAGTGATGCACAAGTTAGCTCAAGAGATGCAAATTCTAGCTTCAGAGATGCATATACTAGCTCTAAAAATGAACATAAAAGATTCAAAATCACACAAATAATTAAATAATAGCTTCTAAGATGATTTAGTGGTTGAAAATAGTTCATTAAAACATGGAGTAAGGTCAATATTAAGGGGGAGTGTTAAAATATTTGATCTTGACCTCCTTAACCTACCTATAATGATAAAGGATTCACAAAAAAATAAATTAACACCCAACATTAAAATTTTGATTTGTTTGTATATCAAAATTGGATTGAGTGGTAAAATATTTTGTAAGTGGAGAAAAATCATAACATAAAATAATATAAAGTGAAAAAATATAATAATGTAAATGAATGGTAAAATAATTAGCAAGATACAAGGGGAGAAGATAGAAGATGCAGTAGTAGAATAGAACAATAGAGAGAATGTGTGCAACTACAATAAAGAAGAACATTGACATCAGTTATATTTATAACAAAGGAGTATGCAAATATCATATGTAGAAACATACATAACATATGACAACATATAATTAGAATAAAATTTCTTTTATGTTTAGTACAATTATTTTGTTAAGAGTTCAAACAATAGTAATTGTTGTAAGAAAAGTGTTTAATCAAATGAAGAGAATATATTTTTTGAATCAATAATAAAATATTATTTTTTATGTGTTTTAGATCAAATCTGCCTCCCCTATTTTGATTTTAAATCATGTTATTTTATTTGATTATTGGTTGATTATTTGGCTCCAAAATTTATTTGTAGCTACACACGTTTGGGTTTTTTTCAAAAAATTTATTTGCTTATACTTTTAGTACAAATGGTAGATCTTGTTTTTCTCATTAATAAGATCCCAAAAGGAAGTGATGCATTTTGTTTGTCTATTTATATTGCAATTTTTGAACAACCTTTAGTTTCATTATATATTGACTTAGGTAATTTTTTAATGAATAATTTTAGTTTTCAAACTACTATTGCACTCATTTATAATGCCAAAATTTTCTCATTCACTTGACTGTGTTTTTAATAAAATTAAAATGGGTGTAGTCTATATATATGGATAGTCAATGAGGATGGATTGTAAAAAATAACATTATTTTGATTCATTAAAAACTCTACAGTCATCTCTTGTTGGTAGTGATTTAATGGAATTTTTATTCTTGTAGTCACATATGAAAAAAGTGTATTTTGGAGTTTATAGTATTGACAATATCAATAGATATCTAAGATAAAACATAAATAGATAAAAAAAGATATGTGATATAAGGAAGTAATTTTATAAATAATCCTTATACTCTAGACATCAAATTCTTATCCGTGTAACCATTTTTTATTTGTTTAAAATCCACATCTAAAAAGAAAAATTAATTTATTATTATTTTAAATGTGATGATGTATCATATGCAATTAAGAGATTTAGGTGGGAAGAAAAGTTCAATACTAAAATCATGTGTGTGTAAAATTTATTTCTAGGTGGGAAGATTGTGGCCAAGGATTCAGAAAGTATAACTATTGATGAGATGAAGGATTGGGATCCATTAAAAAAAATTAGTTGATTAACCAGAAGTAAATATCCCCATCTTACTTGATGAAGGGGATTATGGTGAGTGGATTTTAGTTTGTAATAAGATAAGTGGACATGGTAAGGAAACATAACCAATTACTGTGATGCTCAAATATAGAAAAAAGAATATAATTGAATGATCGTAGTGGTTTGTTGTTTACTTTTCAGTTGTTGTGATGATGTTTGATTCAATTGTAGACTATTTTTGTTAATTATGGCACTTTAGGCCACATCTTCTTTCTTGTTATTTGATTCATATTTTGATGGAATAGGATTTTAACTATGATTTGTATGTTATATCTTTTTCACCTTTATTTAAGGGAGGGGTCCCTTTAAAAACATGTCATTTACTAATAATAAAAAAAGGAAGTTTAGGTGCACAACACATAGATTTCAATTTTTTTAGGAGAATAATAAGCGAAAATAGGCCCTTTACCCATTGTATAAAAGTATATAAAACCAAATAAAACTAATAAAGACAAAATAAGTCTCCATAATAATATAAGGAGATGATAAATAATCCCTAAAAAACCCAAGCTACACCAATGGCAATAATCCAAATACAAGAGAGAAGACTAAATAATGAAATCCCAAAATCTTTAGAAAGAATTCACTAACGTATAATAGGTAACTCATCCTATATTAGTTTAGGAGTACTGATGGAAACATCTCCATAAAATTATTGAATGAAGTAGGATGAACACCATTCCAAAGGTTTTAGATACCAACTACTAATATGTATTCTAAGAACTTCTCCAAGACCATAACTCAAACAAAAATTTCACAAATGTTTTATAAAAAGAAAAAACATTATGGCATCTGAAAACTTGTCAATCACAAACTTCCTAACTATCTAAAATAAAGAGGAAAACCTTTATTACTTAAAGAGTACATCAAACCAACTTTAAAAATAAGGTTAGTCAAGCTCCTCAAACCAAAAAATACCACTACAATTATTAAAAATAAAATAAGTGTGAAATTCTACTAAACCTCAAAGCTTCCCTTCTTCAAAGGACCAAAGGAAAAGTGAAATTACATAGAGATTCAAATAGGAGGTTGAAACTTAGTAAATTTTTTGTTAATCAATTCCATACATTCTTCCCAAGGAGGGTGACATTCACACTGCCAATCTTCATTAACAATAAGTTGAAGAATTCCAAATTTTGAAAATAAATATGCCAGAGCATTAGTCTCACAATAGTTATGAGATAATGAAATATCCTCAAATAATGGAATGGATTGGAAAATATCATGAATTATTGAATTTAGCTCCTACTTATCAGTTCTTCTCAATTTAGAAATGTTGATTATCAAGAGAGAATCGCCTTCGATAGTTAAATTATTAAAATTATATTCAATAACAATTCTCAATTCATTGAGAAGATCTACTGCTTCAACTAGATTGTTTGAATACCAATGAAAATTAAATTCATAATAGGAAATCACTTGTCCCTAATTATCTCTAATTATACCTCCACCTAAAGAAAGACATGGGTTACATTTGGATGTTCTATTGAAATTTAGATTGACAAAATTGATGTTTGGGGGATTCTAAGAATCCAATAATATTTTTTTGATTTGAGGAGGAAGGTTAATGTTTTTTAGAAATAAATTAAATTTTAAGATAATATGACAATATTTTCTTGCAACTTTATTTTTAGGAAGCAAAAATTTATCCTTAAAACCCTTTTAAAAGATCACCTCAATTTTTAGAGTAAGAATTTATTCTGAGAGGTACATGTTCTTACATAGTATATGATTTATTTATTTCTATATGTTAAACATGTTCAGATACATGGCCACTACCCAAATGTATTTTACTTGATACTTCCCCTTTTATATATATATTTAATCCAAAGTTACTTGATAAAGATTGTGTCTACTGAAACTTTGCTCATTTTATTAAAGAAATAGGACTGATTTTCAAATTAAAAATTGTAATGAAGGAGGATGTGGTTCAATTTTTTAAAATTCTTCTTACATACAATGCACAAAGAGGTTCCTTGAAAACCAATCCTTTGAATTTTTTCCTATATAAGAGATTTGTTATTCATGTTTAACCATATGTCTACACTAGATTCAATAAACCCTCGAGGGATCCATATTTTTTTCAATGCACATATTGGATAATTAATATGAAAGATTAACATAAAATATTCTTGTTTGACTAAAAACATTTATGAAGGTTATCCGATTCATCAAAATCCATTGAGATACTAGTATGGGGAGAGGTAAAACAATTTAGAAAAAATTAAAGATCAGATGTATGGTTGGTGATACAAAAGTTTGTCTTTTATATTTTACTTGTAGACACCAAAAAAATTTAGATTTATCCTTGTTATTAAAAACTAGATATCCCCATATATTTCAAAAGTAAACTTAAAAAATGTTTAATGAAGTATTATTTTAGATATGTCCCACACTAGACTATTCATTCTTTCATAGCTTAAAAAATATCCCATTAATAATTTTCTAGTAAATGGAGTTAGAGGTTAGGTCCTTACATTTCCCAAAGAAATTATAGATTTGAGACACATACATCCAATTAAATTTAGTAAAAATATGGAATGATTATCTATATTATTCGGATAATTTATTTATAGATATATGCTCCAAGTAATACCTTTTTCATGATAGAGTTTCCATATAATTAATTTCATAATGTTAGTTTATATAGACTTAACACTTACTTGAGATTTCAAGACTGACATCATGTAGATCACATTTTATTTGAGAATGAATTGAACTAGTTTTATTTATGATTCCCATGCAAGCCATTGGTTTCCAAGATTCCAATTTTTATAGAAGATTATGGCTAGATTTTTTTATGATTTAGAGAATGGAGGAATAAGTTGTTTAATTTCAAGACATTAAAATCTTAGTTTGATGCATGTTGATAAGAATCAATAATTTTATTCAAAATTATAGCTTCCCAAATAGAAGGATAGTTTTACAAAATAACATGATCCACAAACTACCCATGAGAGATGTTTACATTATCAATAGCATTGAAAATTCTAATGAGATTTAGTTATTTTTCCTTAGATAAGGATCTTTCTAAGAACTTTTCCATGATGATGATTAGGTAGGGTGAGATAATATCTCCCTGAACATCTTAATACATTGAAAAATCTAAGCAAGACACCGCTTACAAGTACTGAGAATGTTGGTGTAGAGATGCAATATCTAATCCAATCACATTAAGCCTATAATAAATACAAAATATATTTATTTTTAAAATAAAGTTTAAATTTACAATATCACAAGATTTACTTATATTAAATTTCATGATCATAATT
Organism: Torreya grandis; assembly: GCA_037957365.1. NCBI lineage: Eukaryota > Viridiplantae > Streptophyta > Pinopsida > Cupressales > Taxaceae > Torreya > Torreya grandis. The sequence goes on from JARHVA010006886.1 coordinate 333,825, forward strand.
GTTTCTTTCTTCAACTTGGCAGAGTGAATTAATTCATGAAAAATAACAACCTCGTTTAAGACTTGTCTATTCTAGATTAAAACCAACTTGTTATTTTGAATGAATAAGATAAAAGATAATCTAGATCAGATTATCAAAGGATTTTGAAATACTCTTGTAGATGGTGTTACATATAGCTATGAGTTTATAGTTGTCTAAGGAATTTGCATTAGTTTTCTTGGGTGTCAAAGCTAAAAAAATATAGTTTAAACCTAGAGAGAACCCATTAGGGCATAGGGATTTTCCATTTTCAATTTTAAAAAGCATATATTAGATTTCTTCCTTTGTGAAATGTAACATTAACTCAACATTCTTATTACCATTCATAATTTTATAGATATGATTAAAAACTTAATATTTTTCAAAAATAAAATTGGGGGATGGTGGGGTTGGTGGTTGATTGGAATCCTTAAGGAAGTTTTCAAAATAATAAACTACCTCCTTTTAAATCAAATCCATTTATTTAGTATAACAACCATTATCGGTTTTGAGTTTTGATATCATATTAAAATTGGTTGGTGGGGGAAGGGATCCTTAAGGAAGTTTTCAAAGTAATAGACTAACACCTTTAAAATCCATTGAGATACTAGTATGGGGAGAGGTAAAACAATTTAGAAAAAATTAAAGATCAGATGTATGGTTGGTGATACAAAAGTTTGTCTTTTATATTTTACTTGTAGACACCAAAAAAATTTAGATTTATCCTTGTTATTAAAAACTAGATATCCCCATATATTTCAAAAGTAAACTTAAAAAATGTTTAATGAAGTATTATTTTAGATATGTCCCACACTAGACTATTCATTCTTTCATAGCTTAAAAAATATCCCATTAATAATTTTCTAGTAAATGGAGTTAGAGGTTAGGTCCTTACATTTCCCAAAGAAATTATAGATTTGAGACACATACATCCAATTAAATTTAGTAAAAATATGGAATGATTATCTATATTATTCGGATAATTTATTTATAGATATATGCTCCAAGTAATACCTTTTTCATGATAGAGTTTCCATATAATTAATTTCATAATGTTAGTTTATATAGACTTAACACTTACTTGAGATTTCAAGACTGACATCATGTAGATCACATTTTATTTGAGAATGAATTGAACTAGTTTTATTTATGATTCGCATGCAAGCCATTGGTTTCCAAGATTCCAATTTTTATAGAAGATTATGGCTAGATTTTTTTATGATTTAGAGAATGGAGGAATAAGTTGTTTAATTTCAAGACATTAAAATCTTAGTTTGATGCATGTTGATAAGAATCAATAATTTTATTCAAAATTATAGCTTCCCAAATAGAAGGATAGTTTTACAAAATAACATGATCCACAAACTACCCATGAGAGATGTTTACATTATCAATAGCATTGAAAATTCTAATGAGATTTAGTTATTTTTCCTTAGATAAGGATCTTTCTAAGAACTTTTCCATGATGATGATTAGGTAGGGTGAGATAATATCTCCCTGAACATCTTAATACATTGAAAAATCTAAGCAAGACACCGCTTACAAGTACTGAGAATGTTGGTGTAGAGATGCAATATCTAATCCAATCACATTAAGCCTATAATAAATACAAAATATATTTATTTTTAAAATAAAGTTTAAATTTACAATATCACAAGATTTACTTATATTAAGTTTCATGATCATAATTATTTCTTTCTTCAACTTGGCAGAGTGAATTAATTCATGAAAAATAACAACCTCGTTTAAGACTTGTCTATTCTAGATTAAAACCAACTTGTTATTTTGAATGAATAAGATAAAAGATAATCTAGATCAGATTATCAAAGGATTTTGAAATACTCTTGTAGATGGTGTTACATATAGCTATGAGTTTATAGTTGTCTAAGGAATTTGCATTAGTTTTCTTGGGTGTCAAAGCTAAAAAAATATAGTTTAAACCTAGAGAGAACCCATTAGGGCATAGGGATTTTCCATTTTCAATTTTAAAAAGCATATATTAGATTTCTTCCTTTGTGAAATGTAACATTAACTCAACATTCTTATTACCATTCATAATTTTATAGATATGATTAAAAACTTAATATTTTTCAAAAATAAAATTGGGGGATGGTGGGGTTGGTGGTTGATTGGAATCCTTAAGGAAGTTTTCAAAATAATAAACTACCTCCTTTTAAATCAAATCTATTTATTTAGTATAACAACCATTATCGGTTTTGAGTTTTGATATCATATTAAAATTGGTTGGTGGGGGAAGGGATCCTTAAGGAAGTTTTCAAAGTAATAGACTAACACCTTTAAAATCCATTGAGATACTAGTATGGGGAGAGGTAAAACAATTTAGAAAAAATTAAAGATCAGATGTATGGTTGGTGATACAAAAGTTTGTCTTTTATATTTTACTTGTAGACACCAAAAAAATTTAGATTTATCCTTGTTATTAAAAACTAGATATCCCCATATATTTCAAAAGTAAACTTAAAAAATGTTTAATGAAGTATTATTTTAGATATGTCCCACACTAGACTATTCATTCTTTCATAGCTTAAAAAATATCCCATTAATAATTTTCTAGTAAATGGAGTTAGAGGTTAGGTCCTTACATTTCCCAAAGAAATTATAGATTTGAGACACATACATCCAATTAAATTTAGTAAAAATATGGAATGATTATCTATATTATTCGGATAATTTATTTATAGATATATGCTCCAAGTAATACCTTTTTCATGATAGAGTTTCCATATAATTAATTTCATAATGTTAGTTTATATAGACTTAACACTTACTTGAGATTTCAAGACTGACATCATGTAGATCACATTTTATTTGAGAATGAATTGAACTAGTTTTATTTATGATTCCCATGCAAGCCATTGGTTTCCAAGATTCCAATTTTTATAGAAGATTATGGCTAGATTTTTTTATGATTTAGAGAATGGAGGAATAAGTTGTTTAATTTCAAGACATTAAAATCTTAGTTTGATGCATGTTGATAAGAATCAATAATTTTATTCAAAATTATAGCTTCCCAAATAGAAGGATAGTTTTACAAAATAACATGATCCACAAACTACCCATGAGAGATGTTTACATTATCAATAGCATTGAAAATTCTAATGAGATTTAGTTATTTTTCCTTAGATAAGGATCTTTCTAAGAACTTTTCCATGATGATGATTAGGTAGGGTGAGATAATATCTCCCTGAACATCTTAATACATTGAAAAATCTAAGCAAGACACCGCTTACAAGTACTGAGAATGTTGGTGTAGAGATGCAATATCTAATCCAATCACATTAAGCCTATAATAAATACAAAATATATTTATTTTTAAAATAAAGTTTAAATTTACAATATCACAAGATTTACTTATATTAAGTTTCATGATCATAATTGTTTCTTTCTTCAACTTGGCAGAGTGAATTAATTCATGAAAAATAACAACCTCGTTTAAGACTTGTCTATTCTAGATTAAAACCAACTTGTTATTTTGAATGAATAAGATAAAAGATAATCTAGATCAGATTATCAAAGGATTTTGAAATACTCTTGTAGATGGTGTTACATATAGCTATGAGTTTATAGTTGTCTAAGGAATTTGCATTAGTTTTCTTGGGTGTCAAAGCTAAAAAAATATAGTTTAAACCTAGAGAGAACCCATTAGGGCATAGGGATTTTCCATTTTCAATTTTAAAAAGCATATATTAGATTTCTTCCTTTGTGAAATGTAACATTAACTCAACATTCTTATTACCATTCATAATTTTATAGATATGATTAAAAACTTAATATTTTTCAAAAATAAAATTGGGGGATGGTGGGGTTGGTGGTTGATTGGAATCCTTAAGGAAGTTTTCAAAATAATAAACTACCTCCTTTTAAATCAAATCCATTTATTTAGTATAACAACCATTATCGGTTTTGAGTTTTGATATCATATTAAAATTGGTTGGTGGGGGAAGGGATCCTTAAGGAAGTTTTCAAAGTAATAGACTAACACCTTTAAAATAGATTCATTTCTTATATATAGAAACCATTGTTGGTTTTGAGTTTCAATATCATGTTGAAATTATGACTAAACTGAGTATAATGGTAAAATAATTTTATGTTACACTCTCCTTCCTTAAGAGAACATTATCTAGAATTTTATTTCTATAAAATATCCTCTTAAACTAAAATTGTGTTCAACCTTAAACTTAGATCCTTTTCGATAATAAAATATTTTTGATTATGACCAACATATAAAACATGGTTAGGGAGGCTCTTAGTATCTTATTCTATGATGGTTTTTCCTTAAATATATTCCAAGATACTTCCTTGTCACATTTCTTGAGGTGGTTTATAATAATTTTTCTATCATATGCGCTACAATAAACATTCCTCATAAATATGGGCCTAGTAGAAAGCTCGAAACATTGATTTTCATTAACTTACAACATAGTTACACAACATGTTTTCATTTATTTCACTATATATATTACCTTGAATACAATAAACATTCTATTACTACCTATAGGTATTGGTTCTTGCCACCAATATTTCATAAAATCCATATTTGGATCCTTTAGCCTTAATCATTTAAATCTAAAGGGTGTGCCAGTTGGAGAGATATCTCTTTTGATAAATAGAGAAATATGAAATGGTCAAGCCCTAAAAATTTTCAAATATTTGAGTGAAAGATATATTTTTTATTTAATCAATGATGGGAGATAAAACATCTATCTATTAGTTTTAAAATGCTTCCAAAATTATCTCTTTTATTATTTAAAATAAATGATCCAAATTTAGGCTCAGTGTCCCATAGATTATTTTTTATGATAATTTTTATTAAGTCTATTTGGGATTTAGTATTTTTCTAAATCCCACATATTTTTTCATGATTTATAAGGGTACAATTGAAATCAGTATCAAATATAAACTTTGAATCATAAAAAGAGTTTAAAATAATTGGAATTTTCATCCACATAATTTATTTTATAATTGGGCTAGAGGGAAGATAGACATAAAACATCATAAAAGGCATATTCTCACCGAGGCATGAGATTTTAAGAAATATCTAGTTTCTCATGGAGCCCAAAATTCAATAATTCACTAAAAATATATTTAATATGACACACAAGCTACCTAATTATCCCTCAACTCCTATAAAAAAGGATACAAAGAGATTTGTTAATTTTAAACACTTTCCTAGACACTCAATGTCAGGTGGCTTCATTTCTTGGATAAAACTAAATATGGAATATTAATATGGAGTTGTCTCTTGAGAAACCTCATTTTTTTAGGGCATCCCATCCTACTACTAATACATAAGATGATCTTCATTGATATTTGGAAGGGCCCTTTCCCCTTCCTTGTTTTATGATTTTCTCTCATTTTGAACATGATCTTTTAAATAGAACCTCACAGAAATTTCTTCTCCCAAAACCTTGTTAGATAAATTATATCATTTTCCTTTCTTCCCAAGTTACAAGTTTTTATTGATAAAGGAGACATTTGTAATTGAGTCCATTAAATTTTTATATAAGGGTTTAAAATATATTTATCGCCCCAATATTGATTTTCCTCCACTAAAATAAGAGGTACACGAGAGAGAGAGAGAGAGAGAGAGAGAGAGAGAGAGAGAGAGAGAGAGAGAGAGAGAGAGAGAGAGAGAGAGAGAGAGAGAGAGAGAGAGAGAGAGAGAGAGAGAGAGAGAGAGAGAGAGAGAGAGAGAGAGAGATGTAAATAATTAATCTCATAAAGATTAGAGTTAATTTCATTTCCTAAAGTGGGGTTACGCAAAGTAGTAGGAATGTAATTTGAATTTAAAAATGGGAAACACAGCTCAAGGACTTTGTAAAAAATATAAAAAGGGGGTTAGAAGAAATATGAGAGATAGGGAGAGGAGTAGACTTGAGCAAGGAAATAAAAGGAGAAGGGGGATAAAACAAGAATATAATTACATTCTCCATAGGGGAAAGAAGACTGCCTCCAATAAGCTTTGGGTTCAAAAGATTAACCACAATTAGGACCTTAATGGGTAGAGGGGGGTTGGATTATGTTTTTAGACTAATTTATGAGGAAGATATTAGGGGTTGATGGTAGGGTTTGGGGTGGTAAAAATTAGAAGGATTGTGATTTTTATCTAAGAGGAGAAAAAATACTCACATGTGATCTGAGGCATGGCAATCGTTACACCTAAAAAATAACTTCTCATAATTAATTTATTGGAACCAAGTGTGGTTACCAACCAATAGTTTGATCTCTTTGATAAAAAGATTTTTCAAGTTAAGATTGATGTAAAATATAGTGCAAGTACCTTCATATATTTTCAAAGTTGTAGGATCAATGTCTAGTAGAGTTATAAATTTAGGTCCAATATGATGCAAAACATAACCATTCTAAAATTCTAAGTGTAGATCAAGAAGTCAGATCTAGACTACAGTACTATTAAAGATGCAATTTATAAACATTAAGATAATTCTTATAATTATCTTAATGTTTCTTTTTTTTAAGAAACCAAGATCCTCTTCAAATAATTTTTTCTCTATATTCTTTCTTAGAGAAAGTGACAATAAATAATCCTTTGGGGAGGTAGTAAAAAGAGAAAATAAGTTCCACTTTCTATGTTTAAAAATCCTAATTTAAAAATTCCTCTAAAAATAGCCAAAAACCATTGAATTTACAACAAATGACCTTAATTCCAATACAGATACTACCTTATCCATAATTTTCTCAACCAAGTTAATAACAGGTTTACTCAAGTTCACCTTCAAACAAGATCTTGCTTTGATCTTTAATGTTGAGTGGTTGACTTAATTATCTCCCTTATTTTGAATAGATTGGAATGCCCTCTAAACTTTAGGTTTGGAATTAGTGAAATTAACTCCTCTTTTCTTTGAAATCATCTTGGCTTTCTTGAATTGGTCTTAGATCAATTCGTCGATCAAAGTCAAGAGATTTATATTATAATACCACTTTTTCCAAAAGTAGAGATTACTTTCTTCATAACTAACACCATTTTATCCATATACTAGGAACATTCTATTTTGAATTCTAAAAGATAATATTTTTAGCTCTAATATTAAAAATGTCCCCTATTTCAAAAAATAAATTAAACATTAGAGCATAGAAATATAAAAGTGTTGGGTCAAGTGTAATCTAAACTGCTATCTTAATCTTCAAGTTATGTCCTAAATATCACCATCAGCTATCATCTAAGCAATCAGCATTTATATTTTATCTTTTTATTTAATTTTTGTATCTATAGAAGATATTTATTTGGCAACTGATGATTTAATGTAGTTAATCTTTAGTGTGGCTTTTCAAGGCTCTTTCTAGACTTTTAGAGTTTTCTGCTATGGTAATCTAAATCCTTTTGTTGGACATTATAAATGCATCTATCTAATTTGTATTATCTATGCCTTCAAAGCGTCCCTATTGAAGTTGGTAAACTGAGATAAGTATGTCATCAATAACAACCAACATCAATGCAACATCAGTAGGAATGAGTGAGTATGTAGGAATGATATGTATTTGGCATGGGCCTCATAATGGCTAATAAAGTTAATTTATCTGGTGGAGCGTGGTAGCTCACTGTTCATTTAAAATGTGTTTGTTGTAATCTGCTTAATCAATTTTAATATAAGTTGTTTAGGATAATATGATCATTGTGTTTTTATCATGCAGTGAATGCTTCTATTGTTCTATGTATTTCAATATTGTGACTAATTAATTAGTTTCATGAGTTGTTGGTAGTGATCTCTGTGTTTGAAATTTCTATCTATGTTTCAATGTTGTAAGTGACTTGTCTGTTAATTCCTACAAGTGATCTACAAGTTCCATTAAAAAGACCTTTTATAAAAGAATCCACTTTTCTAACTTGGACTTGTTGTTGGGCTTTGTCATTGAAATGGTCTTTATAAAGAGATATAGATAAAATTAGGACTATATCTAGGGAAAACAAGACTGCATCCACCAAACTACTACAACACCATCTGAGTAGAACTAAAGAGGTGATCTTCACTCATCCAACCTCTACTATTGGAAAGAATGGGCTAAGTGTTAAAACTTGAGAAATACTAAAACCTTCAAAAATTATTTGAGTTTAGATATGACATAAATCTAAGCCACATACAAAACTTGCAAGAGGTCAATCTTGGAATGGAATGTCTAGAACTTGGTCTTGATAAGGAACATTTTATTTAACCTAGTTCTATAGCTTGAAAATTCATCTCAGCTATGAGCTTGGCTAAGCCTATCCCTCTCACTAACTTGGTGGTTTATATTTTCATATCTTGCTTTTCAAACTTGTTGACCCACCTGCACTTCTTACTTGATATCTCAATCTGAGTCAAGATGTCTGTGACCATTATATACGAGACATATGCAATAATATTCTAACTTAGAATGTAGGATGTGAACATTTTAACAACTTTCAAGAGGTTAAAAGCTCAATTTTCCATGATAATATAATTCATTCTATATCCATCCGTAACTTTACTAAAAAACTATAGGCTTCTCATAACCATCATCATTATTTTGTGATAGAACAAAAACTATAATACTTTTTAATGCAAAAGAGAATATTTGAATCATTGAAAAATCATATGGCCTTCTCGTTCCACTTGATAGTTTGGTCCTTCTTTAACTTAGAAGTAATAGGTAGAGTGATCTCTACACAATTAGACAAAAACCTTCTTACAAATTTGATTTATCCAGAGAAAGATTGAATTCCCTCTTTGGACTATAAGATAGGCACTTTGTCAATGACTTCCACTCTCTCTGGGTCAATCATGACACTGTCTTTAGACACTATTTGTCCCAATAACTTAGCCTTTTGTACTCTGAAGTGACATTTCTTTGGATTAAGGGAAATATAGAATTCCCTCCATCTAAAGATCACTTTTTCTAAATGCTCTAAATGTTCTTTTTTATTTGTGGAGTACATTGTAATGTCATATTTATATACAATAATAAACTTGTTAATTACCCCTAAAAAATCAATGTGAATAGCTCTCTAAAATGTTGCACTAGTATTCATTAACCCAAAAGGCATTCTCATGTAGGAATAAGTGCCCCAAATAATTGTAAATGTAGTATTGGGTCTCTTAGATTCTTTTAACACAACTTGGTCATACCTTGAGAAACCATCTAATGTGGAAAATATCTCTAATCCTATAAAAATGTGCAATATGTAATCCATATTAGGCAAGGGGTAATTATCCTTCAGAGAAGCACATTTTAAATTTCTATAATCCATGCACAAGTAGACATCACCATTCTTATTTCTCATAGGGGACAAGTTTTCTACCCATGATGAATACCTAATGGGTTGAATAATCCCACTGTCCCTTAATTTTTCAGCTCTTCATGCATTTTGGTGGCCGAGGTAAAGTTAATAGGTCTTTGATTTGATTGAAAGGTTTGCTTCCAGGTTATAATTGGATGACATGTTGAAGTAGATCCTCTCTATTTTATTTTAATTTAGAATAATACCAAGCCAGTCAATCCTGATACTTCTTTAAAAATTACATGTAGGCTTGATTCTCATCTATGTTCAAGTTAGTATTAAGCCAGACCTTTCTAAGATTTTTTTTAGAGCCTAAATTTCATTTAGTCACATCTTTTGAGATAAAAGGATATCATGTTTTGATTCATTTTGCTCTATCAAATATGTTTCCAAACTCACCAATCCTCTTGGGAAGCGTTCATCTTCAATTGAATGATATCTTTCATAAACAAGGTTTCTTTCCCATTACAAATTTGAATCATAGATTCCAATTCTATATTATAATCATAAAATTCCACTTCAAAAATAATAAACCTTCTAATTTGATCATCATCATCAAAAACTACCAATGATGAATGTTGTTTGGGACTAAAGGTCTAACAAGAACCTTCAATTGATATTGACAATGAGGTTTCATATTTTTATTTTCAAACTGAGCATCCAATCCTACAAGCCAATTAGGTTCTTCATTGAAACTTCTATCATGACAATATATATTGAAAGTGTCAAATAATTCTAACAGATCCCATACAACATTTTAAAATTATTCCAATATTTTATTCTTAGTGGTATAATCATTTTGGACCTGCTTAACCACTAACTCAAAATCAACCTTTACAATCAAACTTATAATTCCATGTTCATAGGCAATCCTTAAACTAAACAAGAGTGCCTCATATTATGCAATGTTGTTAGTGCACCCAAAAGATAGCTTGAAAGAAAACTTGAAATAATTTTTATTGGGGTCATAAAATACAACCCCCATTCCATTTCCAAGATTGGATCAAGCCCCATCAAAATACATTATCCAAACATCATTAATTTCTTTGTTACATGTAACATCTAGAATAATGGATTGTTTAACACAATCTATGTTTCCAACAAGGTTAACTAGCTCCACATTAGTGTATATAACCTCATTTAGAGAACGTCTTAGATCTTCAAGTACATGTAACATTCTAATCTCTCTATGAAGTTTCACCATCTTACCCTCAAAAGGAATAGTGTAATAATAAAGGGCCATCCAAACACTGCCACCTACGTTGGTAGCCAATTTTTTTTATAACAACATCCCCCACTTACGAGGACAATCCACCAATACCACATCCATATTTAGAAACATACCTGGATGAGCTACCAATTGAACTACCAATGGTCTCTATATATAAGAAATGAATCTAGCTAGAAGGTGCTAGTCTATTACTTTCAAAACTTCCTTAGGGATCCCTTCCCCCACCAACCAATTTTAATATGATATCAAAACTCAAAACCAATAATGGTTGTTATATTAAATAAATGGATTTGATTTAAAAGGAGGTAGTTTATTATTTTTAAAACTTCATTACGGATTCCATCGAACCACTAGCCCCACCATCCCCCAGTTTTGTTTTTGAAAAATAATAAGTTTTTAATCGTATCTATAAAATTATGAAAAATAATAAAAGGTTGAGGTAATGAGATATTTAACAAAGAAATAAATCTAATATATGCTTTTGATAATTTAAAATTACAAATCCCTATGCCCTAATGGTTTATCTTTGAGTTTAAACTATATTTTTTAGATTTGACACCCAAGAAAGCTAATGCAAATTCTTTAGACAACTTTAAACTCATAGCCATAGGTAACACCATCTACAAGTGTATTTCACAATCCTTTGATAATCTGATATAAAGCCTATTTTATCATCTTAATTCAAAATAACAATTTGGATTTTATCTAAAATAGACAAGTCTTAAATGAAGTTGTTATTTTTCATGAATTAATTTACTCTGCCAAGTTAAAGAAAGAAGCGATCGTGATCATGAAACTTAAAATAAGTAAAGCTTGTGATATTGTAAATTTGAAATTTATTTTAAAAATAATTATATTTTGTATTTATTATAGGCTTAATGTGATAGGATTAGATATTTCATCTCTACACCAACATTCTCAATAATTGTAAGCGGTGTCCTGCTTATATTTCTCAATGTATTAAGATGTTCAAGGAGATCTTATTTCACCCTACCTAATCATCATCATGGAAAAGGTCTGTGGAAGAGCCTTATCTAAGGAAAAATAAATATATCTAATTATAAGTTTTAATTCTATTGATAATGTAAATATCTCTCATGGGAATTTTGTGGATCATGTTATTTTGTAAAACTCTCCCTCTATTTTAGGAAGCTAGAATGTTGAAGAAAATTATTGATTGGTATCAACATATATCAAACTAAGATGTTAATGTCTTGAAATGAAACAACTTATTCCTCCATTCTCTTAATCATAAACAAAATAATTTTAAGAAAATTTTAGATTTTTATTTATATTCTTTCCTAGAAAATACTTTAAGATCCCCAATTTCTATTGTCAATTAAAAATGGAATTGTTAGACAATCTAGCCATAATTTTCTAGAAAAAATGGACTCTTGGAAACCAAATGGCCCGCATGGGAATCATAAATAAAATTATTTCAAGTCATCCTTAAATAAAATCCAATCTACATGATGTCAGTCTTAAAATCTCAAGTAAGTGTTAAGTCCAGATAAACTAACATTATGAAATAAATTCTATGGAAACTCTATCATGAAAAATATATCAATTGGAGCATATATCTACAAATAAATTATCTTAATAATATATATGATCATTCCATATTTTTACTAAAATTAATTGGATGTGTGTGTCTCATATCTTTAATTTCTTTGGGAAATGTAGAGACCTAACCTCTAACTCCCTTGACTAGAGTATTATTAATCAAAGATTTGTTAAGGTTTCAAAGAATGACTAGTCTAGTGTGGGCCATCTCTAGAATCATACTTCATTAAACAATTTTTAAGTTTAATTTTCAAATGTATGGGGATATCTAGTTTTTAATTACAAGGATAAATCTAATTTTTTTTGGTATCTGCAAGTAAAATATAAAAGGACAAACCTTTCTATAGCCAACCATACATCTAATCTTCAATTTTTTTCAAAATTTTTTTACCTCTCCCCATAGCAGTAGCTCAATGGAGTTTGATGGATTGAGATGGATTGGATACCCTTCATAAATGTTTTTAGTCAAACAAGAACATTATAAGTTAATCTCTCATATTAATTCCCCAATATGTCTAGTGAAAAAAATATGGATCCCTCGAGGGTTTATTGAAGCTAGTGTAGACATATGGTTTACCATGAATACCAAATCGCTTTTATGGGAAAATATTCAAAGGATTGGTTTTCAGGGAACGTCTTGGTGCATCATATGTAAGAATAATTCTTAAAAATTGAACCACATCCTCCTTCATTTAAATTTTACATTTAAAAATTAGTCTTATTTATTTAATAAAATGAGTAAATTTTAGGTGGAAATAATCTTTATCAAGTCAACTTTGGATTAAATATATCTAAGAGGGAAAGCATCATGTAAGACTCATTTGGGTAGTGGCCATGTCTCTGATCATGTTGAGCATATATAAATAAATAAATCATATACTATGTAAGAACATGTACCTCTCAGAATAAATCCTTACTCTAATAATTAAGGTTATCCTTCAAAAGAGTTTTAAGGATAACTTTTTGCTTCCTAAAAATAAAATCACTATAAAAGATTGTCATATTCTCTTAAAATGTAATTTATTTCTAAAAAACATTAACCTTCATCTTCAAATGAAAAAAGTATTATTGGCTTCTTAGAATCCTCCAAGCATCAATTTTGTCAATCTAAATTTCAGTAGAACATCCAAATGTAACCCATGTCTTTCTTTAGGTGTAGGTATATTTAGAGATAATTGGGGACAAGTGATTTCTTGTCTTCATTTTTGGTTTATTTTAGACCACCTTCTCATCAAGTTTGATCTAGAATGGTTCTCTCCCTCTCCAAGTCGGTCCACATCACAATTTTATCTTAGCATTGCTCATTTTACCACACATGGATAGTGAAACACATTGATAGCATCAGGAATATCCCTCCTCACCTCCATGTTGATTTGGATGGAATTAATTATTGGGTGATGTCATTAGTAGGAAAACTACCTTTCTTCGCATATATGATAAACAAACAAGAATATTTTATCCCAATGACCATGAGGCTTCACATAGTGATTACATTCATATCTCATAGGAATTAAAGCTCTCTCCTTTTAATGAGGATTTAAAATTTTAGAAAGATATGTGGCATCAAAAATCCAAAGTTGAATAACATTATTCTTATCAAAGAAGGAATGGAATGGTCTAGAAGTCCAATCATAAGGATTTATTCATCAAGATTTATTTTAAAAAATTCTATGATGGAATAAAGTGGCCATTCATCTTGGTTAAGATTTAATCACTTGGTTTTGGCTCAAGATTGTTATAACAATTAGGATTATCTTTCAAGAGGTAGGAGCATTGAATCACCATTAATGGTGTCTAGTCTAATAAGTTTGGATGTTTTATTTCTCTTCTCCAGGGTATTCCTCTAGCCCTTTCCCTCAATGTGTTAGCTGCTGAAGGGATTAGATATATCCGGGATAATTAAACCTCTAAATAATTGATTAATGGAATATTTGTTCCTCGTTCTTACAAGAAACACATTAATGGGAATTTTTTTGATGAATCTTTTGTCATTTTAGCTAAGGAGGAAAATTTTATCTCCATTGCTATGAAATGTGTGGATCAATGTTTATTATCCTCTGGCTTGTATATCTAATGGAAGAAAACTTAGTACTATATATGAAGTCTATTTTCCCCTTACCTAATTAGATCTTCCATTATAAGTGGCTATGGACTCAACCAGGTGAGTAGATTAAGTTTATAAGCAAACCCTTTGCTTTTCATCACACTCCTTAAGATCTATGGGGTTATGTGGTTCAAAGAAATGAGAATAAAATTTGTTTCTTGATTTTAAGTATCTCTCTCTAGCAAAAATGTTTCAAGTATGCTCTAAGATTTTGGCTACTACTCATTTGTATTATTCCTCATGTTGGGCCACATCTAAAGCAACATATGCAAAACTTGAAATGATCTGGATGGAATTCGTATGGAATAATTTGAAGGAACCAAAGGGTTTCATCAATTTTCCTAGGATATCTATTGTACATGAAAAGTTATCCAAGGTATCGGTCTTATTGAAATTAAAATCCAATGTGATGCCATGTGCTCCAAATGGATCATGATCCCTTGAAGGGGAGGAAGGATGGAAATTTATACTTAGATATTGTATCAGTCAAGGCAAAAATGTGGGAAAGGAATCCTACAGAAGCTTAAATTTTGAAACTCTTCTTATCACGCATGCCATACTTAACACTTAGCAAACACTTATTGCTAAGAGTATTTGGAAAGCTTTGGGATTACTTTAAATAAAATTACAATGGGATGGGGATGGTTTCTTATCCATCTTATTTCTCAACTCCAATTCTTAGTTGTGATGCCCTACTCTTACTTATCATGATATTCGTTTCAACCTTATTCCTTTATGTTCTTTCTTATTTCGTTTAACTTGTAGTTGTTGAAGCATAATAATATGTCCCACATTTGGGTACAAAGGAGACAACAAAAAATAAAATGTGCACATTTCTCAATTGTATAGACAATAGTGACTAAACCATACACAATGTGAAAATAGTTTAAATCAATGAAATGTTTTATTCTAAGAGTAATTACATTTATATTTCTTTAAAAAAATAAAAAAAGATTTTTGAATGTATAAATGTACAGTGTATATATTTCATGTATAAAAAGTTGTATTGATCACTTGGTTTCTCCTCCTCATCATGTTTTCAAAATATAATATTTTTCCAATATTTATTGAAAATATGCCTTAGGAATATGAACGTAGTGCAAAATCATTTTTTTAATAATTTTTTTATTAAATTTTTAGTTATAAGAGTAAGCAATATCAACACTTATAATTTCTCCTCATGATAGTTTTTTATATATGTCAAAATGGTCTGATTTTTTTATGATTGGAATAAGAAGATTAGAATTAAGTGTGGTGATATTTTTCAAAAAAAATTAGTCTCAGTCTTGTATTTTTCCTAATGCCCAAAAAAAAAAAAAATACTTTATTTTATAAAAAAATATATTTTACTAAATAAATAAAAATAAATATTAAATATTATTTAAAAGTCATAAATAGGCATATTCACATATCGAGCTACGCATTTTTATTTTATTTTTCCACCTAAATCATGGCATATGACATGGTATTGAAAAACCATTTAGAGCTTTCTACATAGATGGGTTAGGGTTTAATGCCACATAAAATTGGATCGAATGAAATTCGATCAAAGACAATTCGAACGAAGACAGTCCATTATTCAAACCTCCTTTGAACAACCCCCTTGAAATTTGTGCCCACCACCATTTCCTTCCCCAGTGCACCACTTTCCATGTTTAAATATTAAATGGTTTTTTCATACTTTTATTTTTGAGTCGCATCAAACATCTGTGACCTTGCCCCGGGAGGAGGAGGAAATATACACACACTGTAAGAGATGCAAATGGAGGGCAGAGGCTGTTCCTTTTCTTCTAGACATGGAATAGACATATTCAAGGAGGATCAACTTACAGAAATAAGGTTAGGAATAATATTTGATGATTGTATCCCTTTCTCCGGCAGCAAAAAAGTAGCTTGCAAAGCAGAATTTCCTTGAAATAATTAAACTGAATAGCTTGAGCACAATATATTTGCTGAATCACTCACTAGGGAGCAGATAATGCTTTATTATGCCAATATGTGGATCCTACTTGAATATAGAATATAGGTTCTCAAAGATCATTAGAATGTTTTCAGAAAGTATTTTTTTACACAATTTTGACATCAGATGAAAATGTTTTAAACAAAACGAAGTTTAATCCTCTAAAGAAATGACTCACAATGTAATAGGTATTTGCTGGCCATTATTTCAAATTTAATACAAAATTTGCACGTCGAAGGATAGATTGCTCATATAATCAGGTTTATTTTTCCTAAGTAAACATCGCTCGTTTTTCCACAGATTTAAGTTATCTTCACTTTTATATCAAGCTGCTTATAGAAGCTAATCTGGCACAGAGAAAGAGTCACTTTTTTATAAACAAATGTTTTTAAAGAATCTAAAATTTTCACGGTAGCTTAGGTTGATTGTGTATTCTTTTTGTATATTTTTTAAAGTTATTTATAGACTAACATGTCTCAATAATAATATTTTTTAATAATCTTTCAATATGTCAGCATGTAATGGTAGAAAATTGATTATGATTTGGTGGGAAAACTCAAAAGTTTCTATGCAATCAGTTTTTTTTGGGTTGAAAAACAATTTTAAAATTTAGAGAATATAAGCGATAATTTTTTTTTGAAAACTCTATAGCATTCCACCATGAAGAGGAATTAAAAGATTTAAAGTAGTTTAAATCTAAATGTTGTAATTGCCAAGCATACTTTTAATTTCTTTGCCCCATAAAACATATCCAATGGATTAAGGTAGGAAATATCTATCTTGTTAGTTTCAGTACTTATACTGTAGCTAGTGGATCCCACCATTTTAGTGGGAGAAATAGAATTTATAGTCTTACACACATCGGTTATTTAGAAGTAAATGATTTTCACCGCTGTTAATTTCCTAGCCATTTTCTCTTGCTCCTTGTTCTGCCATTCCCTGCCTCCTCTGTTTTCGGCATCCCAATTAGTGTCCGTTGTGATTTTTAAGTCATTTTATTTACTTTGAATGTGAGAATATATATACACCAAAGCCATAAAATATATTATGCAAAGTTACGTTATACATATAACAATGTTTTCAAAGATATACGCAGCTAAACAATATACCCTAATATTTTAGATTTTCACCGCTGTTAATTTCCTAGCCATTTCCTCTTGCTCCTTGTTCTGCCATTCCCTGCCTCCTCTGTTTTCGGCATCCCAATTAGTGTCCGTTGTGATTTTTAAGTCATTTTATTTACTTTGAATTTGATCCCCTCTATATATTTTGATGTATTCAACTTTAACATCATTCAAATTTGTAATGATATAATTACTTATGTTTTACAATCACCATGTAATTCTGTGGCTATTTAAGTTATTTATTTGTAGTGGTTTAGATTAAGCTTCATTTTGGTTTGAATTTATAAGTTTTTTTTTGAATTTTTAGTTTTAACAGTTACATGTGCATTTGTGGTGATCGAAAGCGTAGTAAGCAATAATGGAAAAAGAAGATAATATAAAACTATGTGCATAAACATTTTTTATAATTAATATTCACCATTTAGTTAAATCTAATTTTTTATCCAATTAAAAATGTTTAATTAAATAAATAAATATATTTACTCACCAACAGACTTTTATTCGATTTTATTAATTCACACTTATACTTGCCTTATATCCCTCCTACTTAGAGGCATGGTTCAACCAACATTACTATATGTTTGTGGGTTGAAAATATATAAAAATTATAAGATATAGGCAAAAGATTCAAATGAAAGGAAGATTGATCAATGTAATATATGCTCAGAATTAAAATCTAACTATATTTTATATTGCAAAAGGTTAACAACTATAAAAAATTCAACATACCGTGATCTATGTGAGTGGGATTTAAGGCCATCAATCATCAATGTGAAATTAATATAATAGCCAGGGATGTATCACGCTTAAATGAAATTCAAAAGACGTTTTGTGATTCCATTCAAAGCTGTCATAATGCGATGGGAAATGTGAAAGGCATCGGTTTCTAAGGATCATGATAGGTAACTACAATAAGTCTAATATTTTTTAGACAGCAAAATCATCATGACATCTAGTGAGGGGTTGGTTTCAAGGGCATAAATTAGACTAATTTTCTCAAGATGTACATACATGCCAAGGGAGCTATAAAATTCAAAATTATGACATTATATTTCCTGAGTATGTTTTTCCTTTGCATTTTATTTATTTATTTTTTCAAAAAACCATGATGGTTAAGATGAATGCATTACATATGACTAGGTTAATAAAGGAGATCATGTAGGAAAGAACATATTTGTTTTGGCATCTGACGAAAAAAATTATATTTGAGATCTTAATAATAGTTTTTTAGAATTGTTTACAAGGTCAAGGGAAGGTGTTTTAGTGATGGGAATGGTCAAGGTGATGGGATGATAGAGGAATAGGGATATTTTTCGTTGATTGTAGGGTGTTTTTTTCTTTTTTTTTCTTTTAACAATTAATATTAAGTATATTTATATTTTAATAGATCAGTTGATATCATAACATTTGCCACAAAATTTTTAAAGCATGTGTAAAATTTATTTTTATACTTGAGAGTTAATATTTTCCTTTATTTATTGTATCTATGCCATTGAATAAATGATCCATTTTAACTAACAAGGACATAATGATTGTGTGAGCCGCAATCATTTAAAATATAAATATATGCTTCAAAAAAATTAAATTCGTTATATCAAACATAGCACTATCTACTAGTTTTTAATGGTTTACAAATAAAAAGTACATTAGAATTTATAATTTGACAATCTTCATTGTTTTTTCCTTGTCAATAATTGTAGTTTGTAGATGGTGTAGTGGCTCTTTTAATTGGTTTTCTATACACAATGCTTTAATATTGAGATTGAGATTCAAGATGTATGGAAAATTGAGAATGATATTGGCATGTTTATCTTAAGATTGAAGTGGAGATCAGAAATGGTTATACTCATGAGTGGAGAGTGTCATGAAATTTAAGCAGATTAGGATTTATAAATAACACATTTTATTTTAAGACTTTTATATCCTCTTAATTAAATATAATTATTATGATGCATGTAAAAAAAAAAAAATCTTTCGATTATGAAGTGTCTTTTCAAAGGCACATACTATTTTTAAAATTTGACCTCTATTTTTTTAAAGGTAAAAATAAAATACTTTACTTCTTGCTAATCATTCGTAACATTGTGTATTGGGGGCTAACTTCTATCCTTATGCGTTGATTTAATTCTTTAGGATTAAAATTTAATATTAATATTGTTGTTTCTTAATGATGGACACATTTAAAATGTCAATTGATTAATTTTATGTGTTTCACATATTTATATTGATCATCATGTAACCTCGATTATAGTTATAAAAAAGATTGTACAATGCTACTTCAGTCCATATATATACTTAAATATCTAATTTGCAGATCATGCTTTTTCGTGTTAGTCTCCTTAAAGCTTGTAATCACTATGAAAAATTAGTGAAATAATGAAACCAAGTCCACGAAAATTTTAAAGCATATTAAATGAACTATAAGCTTTTAAAGGTGGAAAGTTCATATATTAAAAATTTATGAACAAAGTGTTGTTTTGGAATGAGAAATATACATGCCAAATGATCGTTAGACTATGCGTTTCTTTTAACTTATTCAAAAGTGTTATATTTGAATCCTCCAAAAGTGGTAAGAGGGACTAAATTTCATTAGGGAACGATACTATACATAGCATAGAGATCACGTTTATTAAGAATATTTTGAATTTGACAATATATAAGTTTTTTTCAAGCTTAAAAAATAGTAATCAAAGTGCTAAAAAAGATATAGTAATCAAAGTGCCAAACAGAAAGGGAAGTTTATTGCATAGAGGCATAGTAAATTTGATCAATGCACCCAAAGCATTTGTGATTCTAACCTAAGAGAATTAGCCTAAATCAAATAACACATACTTAGTAATCCTATATCAATTATTAATTAATAATGATTTTTTTTTTTAAATAAAATACGTTTTAACCAGCGAGTAATGTTTTTATTTGCATATGGTGTGACATCCAATTTGTTTGTCAAAGTTTTGTGGTTCCCTAACTGGGAGGCGCTTTGAAGCTAGGTTTTTGATGTAGAATAAACACAAGCATTAACCAAATGCGATGGTGTCTTTTTAAGATGTTTCATTGTAAAAGAAGTATGTGGATTGGAACTTCGTTTGTGTTCCATTTTGAGTGGGCGCTCGCCTCTCATAAATTATTTATTTATATAAATTAAACAATTGAAAATTATGAAACATTTCTAAGAACTCTCTCTATGATTTTAAGAAAATGTCTCTTTAAAAAAAATTCATTTAGTCTTGTAAGAAGTGAAGCTCTGCTAGATTGGTCTTCAAAGCCTTGTGTTGCAGGTGTTTCGTGCTCAAAATTTTTGGTTTGTTGTAGGGGTTTTTCTAATCATTATGCTATTCTCGTATTTGTTTTCAAAGTGAAATATGAATATTGGTGTTTTGCATATGTAAGTGACTGAATGTGAATTAATGGCATAGAGTATCTGTTGTGCACTCAGGATATTGTCATTTCGTGGTTCGCGCTATCTCTAAAAATGTTTTATCGTGTCTATTCTCACTTCTTTTCACATCTTAAGAAATGAAATGATACGATGCAGTTCAGACTAGATTATGACTTTCTGTAGAAAATACATGAAATATGTTATTTCATTTATCTTTTTGTTTGGGTTTGGGCCTCTCTCTCTGCGGTTTGCTTCTTCCTTTGATTAAATCCAGAGCAGCTGATTATTTTGTTCTTACAGTATTGAATCTGAAGGTCGAATATGATGTATTTATCTTTGCCCGACAAATATGAAATGATAGCGTACTATAAAATGGATGGCATTTTACTACCTGAAATTTGCCTCGCACGAATGTATTTTAACTTTTAGTTTTTATTTGAAGTTTCATTCATTTTTTCTTCCGAGTAAAACATAGCCAGTGAATGAAATAAGGTTTCTTTGATAATTTCATTTCATATAGAATGGTTATTTTTTAGGTTTGAAAATAAAATAGGGAAGTGATTTTGAATTGAAAACACACATAAGGTTGCACTCAGTTGTGACCTCTGTGAATACATATTTTCTCATAAATTAAGGAATTAATGGATTTGGGTTCAATTGAAATATAGTGATTTTTCGGTCCCCCTTTAAGACATTTTTTTCGGTTGTTAATTTATCATTACGGGAATATTAAGGGAGACTATTACTTATGTGGTTATAAAATTAAGACTTTTCAATAGTGAAACATGTTTGGATTTTTTCTTTTCTTTTTGAAATCATCGGTGTACTAGGGAAAATCTTGTTGAGGAGTTGTTCTTTACAGACGACGTATATTACTGCTGAGCATAAATTTTTTTGGTGTCCGTGATGCCCTATTGATTATTCTAACTCTCTTTTTTATCTAAAGAAAAGTTGTACCACGTAGGGTTCAAATTAAAATTATTCTCTTGTTAGAAAAAAAAAAAAAAAAAAATCCTCCTTGTTAGTCACGGATAAAATTATGGGCAGAGATCATCTTTTGCATACATAGTAATACACAAATTTTTAAAAATGCATATGTTAATTGTTAAAATACTTAATCCTGACCTCCCTCACCGACCTCCAACGGATGAAGATTCACCAAAGAACATTTAATAAGCAGCATTGCAATTTTGAATTTTCTTTGTAAAGATTTGGACCGAGTGGGAAAATGTGTGGTAGGTGGAGAACAAACAGTCAAAATATAGAAGAAGACAAAGTGAAAAATATAATTTTGTATGTGAATGCCTTAATAGTTAGGTAGATGGAAGGGGAGAAGATAGAAGGTGCAGAAGTAGATTAGAACAATAGAGAGCATGTTTGGATCTATAGCAAAAAGAACTTTGACAGCAGTTAGAGGCATAACAAACGAGAAGACAAAGATCATATGCATCAGCATACATAATAGAGGAGAACATATAATTAAAACATATATATTTTTAAAAGGTTTAGTAGAAAAATTTAGTAAGAGGATAAACAAAAGTAATTTTATCAAGAAGAGTGAAAAAATAGATAGGTGAAAAAATATAATTTTGTATGTCAATGCTATAATAGTTAGGTAGATGGAAGGGGAGAAGATAGATAGGTGCAGAAGTAGATTAGAACAATAGAGAGCATGCGTGGATCTTTAGAAAAACAGAACTTTGACAGCAGTTAGAGGCATAACAAATGAGAAGGCAAAGATCATATGCATCAGCATACAGAATAGAGGAGAACATATAATTAAAACATAATTTTAAAACAAGTTTAGTAGAACAATTTAGTAAGAGGGTAAACAATAGTAATTTTATCAAGAAGAGTCTGTAACTTGATGAATATAATATATATTTTAATCAATATTAGCATGTTAATTTGTCTATGTTTTAGATCAATTCTGCCTTTCATACTTTGTTTGTAAAGCCTTGTTTTCTTTGTCTAGTGCCTTATTCTTTGTCTTTTGAATTTAGCAGTAGCTACATGCGTTTGGATTTTTCCCCCAATAATGTGTATCAGGGCTAGAGATGTAGATGTTATTGGGTTTGAAGACTTTCACCAAATCCCAAACATGGCTTGAATAAACAATAAAAATTGACAACAACCATGAACATTTGATGGACAAAATTATGATATCTGGGCTAAGAAGATGGAGAATATAATGGTTACAAATGACTTATGGGAGTTAGTGGTCAGTGGATTCACATTTGCCACTAACCAAGTTACTTGCAATGCATTGAAAAATTCCCAAAAGATTAATTTAAAAGAGACAAGCATGAAGGATGGAAAATCCCTAAATTTGATTGAAAAAATAGTGGCAGAAGCCATATAGCCCAGAATAACAGAATCTAACTACTCAAAAAAGGCATAGGAAATTCTTCAAACCTCCTCTAGTGGCACTGACAAGGTGAGGTTAATCAAAACTCCAATTTCTTAGAAAAAATTTAAAACCCTTCAAATCAATGATGGTGAGTCAAATTTCAGGGTTTCATACAGGATTTAATACTTTAACAAATCAAGCAAGGGTTAAGGGAAATGCTATGAAAGATCAAAGAATTGTTGATAATATATTTAGGAGTTTTAATTTAGATTTGACTTGATTTCTTTTGCAATTGAACAGGCTAAATAACATTCAAAGATGATAGTGGATGAATTCATAGGTTCACTACAAACCCATGAACAATGGTTGAATAAATCCACTCCTTCCCTAAAGAAATCCTTCAAAGCTCAGATAAATATGAGAGGCAAAAGGAGAGGAAGAGACAATAGAGATTAAAATTTTAGAGGTAAGAGGAAGAGGAATAATCTACTATGGAAGAGTAAGTTCAAACAATCAAGAAAGAGCAACTAGCTAATAGTTAGACTCCCAAGACAATAATATAGGTACCTCAAATTAAAATTCTGATATAATTAGCATTTAGTGCTATTACTATAGCAATAATAGTCATTTTTCAAGTGAATTTACAGAGACGCAACATGATTGTATAGACCACCACTCTGAAACCACAATGTAGAGACCACAGATCCTACCCTAAAACACATTTTTTTTAAAATTAATATTTGTCTATGAATGTAATTTGGGTATACTTTATCCTATCGGATATCCTTTGTCAAACAGACAAGCATCTAACCATACGGGTTAGAAATTCCTTTTCTAAATAGGCACGCATCTAAGCATATGGGTTAGGCATTTTTTTGATAAATGAGCAAGCATCTAACCATATGGGTTATGCATCTACACATGAGTAGGTTATGCTCTGGCCAAATACTTGACTCATCAGGATCACCTAGATCTTGAGTCACTCACTGTTCACCACTTATCTCTACTAGATAAATATTGAGGTCATCATGACAGTAGAATGCATAAACATATATCAGAAATTCACATTTCACCTCAGAATTTGTCTTAAAGCCTCAAGAACTATGACAATCCAATCGGGATCCTTCTAAGTATATCAAAAAAAAATTAATCTTTGTTGTATTTATCTAAACTAGGGTCTTATTATAACAATCTTTCCTTTTCATTTAACTTTAATCTTGTTTAGCGCCCAACCACAAACCCCATCCAATTTACCTGCATACTGACAACATTCTTCACTTCCTAGACTGCCTACATACCTACTTCTGAATAAGATCAAGGTGTAGTATGCATGTAATTCTATTTTATATTCTATGTTTTATGTGAACTATGAACTTGGGTATGTAGCCCTTTTTAAGACCTAGTTTATTAGAGAGTCCCTATGTGATTGCTAGCCAAACATGAACAAAAAGTACCAGTTAAAGTGACTGAATACTTGTTTAACTAAACTAACCCATAATCTTAACAAATAAATAGAAATAAATATTTTCAAGATACATCCCCTTTCTAATTTTATTTACATCAACAATGTTTTTTTATCCTTGCTTTAATCAACCTAATCCTTACAATTATTGGTGGTTTATTGATAATAATTGGTTTAACATTCTTAATCTAGATTTTATTGCTACTTTTTAGTGGTGCCATGTTTTGAGTAATAAATATACTTTTTTCCATTCTATTTAATAAGTTCACAAGTTAGAATCATCTAAGGTAATCAATGTCATTTTATTATCTTGATTAGTGTTTGTTGTCCAAGAGGGATTATACCATCCATTGGGCTTAAAGACACGATATGATTCTTATTTATCCTCAAAGGTTTATAGAGATGATGCCTATATGTCATTGTTGTAACTATATTAGGCTATAGATGTAGTAGCTCAAGCAGGATAATATTACCTGTAAACATTAGCTAGAGGCACCGCTTGTACCAAACACTATGTAGTTTTATTTAACCCTAAACTCTTGCTCTAAGTTTGAGATTTAAAAAGAAGTCAAGAATGCTTGAAGTGAATTATTTAGTTTAGTTTATAAATTAAATTCTTATGTATAAAGGTAGAAGCAAATGTATAGCACCATCGTCTAGTTTAGTCCTTATGTCGGGTTTTCAACAACATCATCTCTTTGATAATTATACTTTAAAAGATAACTTATTCATAATGAGTTTATGAATTCTATTTGAACTTAAATTTGACATTAAATAAATCCTTTATATGCTTGAAAGGAAGGTTGTAATTGAAGTCTAAACCTTAAATTGAAGAATATATGTTATCATTCTTTTTTTCTTAATGATAATAAAAGAAGATTTTATTCTCCAAATCAAGAATGAAACAATAATAGATTTTCAGACATGTTTAAGAAGAATGAAAATCAACATAATAATTTTAAAATCTTATTATGAAATGTGTTATAATAGGTATTCTAAAACGTAAAACTATTAATTCTCTTTAATAAAATTTTAACTACTGAATTATAAAAATTTCCAATAATTTTCTACGTACACATTTAAAAATTACTTATAAGGAATCTCTAAAGAATTCATTGTAGCATAACTTTTAACTACACAAATTATGAAATTTAAACTTATTTCCAAGCAAAATAATGGAATTCTGAATAAAATATCATTCTAGTTATAATAATAAAATTTCTTTCTCATTTGATTTTATTAAATAAATAAAACTGTTATATTTTCTATTTTAAATTATTTCCTTAACAATAAATAAAATAATTCATTTTCCATTTTAAATAAATTAAAAATATATTATAAAAATAAAGAAAAATATTATAATTTCCATCCAAATCGTTTCCTTAACTATAAATAAAATAATATATATTTTTTCTTTTTTAAAAGTCATGTAAATAAAATACTATAAAAAATTAAAAAAAGTAATATTTACATACAAATAAAGATAAATATTATTAGATTTTTATTTTAAATAGTTTCTTATAACCATAAGTAATATATTTCCTTTTCAATAAATAAAAATAATAGGTTTACCTAGTGCATGTAAAAATATTTGATTGAAATGGAATGTCTTAAAACAACTGAGATAAAGTGAATGGTAGTGGTGTTGATCTTGGGTTGATTTAATGAATGGAAGGATAGATCTATTGATGCCCTTCTCCCACATGTCAACCTTATTTCCTATAGCTCACCCTTTTCCCTTCTATGTCCCTCCATCTCTGCCTTGCACTGATTTCCTTCTTTTACTTCCCTTATTTTTGTTCCTTCCCTCTAAATGATAATATATATTTTAAAGAATCCATTTCTTCCTTATGTGTTGGTGCCTTTTTCTCTCTTTTCTCCCGATGTCAACCACTCCATTTATATTTTTTCATGCTCATTTTTTCCTTCATTCACAATTATCATTTGTGACCACATCATATATTTCTATGTAAGGAAAAAATAACAATATTTTAGTGACTAATTTGAAAAAAAATGAAATTAAAATGTACCTTTCTTTTGTATTTTCTTATCGATGTTCTGATAGTCCTTTGAGATCAACACAAGGATTAAGTTATCTAATCAATTCATCCTAACATAAAATACTAAATGAAGTCCAAAATCACTAAAAGTATGAGCACAAGTCCACAGTGCGGGAAGAGAGGTTGTGACATCCTCCCCCCCCCCCCCCCCCTCTTAAATTTTGATTTCTCCCAATGCACTACTAGAGTTTGATTAAGTTCATAAATTTAAAATAAAAATGGAAACATATTTTTCATTTCTTCAATTTCCTCCCAAGTTGTACTTCCTTTTCCATATTGATCCCACTAAAACTTGCATTGATCAACCTCTCTATTGAGCAATTTTTAGTAGTGACTCTCCAACACTCTATATGGCTCTATTATTATTCTGCTAGATTCTTAGACCTGCAAAGCATTATAGTTTAAAATGTGTTTATTATCAGGCATATATATTTCTAAAAAAGTGACACATGGAAGACATCATGAATGCGACTCAGCTATGGGGGAAAGGCTAATCGATAGGCTATTGGGTTGATTCTCTCTAGGATATCAAAAGATCCTATAAAGTGAGGAGCTAAATTCACCCTTTTCCCAAAGGTTATAGAACATTTGTGCAATCTGACCCTTAAAAACACCATGTCACCAATCAAGAATTCTCTTTGAACTTTTTTCTTATTTGTGTAGCTCTTTTATCTATCTAGTGCTTCTTTCAACCTCTACCTTATAAATTTGACCTATTCCTCCATGTCTTTCAACATTTCAGGACCGATTATTATTCTTTCCTCAAGGTTATCCCAACTAAGTGGCATTTGACAACTTCTCCCATATAGAGCTTCAAATAGATCCATACTTAAAGATGTTTGAAAAGATTTATTATAGGAAGATTATACCAATGGGAGATAAGCTTCCCATTTGGTTTGTTGATCCATACAATACATCTTTAGGAGGTCTTCTACAACCTAATTTTTCCTTTATGTTTTCCCATTTATATCAAGATGAAATGCAAGCTAAATTTCAATTATGTACTTAAAGCTAACTGTAGGGTCATCTAAAACCTTGAATTAAATCTATAATCTCTATCTGATATGATCCTTTTTGGAACTCTATCAAATCTAACCACTTCTTTCACAAATTGGTTGGCTAAAGTTGGTGCATCATTAGTCAAATTCTTAGGTATGAGATGTGCCACCTTCGTAAGCTTGTCGATTACCATGATAATATCATCATGCATGTAGGTTGTCATAGGTAATCCTTGTATGAAATCTATAATGTAACTCCTAAAAAAGTCCTTCAAAGCTCAAATAAATATTAGAGGCAAAAGGATAGGAAGAGACAATAGAGATAAAAGTTTTAAAGGTAGAGGAAGAAGAATAATCTACTATGGAAGAGTAAGCTCAAACAACCAAGAAGGAACAAGTAACTAACAGTCAGACTCCCAAGATAATAATATCAGTACCTCAAATAC
This sequence comes from Torreya grandis, assembly GCA_037957365.1. NCBI lineage: Eukaryota > Viridiplantae > Streptophyta > Pinopsida > Cupressales > Taxaceae > Torreya > Torreya grandis. Next base: position 361,794 of record JARHVA010006886.1, read on the forward strand.
TAGTTATGATATAAGTAATGTTCAATGTTACTACTACTATAATAATAATAATAATAATAATAGTCATTTTTCTAGATAATTTAGAGAGATGCAACCTGGCAAGTCGAGGCAAAGTGGAAATGTAGATAATGATAAGGTAAGTGAATATGAACATTTGAAAAATCTGAGGCCAAAAATGAGGTTGAAATTTAAAAGGCCATAACTTTTGATCTGTTACTCCGTTTGATCCCTTCTTCATGCCAAAATGACTGGCTCAAAATGTTCAATGCATTCATATCCTACCTTATATTTATGAGACATTTTTGATATTTTTGAAGGTCAAATATGACCATCTGAGGGTTTGAAACTATTATTTAATATTATTTTTTGGTTTTTTCTAAATTATAAATTATCTATGTTTGTAAATGCAATTGAACTTTTGTTGAAATTCATCTGAAGATTTAATTTTAGAGTTAAGTTTATTTTTGGAAATGTTTAGATATGTGTGTGCTTGCATGTAAAAATTACTAAAAATAATAGGTTTAATTTTATTATTTTTAGAGTTTATTTCTAGAGTTATGAATTATGCATGTCATCTCTAATTATGAGTTGAGGCCTATCTATGTAGTTTTTTTAATTTTTTGAATTCATTTAATAAAAATTAATATCATTTATTATTCATAATATTTTCCTATTAGTAATTATATTATCATAATAGTATTCTCGTTCATTATTGGGTATCAGAGCAAGTTTCAATCTTTAATGTTCAATAGATGGTTAGATGATGAGGATAAATCACTTAGTTGAACCATACTATGTAAGATTTATAGATTCAAGTAGAAGCATTAACCCAAATTATTTATAATCAAAGATAAAGGAGAGAAGATGATGTAGAAGATGACATAGATCTTGAAGGCAAAATTTCACAAGAAGAACAATAAGAATGACTACCACCAATAGATGAGAGGATGGTTATAGATTTATAAGGAAGGAATGAAAAAATCTAGGTTGGCATTTTAGATTATGGTGGAAATTTAAAACCATAAGAGTTGATATATTATATGAACATAATGGATTTTTTTTCAAATGGGAAATTGTGAGAGAAGACAAGAAGGTAATGTTTGAATGAATGAAATTAAAGGTTCATGTAATGATTTGGTAGGATTACTAGCATAAATAAAGACAAAGAAAAGATAAACATAAGATCAACTCAAGGAAAAAGATGAAGAGACAATGATATGTTTTAAGATGCAAGCTATGTTAGGTGGCAGAAAGACATGCACAAAAAAAGGGCTATACGTGTCATTATAAATTACAAGAAGACCATGGACATATTTCAGTATAGATGTTATGTTGGGATTACCAAACACATAAAGATACAATGATTCAATTTTTTTAATTGTAGATAGATTTTTAAGATGATTGATTTTATTGCATATAAGAAGACCAATGATGCAACTATAGTTGCAGAACTATTTTCTAAGGATATTGTGAGATTGTATGGTGTTCTAAATAATATTTCATCAGATAAGCACACAAAATTTCTAATCCATTTTTGGAGGAATTAATGGATAAATATAGGGATTAATCTATAATTCAATGGTGTGTACCATCTCCAAATAGATGGATAGACAGAAGTTGTAAACAAGAGCTTGGTAAATTTGTTGAGATGCATAGTTTGGGAGAATCCCAAATAATGGGAATTGGCTTTACTACAAGATATGTTTTCATATAAAATTTTAATGAACACATCAATATGTAAATCAACATTTTAGATTGTTTATGGGAAACATCCTATGAGTGTTTTAAATTTGGTATAGTTACCAATTAAATAATGAGTTAGTGATGATGAAGAAGCATTTTGTGAACATATAAAGTAGTTACAAGAAGAAGTAAGAAGAAATTTTCAATAAAGATTAATGATAAGCATAAAATAGTATAAAATGTTAGAAAAAGGTCAAAAATATTTGAAAAAGGAGATTTAGTGGTGGTTTACTTGAGGAAAGAGAGATTTTTTAAAGGCACATATAATGTGCTAAAGTACAAGAAAGTTAGAACATATAGAATTATGAAGAAAATTAATGACAATGCTTATAAGGTGAGTTTACCACAACATTTTGATATCTCTCTAGCTTTTAATGTTTTAGATTTATATGATTTCCATGTAGAAGAAGTAGACTGAAATCAACACATGTCAAAGAAAAATCAATAAAAGATAATGTAGGTTCTAGATAAGAAGATAATAAACACAAGGCAAGGAACTTATGACAAGTATTTGGTACAATGGGAAATATTAGAGAAGGAAGACAACACTTGGATTACATAATGGGATATAAAAAGTATTGATATGAATAAATGGTAGTTGTAAAATTAGAGCAACTCACAAGAATAGAGTTGTTTTCAAGTAGAGGAGAATGATTCAAGAAAAGAGGCCAAACTTGTGGAGGCCATAACTTTTGATCCGTAGTTTGGTTTGAGTTCATATTCATGCTAAAATGATTTGATCAAAAATTTCAGTGTAGTCATAACCTACCCTTCCTATTATTGGACATTTTAAATATTTTTTGGATGCTAAACATGACCATATGAGGGTCTGAAATTACCCTTTAAAATTATTTTTGATTTTTTTTTAATTTAGAAATTATCAAATTTTTAATTGGACATGAACATTATTTGATTTTTTTTGAAAGGTTAATTTTAGAGTTTAGTTTATTCTTGGATATTTTCGGAGTTGTGCATGCTTGCATGTGATATTTACTAAATATAGGGACTGATAAAAATAGTACGTTGAGTTTTATTATTTTTAGTGTTCTGAATTTTGCATGCCAACTCTAATTCTTAGTTGAGGCTTATTTATGAATATTTTTTAATTATTTAAATTCCTTCAATATGAATCAACACTCATTGTTAATCAAAATATTTGCTTATAATTAATTCTATTATCTTGATATTATTCTAGTTTATTAGTTGAAAAATGCTCAAAAGACCCAGTTAAAAGAGATAAGGATGAAGGATGCAAAAATCCCTAAATTTAAATGAGACAACAATGGCAGAAGCCATATACACCAAAATAAAAGTAGTTATTTACTTTAAAGAGGTATGAGAAATTCTTGTAGACTCTTGTAATGGAACTAACAAGTTGAGGTTAATCAAACTCCAATTTGTTAGAATAGATTTTGAAATCTTTCAAATGAATGATGGTGTATCCATTTTAGGTTTTTATCCAATATTTTATAGATTAAAATATCAATTAAATATTAATTAAAATGTAATATAAGATCAAAGTTTTGTTGATAATATCTTTAGGAGTTTTCCATTAAAATTTGAATTGATTATTATTTCTATTAAAGTGGTTAAATAACTTTCAAAGATAAAAATAGATGATTTGATGGGTTCACTACAAACCTATGAACAATGGTAGAATAGATCCACTATTTCTTTAGAGAATGCCCTCAAAGATATGACAAATATGAAACACAAGAGGAGGAGAAGAGATAATAGAGGCAAAAAAATTATAGCTAGAGGAAGAGGAATAAGATACTATGGAAGACTAAGCTCAACAACCAATAAGGAGAAAGTAGCTAATAGTTAGACTCCCAAGATAATAAGAGTAGTTCCTCAAACCAAATGTATGATATAAATAATTTTTGGTACTACTACTATAATAAGTATTTTCATTTTTTATTGAATGTAGAGAGAGGTAGCATGCCCCGTCAAGGTAAAGTGAAAATGTAGATAACAATAAGGTAAGTGAATTTGAAAATTTGTAAAACATGTTCATTGTGTGTAATATTATTGAGAAAAGTAACATTGAGGTTTTCATATTTGGATAGTTCTTTTAATAACCACATGAGTGGTAATTAAAAATTATTTACCTCCATTGAGAATAAAATTTAGTCCAAGATTAATATGGGGAATAATGCAAAAGTTCTAGTTATAGGTAGAGTGATAGGCATCATTTGCACCAAGTAAGCTGAAATAAGAGCAATTCATGATGTATATTATGATCCAAATAAAAAACATGATAATCTTTTAGTATTAGACATCTAGTCCACAAATGATAACTACAATTCGAATGATAAAAAACTGCATGTTTCCCCTTAAGATGAAAAATAATATTTATAGATAGTTTTCAATTGATATTTTATAATCACATAAAAAGAGTGTTATTACTATAAGATGCAACCTTAAATACATCCATCAAAGACCCATATAAAACCTAGTATTTAAGGTATGGGAACTTAAGTTATTCAAGATTAAATATTTTATCCAATAAAGATATGAAAAGGGGATATATTAACAAAAACATAATTTTTAAATAGATGTCCCACAAAGTCCATATGAGACAATACCTTACAAGAACCATGGACAAACATAAAGTATAGTGGGGAGCACCTAGGTATATTTGGGTGGATGGAATATACATTTTTACAGACTAGGATTTGTAAACAACACATTTTATTTTATAAATTTTATATCCTCTTAAATGAATATAATTATTATAATGCATGTCAAAAAAAATATTTTGATTATGAAGTGTATTTTCAAAGACACATGTTATTTCTAAAATTTGACATCTTTGTTTTTTTAAGTAAAAATAAAATTCTTTAATTCTTGCTAATCATTTGTAACATTATATGTTGGTGGCCAACTTTTATCCTTATTCTTTGATTGTATTCTTTAAGATTAAAATTTAATATTAATATTTTTATTTCTTGATGATGGACACATTTGAAATGTCAATTGATTAATTTTATGTGTTTCACATCTTTATATTGATCATCATGTAGCCTCACTTATAATTATAAAAAATATTTTATAATGTTACTTCACTAAACAAAATATTGTATAAAATAATAATTTGAAGTCCATATATATACTTGACTATCTAATTTACAGATCATGCTTTTTCGTGTTAATCTCCTTAAAAGCTTTTAATCACTATGAAAAAATAGTAAAATAATGATAATAACCAAGTCCAAAATTTTAAAGCATATTAAATCAACTATAAGCTTGTAAAGGTGGAAAGTTCATATATTAAAAAAATAAGAAGAAAGTGTTGTTTTGGAATGAGAAATATACATGCCAAATGATCATTAGACTATGCGTTTCTTTTAACTTATTCAATAATGTTATATTTGAATCCTACAAAAGTGGTAAGAGGGACTAAATTTCATTAGGACACGATACTATACATAGCATAGAGATCATGCTATACATAGCATAGAGATCAAGTTTATTAGGAATATTTTGATTTTGACAGTATAAAGTTTTTTTCAAACTTAAAAAAATAGTAATTAAAGTGCTAAAAAAAGAAATAGTAATCAAAGTGCCAAACAGAAATTGAAGTTTATTGCATAGAGGCATAGTAAATTTTATCAATGCACCCAAAGCATTTTTGTTTCTAACCTAAGAGAATTAGCCTAAATCAAATAACACATACTTGGTAATCCTATATCAATTATTAATGAATAATGGATTTTTTTTTTAAATAAGATACGTTTTAACCAATGAGTAATGTTTTTATTTGCATATGGTGTGACATCCAATTTGTTTGTCAAAGTTCCGTGGTTCCCTACCTGGGAGGCCCTTTGAAGCTAGGTTTTGATGTAGATTAAACACAAGCATTAACCAAAGGCGGTGGTGTCTTTTTAAGATGTTTCATTGTAAAAGACTTCGTTTGTGTTCCATTTTGAGTGGGTGCTCGCCTCTCATAAATTATATATATAAATAAATTAAAAAATTTAAAATTATGAAACATTTGAAAGAACTCTCTCTATGATTTTAAGAAAATGTCTCTTTAAAAAAAAAATTATTTCTTCTTGTAAGAAGTGAAGCTCTGCTAGATTTTGTCTTCGAAGCCTTGTGTTGCAGGTGTTTCGTGTTCAAAATTTGGGGTTTTCCTAAGCATTATGCTATTCTCGTATTTGTTTTCAAAGTGAAATATGAATATTGGTGTTTTGCATATGTAAATAAATGAATGTGAATTAATGGCATAGAGAATCTGTTGTGCACTCAGGATATTGTCATTTCGTGGTTCGTGCTATCTCTAAAAGTTTTTATCGTGTCTATTCTCACTTCTTTTCAGATCTTAAGAAATGAAATGATAGGATGCAGTTCAGACTAGATTATGTCTTTCTATTGAAAATTCATGGAATATGTTATTTCATTTATCTTTCTATTTGGGTTTGGGCCTCTCTCTCTGCGGTTTGCTTCTTCCTTTGTTTAAATTCAGAGCAGCTGATTATTTTGTTCTTACAGTATTTAATCTGAAGGTTGAAGATGATGTATTTATCTTTGCCCGACAAATATGAAATCATAGCCTACTATAAAATGGATGGCGTTTTACTACCTGAAACTTGCCTCGCACGAGTGTATTTTAACTTTTAGTTTTTATTTGAAGTTTCATTCATTTTTTCTTCTGAGTAAAACATAGCCGGTGAATGAAATAATGTTTCTTTGATAATTTCATTTCCTATAGAATGGTTATTTTTTAGGTTTGAAAATAAAATAGGGAAGTTATTTTGAATTGAAAACACACACAAGGTTGCACTCAGTTGTGACCTCTGTGAATACATATTTTCTCATAAATTAAGGAATTAATGGATTTGGGTTCAATTGAAATTTAGTGATTTTTTGGTACTTCTTTAAGACAAATTTTTCGGTTGTTAATTTATCATGACGGGAATCTTAAGGAAGACTATTACTTATGTGGGTTAAAAATTAAGAGTTTTCAATAGTGAAACATGTTTTTTTTTCCCCCCCCCTCTTTTCTTTTGTTTTTGAAGTCATCCGTGGACTAGGGAAAATCTTGTTGAGGAGTTGTTCTTTACAGATGACGTATATTACTGCTGAGCATAAAAAAATTCGTGTCCGTGATGCCCTATTGTTTCTTCTAACTCTCTCTTGTTAAAAAAAAGGAACTCTGTTAGTCACGGATAAAATTATGGGCAGAGATCATCCTTTGCATACATAGAAATGCACAAATTTTAAACGATGCATATGTTAAAATACTTAATCCTGACCTCCCTCACCGACTTCCAAAGGATGAAGATTCACCAAAAAAACATTTAATATGCAGCATTGCAATTTTGAATTTTCTTTGTAAAGATTTGGACCGAGTGGGAAAATGTGTGGTAGGTGGAGAACAAACAGTCAAAATATAGAAGACAAAGTGAAAAAAAAATAATTTTGTATGTGAATGCCATAATAGTCAGGTAGATGGAAGGGGAGAAGATAGATAGGTGCAGAAGTAGATTAGAACAATAGAGAGCAAGCGTGGATCTTTAGAAAACAGAACTTTGACAGCAGTTAGAGGCATAACAAATGAGAAGGCAAAGATCATATGCATCAGTATACAGAATAGAGGAGAACATATGATTAAAACACAATTTTAAAAAAAGTTTAGTAGAACAATTTAGTAAGAGGGTAAACAACAGTAATTTTATCAAGAAGAGTCTGTAACTTGATGAATATAATATTAATTTTAATTAATATTAGCATGTTAATTTGTCTATGTTTTAGATTAACTCTGCCTTCCGTATTTTGTTTGTAAAGCCTTGTTTTCTTTGTCTACTGCCTTATTCTTTGTCTTTTGAATTTAGCAGTATCTACACGCGTTTGGATTTTTTTCCCCCATAATGTGTATCAGGGCTAGAGATGTAGATGTTATTGGGTTTGAAGACTTTCACCAAATCCCAAACATGGCTTGAATAAACAATAAAAATTGACAACACCCACGAACATTTGATGGACAAAATTATGATATCTGGGCTAAGAAGATGGAGAATATAATGGTTACAAATGACTTGTGGGAGTTAGTGGTCTATGGATTCACATATGCCACTAACCAAGTTACTTGCAATGCATTTAAAAATGCCCATATGACCCAACTAAAAGAGACGAGCATGAAGGATGCAAAATCCTTAAATTTGATTGAGAAAATAGTGGCAGAAGCCATATAGCCCAAAATAACAGAAGCTAACTACTATAAACAGGCATGGGAAATTCTTCAAAACTCTTTTAATTGTACTGACAAGGTGAGGTTAATCAAACTCCAATATTTCAGAATAATTTTGAAACCCTTCAAATCAATGATGGTGAGTCCATTTCAGGGTTTCATACAGGATTTTATACTTTAACAAATCAATCAAGGGTTAATCAAAAAGATATGGAAGATCAAAGGATTATCAATAATATATTTAGGAGTTTTAATTTAGATTCGACTTGATTGCTTTTGCAATTGAAGAGGCTAAATAACTTTCAAAGATGACAATAGATGAATTGATGGGTTCACTACAAACCTATGAACAATGGTTGAAGAGATCTACTCCTTCCCTACAAAAATCCTTCAAAGATCAGATAAATATGAGAGGCAAAAGGAGAGGAAGAAACAATAAAGACAAAAATTTTAGAGGTAAGAAGAAGAGGAATAATCTACTATGGAAGATTAAGCTCAAACAGCCAAGAAGGATCAAGTAGCTAATAGTTAGACTCCTAAGACAATAATATAGGGACTTCAAACCAAAGTTGTGATATAAGTAATGTTCAATGCTACTATTATAAAAACAATAATCATTTTTATAGTGAATTTAGAGAGACGCAACATGACTGTAGAGACCACCACTTTGATACCACAATGAAGAGGCCATAGATCCTACCCTAAAACACATAATGTTTTTCATTTAAATAATGTTTGTCTGTGAATATAACTCGAGTGTACTTTATCCTATCAAATATCTTTTGTCAAAAAAAGATAATCATCTAACAATACGGGTTAGGCATTCATTTTCCAAACGAGCAAGCATCCAACCATACGAGCTAGGCTTTTTTTTGAAAAATAGGCAAGTGTCTAACCATATGTGTTAGGTATTCATTTTCCAATTGAGCAAGCATCAAAGCATACAAGCTAGGTATTTTTTGACAAATGGGCAAGCATCTAACCATAAAATTCAGGCATCTACACACGAGTAGGTTATGCTCTGGCTAGAGACTTGACTCATCGAGATCAAACGGATCATTAGTCACTCACTATTCACCACTCATCTCTACTAGATAAGTACTGAGGTCATCATGACAGTAGAATGTATAAAACACATATCAAAAAGTCACATTTCAACTAAGAATGTAACCTAAAGCCTTGAGAACTATGACAATCCAACTGGGATCCTTCTGAGTATATCAATGATTTCTTATCTTTGATTTGTTTATATAAACTAGAGTCTTATTATAATAGTCTTACCTTTTCATTTAAATTTAATCTTGTTTAGCATACAACCCCGAACCTCATCTTATTCACTTCCATACTAGAAACATTCTTCACTACCCAGACTAACATCTTGTTTAGCATACAACCCCAAACCTCATCCTATTCACTTCCATACTGGAAACATTCTTCACTTCCCAAACTGCCTACACAGTTGCTTCTGAACAAGATCAAGGTGTAGTATGCATTTAGTTCTATTTTCTATTGTAAGTTTTATATGAACTGTGAACTAGGTATGTAGCCCTTTCTAGGGCCCAGTTCCCCAGATAGTCTCTCTGTGATTGCTACCTAAATAAAAGTGAAAATTATCAGTTAAAGTCATTGAATACTTGTTTAACTAAACTAACCCTAAATCTTAACAAATAAATAGAAAAGAATATTTGAAAGCTACATCCCATTTATAATTTTATTTACATCAATAATACTTTTTTATCCTTATTTTAATCAACCTAATCCTTACAATTGCTATTGCTAAAGTTTTAATATCTGAGAATTATATGGTTGGTAGTTTCTTAATAATAATTATTTTAACATTCTCAATCTGGGTTTTTATTGCCACTTTTTAGTGGTACCATGTTTTGAGTAAAAAATATACTTTATCTATTGTGTTACATAAGTTGACAAGTCATAATCATCTAAGGTAGTCAAATTCATTTTATTATCTTGAATAGTGTTTATTGTTCAAGAAGGATTATCCCACCCCTTAGTCTTAAAGACACAACACGATCCTTATTTTTTCCTGATGGTTGATAGGGATGATGCATAGATGCCATTGTTATACATATATTGGGATATGGATGTAGTAGCTCAAGCATAATGGTATTAATCATAAATGTAAGTCAGAGGTAACACTTGCATCGAACACTGTGTAGTTTTGTTTAACCCTAAATTCATGTACTATGTTTGAGATTTAAAAAGAAGTAAAGAATGTTTGAAGTTAATTATTGCATTTAATTTCAAAAGCAAAATATGGTGTATAAAGTTAGAAACAACTGTATAACATTATCATCTAGTTTAGTCCTCATGTTCGGTTTTTAACATCATCTCTTTGATAGTTATACTTTAAAATATAACTTATTAATAATGAGTTTAAGAATGTTATTTGAACATAAATTTAACATTAAATAAATCATTTATATACTTTAAAGGAAGGTTTAAACCTTAAAATGAAGAATATATGTTATCATTCTTATTTTTTTCTTAATGATAATAAAAGAATAGTTTATTTTCCAAATGAAGAATGAAACAATAATAGATTTGTAACCATGTTTAGGAGTAATGAAACTCAACATAATGATTTAAAAATATTATTATGAAATGCGTTATAATAGGTATTCTAACATGTAAAATTATTAATTTTCTTTAATAAATTTTCAACTACTGAATTATAAAAATTTCCAATAATTTTCTACATATACATGTAAAAATTACTTATAACGAATTTCTAAAGAATTCGTTGTAGCATAACTTCTAACTACCCAAATTATGAGATTTGAACTTATTTCCAAGAAACATAATGAAATTCTGAATAGAATATCATTCTATTTATAATAATGAAAATTCTTTCTCATTTAAATTTCTAAAATAAACAAAAATATTATATTTTTTGTTTTAAATTATTTGGTTAATAATAAATAAACATAATTCATTTTCCCTTTTAAATCAATGAAATAAAATATTATAAATATAAAGAAAATTATTATAATTTCCATCCAAATCATTTCCTTAAGGATAAATAAAATAATATACTTTTCTTCCTTTTTTAAAAATCATGTAAATAAAATACTATAAAAAAATAAAAATAACTATATTTACATACAAATAAATATTAATATTATTATATTTTCCTTTTAAACAATTTATTATAAGCATAAGTAATATATTTCCTTTTCAATAAATAAAAATAATAGGTTTACCTAGTGCCAATAGAAAACTTTGATTGAAATGGAATGTGGTTCTGCTTAATTGAAAATTGCTGAGATAAAGTGAATGGTGGCGGTGTTGATCTTGCACTAAGATAAAGAATGGAAGGAAATATTTGTTGGTATCATTCTCCCATGCATTGACCTTATTTGTTATAGCTCAAGATTTTCCCCTCTACGTCCTTCAACTAAGTGGCATTCGATAACTTCTCCCATATAGAGATTCAAATAGAGCCATACCTAAAGATGTTTGAAGAGATTTATTATAGGAAAATTATACCAATGAGAGATAAGCTTCCCATTTTATTTGTTGATCTATAAAGTACATCCTTAGGAGGTCTTCTACAACCTGATTTGTCCTTTCTATCTGCCCATCCACCTCAGCATGAAATGCATAGCTAAAGTTTAATTATGTACCTAAAATTAACTGTAGGGTCATCCAAAACCTTGAATTAAATCTAGAATCTCTATCTATTATGATTCTTTCTATAATTCCATGCAATCTAACCACTTCGTTCACAAATTGATTGGCTAAATTAGGTACATCATCAGTCAAAATATCAAGTATGAGATGTGCCACATTATAAAGATTATCGATGACCACCATATTAGAAGCATGCCTATAGGGTGTCATAGGTAATCCTTTTATGAAATATATACTAAAAACTTACCATTTATATTATGTAATATCAATTGGATATAAAATACCTATAGGATGATGGTGTTCAAATTTAACCCTATGACATTTTAAGCATCATGCCACATATAATACTATATCTCTTTTCATCCATTGCCAAAAGTATAGTTTCTTAAGATCAACATATAGTTTGTTTACCCTTGGATGGCCTTAGTACGTCCCTCCATATTTGCCCCACACCAATTTCCTTTTTTTACTTCCCTTTTTTTTGTTCCTTCCCTCAAAGCACTGATCTATATTTGAAAGTGTCCATTTCTTCATTAAGCTTTGGTGCCTTTTTCTCTCTTTTCTCCCAAGTTCGACCTCTTCATTTATATTTATTTCTTGCCCATTTTTTCCTTCATTCACAATTTTCATTTGTGACCACATAGCATATTTCTATGTAAGGAAAAATTGAAACTAAAACGTACCTTGATTTCACATTTTCCCATCGATGTCCTTATAATTCTTTGAGATAAACACAAGGGTTATGTTATCTAATCAATTCATCTTGACATAAAATACTAAATGACTTCCAAAACCACTAAAAGTATGAGCACAAGTCCACAATATGGGAAGAGAGGTCATGACATCCGACACCCTTAAATTGTGCATTGTCCCAATGAATTACAATAGTTTGATTAAGTTCATATATTTAAAATAAAAATGGAATTTTTTTTTAATTTCTTTAGTGTCCTCCCAAGTCACACTTCCTTCCCCATATTGATCCCACTTCACCTTCCACTGATCAACCTATCTATTGCATAATTTATACTAGTGCCTCTCTAGCACTTTGTATTACTCTATTGATATTCTATCATATTCTTGAACCTCTAAAGCATTCTAGTTCAACATGTGTTTATTATCTAGGATATGTTTCTTAAGAAGTGACACATGAAAGACATCATGAATGCGACTCAACTATGGGGGCAAGGCCAATCAATAGGCTACTAGGTTGATTCTCTCTAGGATTTCAAAATTTACTCCAAAGCGAGGAGTTAACTTTAATTTTTTCAAAAAAGTTATGGAAATTTTGTACAGTCTGACACTTAAAAACACCTTCTTACTAATCAATAATTTTCTCTAAACTCTTTTTCTATCTGCATAGCTCTTCTATCTATCTGATGCTTCCTTCAACCTCTACCTTATAACTTTCACCTATTCCTCCATGTCTTTCAACATTTTAGGACTGATTACTATTATATCCTCAAGGTTATCTCAACTAAGTGGCATTCGATAAGTTCTCCCATATAGAGCTTCAAATAGAGCCATACCTAAAGATGTTTGAAAAGAGTTATTATAGGAAAATTATACCAATGAGAGATAAGGTTCCCATTTGATTTGTTGATCCATAAAGTACATCCTTAGGAGGTCTTCTACAACCTGATTTGTCCTTTCTATTTTCCCATCCATCTCAGGATGAAATGCAGAGCTAAAGTTTAATTATGTACCTAAAATTAATTGTAGGGTCATACAAAACCTTGAATTAAATCTATAATCTCTATCTGATATGATCCTTTCTAGAATTCCATGCAATATAACCACTTCAATCATAAATCGATTGGCTCAAGTTGTTTCATCATCAGTCAAAATATCAGGTATGAGATGTGCCACATTATAAAGCTTATCGATGACCACCATATTAGCATCATGCCTATAGGGTGTCATAGGTAATACTTTTATGAAATATATACTAAAAGCTTACCATTTATATTATGGAATATCATGTGGATATAAAAGACCTATAGGATGATGGTCTTTTACTTTAACCCTATGACATTCTAAGCATCATGCCACATATATTACTATATATTTTATCATCCCTTGCCAAAAACATAGTTTCTTAAGATTAGCATATAGTTTGTTTACCCTTGAATAGCCTTAGTATGTCCCTCCATATCTACCCTATGCCAATTTCCTTTTTTTACTTCCCTTTTTTTGTTCCTTCCCTCAAAGCACTGATCTATATTTTAAATTTTCCATTTCTTCATTAAGCTTTGGTGCCTTTTTATCTCTTTTCTCCCAAGGTTGACCTCTTCATTTATATTTATTTCATGTCCATTTTTTCTTTCATTCAAAATTGTCATTTGTGACCACATAGCATATTTCTATGTAAGGAAAATAACTATAATATTTTAATGATTAATTTGAAAAAATTAAAACTAAAACATACCTTGATTTCACATTTTCCCATCGATGTCCTTATAATCCTTTGAGATCAACACAAGGGTTATGTTATCTAATCAATTCATCCTGACATAAAATACTAAATGAAGTCCAAAACCACTTAAAGTATGAGCACAAGTCCACAGTGTGGGAAGAGAAGTCATGACATCCTCCCCCCTTAAATTTTACATTGTCCCAATGCATTAAAAGTGTTTGATTAAGTTCATATAATTAAAATAGAAATGGAAATATGTTTTTAATTTCTTTAGTGTCCTCTCAAGTCATACTTCCTTCTTCATATTGGTCCCACTTCACCTTCCACTGATCAACTTGTCTATTGCATAATTTATACTAGTGCCTCTCTAGCACTCTGTATGACTCTATTGATATTATATCATATTCTTGAACATGTAAAGCATTTTAATTCAAAATTTGTTTATTATTAGGGATATATTTCTTAAGAAGTGACACACGAAAGACATCATGAATGCGACTCAACTATGGGGGCAAGGCCAATCAATAGGCTACTGGGTTGATTCTCTCTAGGATCACAAAAGTTCCTCTAAAGCGAAGAGTTAACTTCACCTTCTACCCAAAGGTTATGGAACTTTTGTGCAGTCTGACACTTCAAAACACCTTCTTACCAATCAAGAATTCTCTCTAAACTCTTTTTCTATCTATATAGCTCTTATATCTATCTGATTCTTCCTTCAACCTCTACCTTATAACTTTCACCTATTCCTCCATGTCTTTTAACATTTAGGACTGATTACTATTCTATCCTCAAGGTTATCTCAACTAAGTGGCATTCGATAACTTCTCCCATATAGAGCTTCAAATAGAGCCATACCTAAAGATGTTTGAAAAGAGTTATTATAGGAAAATTATACCAATGAGAGATAAGGTTACCATTTGATTTGTTGATCCATAAAGTACATCCTTAGGAGGTCTTCTACAACTTGATTTGACCTTTATATTTGCCCATCCATCTCAGGATGAAATGCAGAGCTAAAGTTTAATTATGTACCTAAAATTAACTATCGAGTCATCAAAAAACTTGAATTAAATCTAGAATCTCTATTTGATATGATCATTTCTATAATCCATGCAATCTAACCACTTCCTTCACATATCAATTGGCTAAAGTTTGTACATCATCAGTCAAAATATCAAGTATGGCATGTACCACATTATAAAGCTTATCGATGACCACCATATTAGCATCATGCCTATAGGGTGTCATAGGTAATCCTTTTATGAAATATCTACTAAAAACTTACCATTTATATTATGGAATATCATGTGGATATAAAAGACCTACAGGGTAATGGTGTTCTGCTTTAACCCTATGACATTCTAAGCATCATGCCACATACAATACTATATCTCTTTTCATCCCTTGCCAAAAGTATATTTTTTTAAGATCAACATATAGTTTTTTTACCCTTGGATGGCCTTAGTACGTCCCTCCATATCTGCCCTATGCCAATTTCCTTTTTTTACTTCCCATTTTTTTGTTCCTTCCCTCAAAGCACTGATCTATATTTGAAAGTGTCCACTTCTTCATTAAGATTTAGTGCCTTTTTCTCTCTTTTCTCCCAAGGTCAACCTCTTCATTTATATTTCTTTCATGCCCATTTTTTGCTTCATTCACAATTGTCATTTATGACCACATAGCATATTTCTATGTAAGGAAAAGAACTATAATATTTTAATGATTAATTTGAAAAAAATGAAATTAAAACATACCTTGATTTCAAATTTTCCCATCGATCTCCTTATAATCCTTTGAGATCAACACAAGGGTTAAGTTATCTAATCAATTCATCCTGACATAATATACTAAATGAAGTCCAAATCCACTTAAAGTATGAGCACAAGTCCACAATGTGGGAAGAGAGGTCGTGTCATCCTCCCCCCTTACATTATGCATTCTCCCATTACACTACAAGAGTTTGATTATGTTCGTATATTTAAAATAAAAATGGAAACATGATTTTACATTCTTAGTGGCCTCCCAAGTCATACTTCCTTCCCCATATTGATCCCACTTCACCTTCCACTGATTAACCTGTCTGCTGCATAATTTATACTAGTGCCTCTCTAGCACTTTGTATGACTCTATTGATATTCTATCATATTATTGAACCTGTAAAGCATTCTAGTTCAAAATGTGTTTATTATCAGAGATATCTTTCTTAAGAAGTGACTCATAGAAGACATCATGAATGCAAATCAAATATGGGGTCAAGGCCAATCAATAGGCTATTGGGTTTATTCTCTCTAGGATCTCAAAAGTTCCTCCAAAGCGAGGAGTTAACTTCCCTTTTTTCCCAAAGGTTATGGAATTTTTGTATAGTCTGACACTTAAAAACACCTTCTTACCAATCAAGAATTCTCTTTAAACTCTTTTTCTATCTATATAGCTCTTCTATCTATCCGATGCTTCCTTCAGCCTCTACCTTATAACTTTCACCTCTTCCTCCATGTCTTTCAACATTTTAGGACTGATTACTATTGTATCCTCAAGGTTATCTCAAAAAAGTAGCATTTGATAACTTCACCCATATAGAGCTTCAAATAGAGCCATACCTAAATATGTTTGAAAAGAGTTATTATAGTAAAATTATACCAATGAGAGATAAGCTTCCCATTTGATTTGTTGATCCATAAATTACATCCTTAGGAGGTCTTGTACAACCTAATTTTTCCTTTCTATTTGCCCATCCATCTCAAGATGAAATGCATAGCTAAAGTTTAATTATGTACCTAAAATTAACTGTAGGTCATCCAAAACCTTGAATTAAATCTAGAATTTCTATCTAATATGATCCTTTCTATAATTCGATGCAATCTATCCACTTCCTTCATAAATCAATTAGCTAAAGTTGGTACATCATCAGTCAAAATATCAGGTATGAGATGTGCCACATTATAAAGCTTATCGATGACCACCATATTAGCAACATGCCTATAGGGTGTCATAGGTAATCCTTTTATGAAATATATACTAAAAATTTACCATTTATATTATGGAATATCATGTGGATATAAAAGACCTACAGGATGATGATGTTTTGCTTTAACCCTATGAAATTCTAAGCATCATGCCACATACAATACTTTATCTCTTTTCATCCCTTGCTAAAAGTATATTTTCTTAAGATCAACATATAGTTTGTTTACAGTTGGATGGCCTTAGTAGGGTGCATCATGAGATTCAATCAAAATTTTCTTATTTGAATATTTTACATCTGGAATATATATCCTATTTTTATATCAGAATGATTTGTCACCATCCAAGGTATATCCTTCAATTCTTGTGTCTTCCAAATTTTATTCTATCATTACTCTTACTTGATCATACCAAAGATCTTTCTTTTGCCCTTCTAGTATTTTCCCTTTTCTATTAAATCTAAGCATTGTTACATTCATCAAGGGTCTTCTCCTAATCAAATCATTGACAACCCTATTCTCTTTTCCCTTGATATACTTAATTTCATAATCATACTCACTTATTAAATCCAACCACCTTCTTTGCCTAGCATTCAGATTAGGTTGAGTGAATATGTACTTTGGCCCTTGATGGTCAGCGTTTAGTTCAAAATGTTTACAAATCTCCTATAATATCTTACTAACCCCATGAAACTCCTTACTTTTGATACTTTCTTGGGAATTAGCCATTCCATTATTGCCTTTATCTTGTCTAGATCTAATGTGATTCCTTCTTTAGATATGATGTGGCCTAGATAGTGAATTTCCTTCTTAAGGAATGCACATTTTGACAACTTACCATATAGTTTAAGTTCTTTCAACCTCTAAATAACCATTTTAAGATGTGCTAAGTACTCCTCATTTTTAGAGTATATTATAATGTTGTCTATGAACACCAAGATGACATTATGTAGGTAATTATGGAACACACTGTTCCCTAAGTTCATAAATGTTGAAGAAGCATTTTTTACCCTAAATAGTACTACTTTAAACTCATAGTGTCCATATCTGGTCCTAAAAGTAGTTTTTGGAATATCTTCATCCTTAATTCTTAGTTGATGATATCATGATCGAAGGTTTATCTTAGAAAAAACTATTCCTCCTTTCATTTTCTCAAAAATGTCTTTTATACGAGGTAGGGGATATCTATTTTTAATTATGATGTTATTCAACATTCTATAATCAATGCATAATCCTAGAGTTCCATCTTTCTTTTTAACAAACAAGACTAGTGCTCCCCAAGGAGACACACTTTGTATAATCAATCATTTACTCAAGAATTCCACTAGCTAAATTTTAAGTTCCATCAACTTAGTTGTGTTCATTTTGTAGGGTGATCTAGAAAGTAGCTCAGCTCTAGGTATAATATCAATTGAGAAATCAAATTATCTCTAGGGGGCATTCCAGGTAATTCTTTAGGAAACACATCGTCAAATTCCCTTAGGAATGGATACCCTTCCAGAGTTGGTTCATCTTTGCTTTCATCCTTATCATCTATCATTACCATTAAAATTAGAGCTCCCCTCCTTCTCTCCTTCTTTAGTTACATAAACAATATGGTTTCTACCTTTATAGGCCTATGACTCCCTTGAATCATGACCCAGCTTCCCTCATCATTGTAAAACTTGAACAACTTTCTATAATAGTCTATTTCATCCTAGTTATTAGTGAGCCAACTCATCCCTATTATTACATCATAAGCTCTTAAAGGTGCTAACAACAGGTCTAAAGTTGTCTCCAAATCTAGAAATTGTATTTCCCCTTAGGTAGACATTGAAACAGTTCTTTGAATGCCTTATCCCCATACTAGACCATTTATGATGCATTCATGTGATTTATTAGAAGAGACATTTTTCTTACTAATTATAGAGATATGAAACATTATGATGAATCGGTATCTATGAGAATTGAAATTGGTTTACCCAATAATCTACTTGTAGCTTCAACTGACACATTTTGGTATCTATTTTGGCAATTCATTACTATAGCATTGACTTTTTATATGGTCCTCTCTGAGTTTGATTGGATCTTATCTATACCTGCATCCTTAGGCATTCTCAGGAAAAGTGATAGGCCTTTTGGTACTAGGTTCCTCGGGGCATCACCAAAAATCCATGGAGGATACATTGGGTGATTGTAATTCCTTTGATCATTCTTTTTATTATCTCCTCCCCTATTGTTGTTCCTTCCAAAAGTATTTCTCTAATTTTGATTTGGTGGGGGCACTCTTTCTTTTGGATTTGATCTTGAGTTTTTATCCACATCCTAATCTCCCCTAAAATTTGGTTTCCTTTTAAAGGCTCTATTTCTATCATTGTTAAATTTTTGTCTCACTTTAGCTAGGTCTTGTACCTTGTATTCCTATTTGAGATATTTTTATCACTTCATTCATGTTCTCAGGGTTGTGCATATATATTTCTACTCCTATGTTTGCATTCAATCCTAGGATGAACTTTCTAGTATGACCTCTTTCATCCTTCTAGTACATGGGTACATACTTAAGTAATTTGGTGAATCTATACCAATACTATTGGATTGACATGCCCCCTACCTTAATTTGTGAAATTCAATAATCTTCTCATTAAATAATAATTAGGGTAACGATCTCTTCCTAAAATGATGGTCAAACTAATTCTAGGACAAATTTTCCTTGGTTATTCCATTTAATTCCTTCATGTTAGTCCACCAGCTAGCTACCTCTTCTACCAGTTGGTAGGATCCCCACAACACCTTAGTTACATCATTGTATTTTTTCAAGTCAAAGTACTTCTCCATCTCATATAGCCAATTCTTAGCACCTTCACCTAACTATTTCCCATCAAAATTAGGGGGTAAAATCTTTTTCAAATCCTTGTTAATATCAAAAAGTGAAACTTGAATTCTAGGAGCTACAACCTATATTTCATTGATTGGTGGTGGATTCTCTTCAATCAAATTATCAATGTTAGGTTCCAATATGTTTTCTACATTTTCTAGCCTTGACTTGAGATCATTAATCCCTTGCTCAAGTGAATCTATTTTATCACTTTGTTCGATCAAAAAATTGATGAGGGATTCTATCACTGGTTCTCTATTTTTTAGAACTTGATGTTCAACATTTTCATTATTGGGATCAATGTATCTCACATTTTCCATTTGGTTCTTAGTTGATTTCCTAGGTCTTGCCATTTGGTTTGTTGATAGAATAAACACAATCTTCTAAGTTTTTATTCAAGATAATTGATAGCCTAACTCTCTTTTGGATAACTCTATTTTTTCTCATACATTCTTATTATTGATCACATTTATAAATATGATTGACAAAAAGTAAGCATTTTATAATCTTATTCAACTTTTTATTACATAAAGTTCTTAGATTTATAGAGGATAAGATTTATGACTATAACATATAGATATTTGTTTAATATTGATTCAAAATTATTCTAAATAGAGTCTTCTTCATCTAGTGCCATTTATTTAGGATCTTCATCTTTTGAGTGAACCACATATTATTTGTGGCATCGATAATATTCCTTACACACTTTAGGGCTTATGTATGGTGTGTTAGAACTAATTTCAAATGAAAAATATTTTATTACTGAGGGCCTCTTAAACAAATGTTTGTCTAAATGTTCAATCATAGATGGTTTTGTTTTAACTAGCTCCACTTTGAAAGATTTGAGGTTACTCTAGATTGTAGCTATTGTATCTGAGTCACAAATGTAAATGGGTTCTTTCGAAGTAGAGGGAATTTCTATTTTCCCCTTGTTCTTTATTTTTTTTCTTCAAGTTGCATTCCACCTTGGAATTTAGCCTAAAGCCTTGGTAACTATGAGAATCTAACTAGGATCCTTCCAAGTATGTCACATATTTAATATATTTGCTTTGTTTATCTAAACTAAGGTCTTATTATAATAGTCTTGCCTTTTCATTTAACTTTAATCTTTTTTAGTGCATAACCCTATACCCCATCCTATTCACCAGCATACTAGAAACATTTTTTGCTTCCCAGACCACCTACATACTTGCTTCTGAATATGATCAAGGTGTAGTATGCATGTAGTTCTATTTTCTATTCTAAGTTTTATGTGAATTGTGAATCTAGGTATACAACCCTTTCTATGGCCCTATTCCCCAGATAATCCTTCTGTGATTGGTACCAAAATGGCAGAAAAAATTATTAGCTAAAGGGATTAAACACTTACTTAACTAAACATACCCAAAATCTTAACAAATAAAAAGAAAAGAACATTTTCAAGATACATCTTCTTTCAAATTTTATTTACATTAACAATGTTTTTTTATCCTTGCTTTAACCAACCTAATCCTTGCAATTATTGTTGATAAAGTTTCATTATCTGAGAACCATATGGTTGGTGTTTTTTTATAATAATTTGTTTAACATTCTCAATCTGGGTTTTTGTTGCTACTTATTGGTAGTACCATGTTTTGAGTAAAAAATGTACTTTCTCCATTCTATTTCATAAGTTCACAAGTTAGAATCATCTAAGGTAGTCGAAGTCATTTTATTATCATGATTAGTGTTTATTGTCCAAGAGGGATTATGCCATCCCTTGGTCTTAAAGACAACATAATCCTTATTTCTCGCTGATGGTTTTATAGGGAGAATGCCCAGACGTCATTATTATAGCTATATTAGGCTATGGATGTAGTATCTCAAGTGTGATAACATGAGTGAGAGGCACCACTTGCATCGAACACTACGTAGTCTTATTTAACCCTAAATTCTTGCTCTAAGTTTGAGATTAAAAAAAAGTATAGAATGATTGAACTTAATTATTGCATTTAATTTCAAAAGAAAATTCTTGTGTAGATAGGTAGAAGCAAATGTATAACATCATCATCTATTTTAGTCATCATGTTAGATTTTTGACAACATCATCTCTTTGATAATTATACTCTAAAAGATAACTTATTCATAATGAGTTTAAGAATGCTATTTGAACTTAAATTTAACATTAAATAAATCCTTTATATGCTTTAAAGGAAGGTTCTAATTGAGTTTTAAAACATAAAATGAAGAATATATGTTATCATTCTATTTTTTTCTTAATGTTAATAAAAGAATATTTAATTTTCCAAATGAAGAAAGAAACAATAATAGATTTTCAACCATGTTTAGGAAAAATGAAAATCAACATAATGATTTGAAAATATTATTATGAAATGAGTTATAATAGGTATTCCAAAATGTAAATTTATTAATTATCTTTAATAAATTTTCAACTACTGAATTATAAAAATTTCCAATAATTTTCTGTGTATACGTGTAAAAATTACTTATAACGAATCTCTAAAGAATTCATTGTAGCATAAATTCTAACTACACAAATTATGAAATTTAAACTTATTTCCAAGAAACATAATGAAAGTATGAATAGAATATCATTCTAGTTATAATAATAATAATAATAATAATAATAATAATAATAATAATAATAATAATAATAATAATAATAATAATAATAATAATAATAATAATAATAATAATAATAATAATAATAATAATTCCTCATTTAATTTTCTAAAATAAACAAAAATGTTATATTTTTCATTTTACAATATTTCCTTAACAATAAATAAAAATAATTCATATTCCCTTTTAAATAATTTAAATAAAATACTATAAAAATAAAGAAAAATATTATAATTTCTATCTAAATTGTATTCCTCAAAGATAAATAAAATAATATACTTTTTCTTTTCTTTTCTAAAAATCTTGTAAATCAAATACTATTAAAAATATAAAAATAATAATATTTACATACAAATATGTATAGATATTATTATATTTTCATTTTCAACAATTTCTTATAACCATAAGTAATATATTTCCTTTTCAATAAATAAAAATAATAGGTTTACCTGGTGTGTAAAATAAACATTGACTAAAATGGAATATGGTTCTGCTTAATTGAAAATAACTAAGTTAAAGTGAATGGTGGTAATGTTGATCTTGAGATAAGTTAAATAATGGAAAGAAAGATCTAATGATGCCCTTCTCCCATGCAGTGACCTTATTTCCTATATTTCCTCATTCTCTCCTCCGCATCCCTCCCTCTCTGCCCTGCACTGATTTTCTTCTTTTACTTCCCTTTTTTTGTTCCTTCCCTCTGAGTGTTGATCTATATTTTAAAACATCTATTTCTTATTTAAGCATTGGTGCCTCTTTTTTTTTTCTCCCAATTTTTACCTCTCCATTTGTATATTTTTCATGCTCATTTTTTCCTTCATTCACAATTGTCATTTATTACCACATCACATATTTCTATTTAGGGAAAATAACTATAATATTTTAGTGACTAATTTGAATAAAATTGAAATTAAAATGTACCTTGATTTCACATTAACCCATCAATGTGTTGATAGTCCTTTGAGATTAACACAAGGGTTAAGTTATCTAATCAATTCATTCTAACATAAAATATTAAATGAAGTCCAAAACCACTTAAATTATGCACACAAGTCCATAGTGTGGAAAGAGAGGTCATGACAATAACAAGTCAAGGCAAAGTGGAAATGTAGCTAATGACAAGGTAACTGAATATGCACATTTTTAAAAAAAGAGGCCAAGAAAGAGGTTAAACTTCTGAAGACCATAACTTTTGATCCGCTACTATGTTTGATCCCATCTTTGTGCCAAAATGACTGGCTCAAAACTTTAAATGCATCCATAACCTACCTTATAGTTATGAGACATTTTTGATATTTTTGAAGGCCTAATGTTACCATCTGAGGGTTGGAAACTATTGTTTAATATTATTTTTGAGTTTTTTGTAAATTTAAAAATTATTTATGTTTGTAACTAAAATTGAACATTAGTTGAAATTCATCCTATAGTTTAATTTTAGAGTTATGTTTATTTTTGGAAATTTTTAAATATGTGTGCATGTTCATGTAAAACTTACTAAAAATAGAAAGTTGATTTTTATTATTTTTAGATATTATTTCTGGAGTTATGAATTATTCATGTCAACTATAATTTTGAGTTGAGTCTTATTTATGTGTGTTTTTTCATTTTTTGAATTAATTTATTACAAATTAATACCATTTATTATTCATTTTTAATAATTCTATTGTATTAATATTATAAGAGATGGTTAGATTATGAAGATGAATCACTCAGATGAACCATAGCATGCAAGAGCTATAGAGTCAAGTAGAATAATTAACCTAAATTATTGTCAATCAAAGAGAAAGGAGAGAAAAAGATGATGTAGAAGATGACACAGATCTTGAAGAATAAATTTTAGAAGAACAACAAGAACAACTAACACCAATATATGAGAGGATGGTTATAGATTTAGAAGGAAGGAATTAAATAATCAAGGTTGGAATTTTAGGTTATGGTGAAATTTTAAAACTAGAGGAGTTGATATACTAGATGGGCATAATTGATTTTTTTATTTTTTTTAATGGGGAACTATGAGAGAAGACAAGAATGTAAATTTTTCATGAATGAAATTAAAGGGTCATTTAATAATTTGGTAGGATCACTAGAAAAAATAAAGATAAAGAAAATATAAATAGAAGATCAACTCATGGAATTAGATGAAGAAATATGTGACAAGATATGTTTCAAGATGTAAGATATGTTAGGTGGTAGAAAGACATGCACAAAAAAATGGCTTTACATGTCATTATGAGGTACAAGAGGAACATGGATAGATTTGAGTATGTATTTTATGTTGGGATTACGAAACACATAGATTGGTAATGATTCAGTTTTTGTTGTTGTAGACAGTTTAATAAGATGATTCATTTTATTTCATGTAAGAAGACAAATGATGCCATTGGAGTTCTAAAACTATTTTTAAGGATATTGTGAGATTGTATGGTGTTCCAAAAAGTATTACATCACATAGGAACACAAAATTTCTAATCCCTTTTTAGAGGAATTAATGGAGAAAGATGGGGATTAATCTATAATTTAGTAGTGCATACCATTTCCAAATAGAGGTATAGACAAAATTTGTAAACAAGAGCTCGGTAGATTTGTTGAGATGCATAGTAAGGGAGAAGCCAAATAATGGGAATCGACTTTAACACAAGATAAATTTACATATAATATTTCAATGAATATATCAATAGGAAAATCAACATTTTAGATTGTTTATAGGAAACATCCTATGAGTGTTTTAGATTTGGTATAGTTACCAATTGCAGAATGAGTTAGTGATGATGCAGAAGCATTTGTAGAACATATAAAGTAGTTACAAGAAGAAGTAAGAAGAAAGTTGTAGGAAAGCATAATGAGAATCATAAAATAGTATAAATTGGAAGAAAAAGGTCAAAAATATTTGTAAAAAGATATTTTGTGGTGGTTCACTTGAGGAAAAAGAGGTTTTTGAAAGGCATGTATGATGAGCTGAAGTACAAGAAAATTAGACCATATGAATTGTGAATAAAATTGTTGACAATGCTTATGAGGTGAGTTTACCACAAAATTTTTATATCTCTCTAGCATTTAATGTTTCATATTTAAATTATTTCCATGGAGAAGATGGTGAAGGTGAAGAATATGAAGAAGAGGATTATGATCAACATGTGTTAAAGAAGAATAAATAAAATATAGTGTAGGTTCTAGATAAGAAGATAATAAACACAAAGAAAGGAAGTTATGACAAGTATTTGGTACTGTGGGAAAGAGTACAGAAGTAAGATAACACTTGGATTATAGTATGAGATCTAAAAAATATTGATATGAACAAATGGTAGTTGTAAAATTAGAGCAACTCACAAGAACTGAGTTATTTTCAAGCAGAGGAGAATGATGTTGGAAAAGAGGCCAAACTTATAGAGGCCATAAATTTTGATCCATAACTTAGTTTGAGTGCATCTTCTTTCCAAAACGATTATCTCAAAAATTTCAATGTAGATATAACCTACCCTTCCCATTATTGGACATTTTTAATATTTTTCAGATGCCAAATGTGAGCATATGAGGGTCTAAAACTACACTTTAATATTATTTTGAGTTTTTTTTTTAAATTTAGAAATTATCAATTTTTTAACTGGAAATGAACATTAGTTGAATTTTTATGATAGGTTAATTTTAGAGTTTAGTTTAATCTTGGAAATTTTTGGAGTTGTGCATGATTTCATGTGATAGTACGAATAGTAGGTTGAGTTTTATTATTTTTAGAGTTTTGAATTTTGCATGCCAACTCTAATTTTGATTTGAGGCTTATTTATGACTGGTTTTAAGTTATTTAAATTATTTTAATATGAATCAATACTCATTGTTAATCAGAATCTTTTCTTATAATTAATTCTATTATCTTGATACTATTATGGTTCATTGATTGAAAAATGCTCAAAAGACCCAATTAAAAGAGACAAGGATGAAGGATGAAAAAATCCATAAATTTAAATGAGACAATAATGGCTGAAGCCATAGACCCCAAATTAATATTTCTACATAGCTTTCACTTGATATTTCCTAATCACAAAAAGTGAGTGTTAGTACTACAACATTCAACCTTAAATACATCCATCAAAGACCCATATTAAACCTAGTATTTAAGGTATAGGAACTTATGTTATTCAATATTAAATCTCCTATCTAATAAAGATATGACAAGGGGAATACAAGTACGAGTGTAACCTAATATAAAATGTGAGTCATGCATCTTAGGGAAAGAACATAGGCAACCCTTTCAATCAAGGTTGTCTAGGAAGTAAAAAGCACCATTGGAGTTGGTGCATTCAAATTTTTTTGGCCCAATGAAATATCCTACTCATTAAAATAATCAATACTTATTGACCTCAATAGATGATTACAATAGGTATAATTGGAAGTCCTTGGTTAATAAACAAAGTGAACACTTTATCAATGTCCTAAAAACATATAGAGTGGGAAAGTATGTCTAAGAATTCTGAATTTTTATAAATCTAAAGTGATTGTAAAAGACTTCACTATAACGTAATTTCCTAAATAAAACAAAGTGGATGAAAGGAATAATAGAAACATTGAGGAGATGGTTTCAAGTATGTTGAAGGAAAAGGGAATTAAAAATTAATTTTGGTGTTAGGCTATATTAAAAAAAATATAATTGTTAAAAAAATGTCCCCAAAGTCCGTATGAGATGATACTTTACAAGAAACATGGACAAACAAAAAATATAGTTTAGAGAACCTAGGAATATTTGGGTGGATGGAATATACATTTTTACAAAAGGAGAAGAGGCATAAATTGGATGATAAAGGAGAAAAGTGTATCCTCATTGGTTATACTAAAGTGTTTAAATCATATATACTATATAACCTTATTCAGAAGAAGGTTACAGTCAACAAAGATGTTAACTTCATCAATAATGAATCATAGGATGGCATTATTGACACTGCCTCAAGTATCTCTATAATTATACCCTTGGATGATGTATAAGGTGTAAATAAATAGATAAGTTCCATAATTCAAGCTCAAATAGTCATAAATCATTGAGGTGAACCTATTAAAACACTGTAGTCTACATAAATTTCATAACATAGTACATAATCAAGTAGCTTAAGCATTAGTTCATTTAAAATCCTCCTTTATATAATTCTAAGAAATACAAGGAGTTCGAGGGATATTTCTAGTAATATATGATATGATAATCTTAATGTGAACATAAACTTTGATTTATTTTATCAAATTGATCTTGTGTGCTTTCAACACGAAGTGAAATAAGAGAAATGATATATGTCCATGGATGAGGAAATAGAATAGGAAGAATCAAAACATGGAATCTAGGTGAAGGAACAAAGGGTAAACAAGTGATCAAAGTTATGTGGGTTTATAAGCAAGAGAACATGAGAAGGGAAAGTTGAGATGCATAAATAAAGGCTGGTTGTTAATGGATACATTAATAACTTTAAAGATATTATGTTGAGAAATATTCTCTTGTTTCAAAAATGGAAATCATGTGGGATGTATTATCTATATCTTTCTATCACAAGTGGAAAGTATATAAAATGGAAGTAAAACCTTCCTTCCTAAATGAAATGTTTAAAGAAGAGGTATATTTTGATCATTCACCTAGATATGGAGTTATATGGCAAGAAGACAAGGCATATATGCAGAATAAATCACTTTACATGCTTAAGCAAAGATCCAAGGCCATGGTACAGCATAATTGATACTTATTTTATTAGCAATGGATTCCAAAAAAGTGATAGTGAGCACACCCTTTACTTCAAGGCAAGCCATGATAAAATTTTGATTATTGTACTATATGTGGATGATTATATTTTTATAAGACTAATCTATTCATTTATAGTTTTTAGAGTATTTCCTTAGCGTATAAGTACAACATAATGATCATGGCATATTCATCTCTAAATACAAGTATCCCACACAAATATTAGAGAGATTTAAAATGTTAAATAAAAATCCTAAACCAACACCAAAAAACATAGTTATGAAATTAATTAAATAATATTTCAAAAATGAAGTGAATCCAACCTTATACAAGAGCATGGTTGGAATTCTAATGTACTTCACAACTTACAGTCTTGATATAATGTATGTAGCTATTCTAATTTACATATGCATGGAGACATCTAAGGATAGATACTACAAAGGAGGTAATATAATGTTAAGATATGTCAATGACATCAAGAACTATGGCATCTTATATAATACATCAAGTGAATTTGAGATGGTTAGCTATACAAAAAGTGATTTAGAAGGTAGTTTAGATGACGAGTAGAGCACATCAGGATATGTGTTGGTTAAAGATCCATTTAATGGTCATCCAAGAAACAACCCATATTTAATCTCTTTATAACATAACCTAAGAATATTTTACTAACTACAACTACATGTTAGGCTATTTAGTGTAGGAGAATCCTATGTGACTTGAATGATGAACAAGGATATGGTACAATAATATATCATGAAATTCATCCTCAATATACCTTATAATGAATCTATTATTCATGCATGGGGATAAAATATTAAGATCCTTTATCATTTCATAGGGAATTGGTATAACATGCAAATATTAAGTTAAATTTTACAGATCATAGTAATAACTCAATTATATACTTACTAATACCTTGTCAAAAGATAGTTTTGTGAATTTATGATAGATATTAGAGGCTATACATGCAAAAACACTACCACTATAGGTTCATATGTTGAATCCAAAATTACACATTGTATCTATAATGATGCAAAAGTTATCTGAAGAGATACAAATTCTAGCTTCAGAGATGCATATACTAGCTCTAAAAATGAACATAAAATATTCAAAATCGTGAATTTATGATAGATATTAGAGGCTATACATGCAAAAACACTACCACTATAGGTTCATATGTTGAATCCAAAATTACACATTGTATCTATAATGATGTAAAAGTTATCTGAAGAGATACAAATTCTAGCTTCAGAGATGCATATACTAGCTCTAAAAATGAACATAAAATATTCAAAATCACACAAATAATTAATTAATGGATTCTAAGATGATTTAGTGGTTTAAAATAGTTCATTAGTACATGGAGTAAGGTCAATATTAATGGGGAGTGTTAAAATATTTTATTGTGACCTCCTTAACCTACCTATAATGATGAAGGATTGACAAAATAAATAAATTAACACCCAACATTAAAATTTTGATTTGTTTGTATATCAAATTGGACTAAGTGGTAAAATATTTTGTAAGTGGATAACAATCATAACATAAAATAATATAAAGTGAAAAAATATAATAATGTAAATGAATGGCACAATATTTATCAAGATACAAGGGGAGAAGATAGAAAGTGCAGTAGTAGAATAGAACAATAGAGAGCATGTGTACAACTATAATAAATAATAACATTGACATTGGTTATATGTATAACAAAGGAGTATGAAAATATGATATGTATAAACATACATAACATATGACAACATATAATCAGAATAGAAGTTCTTTTATGTTTAGTACAATAATTTTGTTAATAGTTTAAACAATAGTAGTTGTTGTAAGAAAAGTGTGTAATCAAATGAAGATAATATATTTTTTGAATCAATAATAACATATTATTTTTTATGTGTTTTAGATCAAATATACCTCCCCTATTTTGATTTTAAATCCTATTATTTTATTTGATTATTGGTTTATTCTTTGGCTCCAAAATTTATTTGTAGCTACACACTTTTGGTTTTCATTCAAAAAAATTATTTGCTTATACTTTTATAACAAATGATGGATATTTTATTCTCATTAATAATATCCCAAAAGGAAGTGATGCATGTTGGTTGTATATTTATATTGCAATTTTCAAACAACCTTTGGTTTCATTATATATTGACTTAGGTAATTTCATAATGAATAATGTTCGTTTTCAAACTACTATTGCACTCATTTATAATGCCAAATTTTTCTCATTCAATTGACTATGTTTTTATTAAAATAAAAATGGGTGTAGTCTTTATATGGATAGTCAATGAGGAAGGATTGTAAAAAAACAATATTATTTTGATTCATTAGAAACTCTACAGTCATCTCTTGTTGGTAGTGATTTATTAGAATTTTTATTCTTGTAGTCACATATGAAAAAAGTGTATTTTAGAGTTTATAGTATGGAAAATATCAATAGATATAAAAGATAAAAAAAAGATATGTGATATAAGGAAGTAATTTTATGAATAATCCTTTTAATATAGACATCAAATTCTTGTCCATGTAACCATATTTTATTTGTTTAAAATCCACATCAAAAAAGAAACATTAGTTTATTATTATTTTAATTGTGATGATGTATCATATGCAATTAGGAGATTTAGGTGGGATGAAAAGTTCAACACTAAAATAATGTGTGTGTAAAATTTATTTCTAGTTGGGAAGATTGTGGCCAAGGATTCAGAAAGTAAAATTATTGATGAGATGAAGGATTTGCATCCATTAAAAAGAACTAGTTGATTCACCAGAAATAAATATCCCCATCTTACTTGATGAAGGGGATTATGGTGAGTGGATTTTAGTTTGTAATAAGATAAGTGGACATGGTAAGGAAACGGAACCATTTACTATGATGCTCAGATATAGAAAAGAGAATATCATTGAGTGATCATAGTGGTTTGTTGTTTGCTTTTTAGTTGTTGTGATGATGTTTGATTCAATTGTAGACTAGTTTTATTAATTATGGCACTTTAGGCCACATCTTCTTTCTTTTTATTTGAGTCATATTTTGATGGAATAGGATTTTCACTATGATTTGTATGTTATATATTTTTCTCCTTTATTTAAGGGAGGGATCCCTTTAAAAACCTATC
Source organism: Torreya grandis (assembly GCA_037957365.1). Classification (NCBI taxonomy): domain Eukaryota; kingdom Viridiplantae; phylum Streptophyta; class Pinopsida; order Cupressales; family Taxaceae; genus Torreya; species Torreya grandis. Next base: position 393,047 of record JARHVA010006886.1, read on the forward strand.
ATTTACTAATAATAAAAAATGGAAGTTTAGGTGAACAACACATAGATTTAAATTTTTTTTGGAGAATAATAAGGGAAAATAGGACCTTTACCCATTCTATAAAAGCATATAAAACTAAATAAAACTAATAATGACAAAATAAGACTCCCTAAGAATATAAGGAGATGAGAAATAATCCCCAAAAAACCTAAACTACATCAATGCCAATAATCCGAATACAAGAGAGAAGACTAAATAATGAAATCCCAAAATATTTGGAAAGAATTCACTAACATATAATAGGTAACTAATCCTATATTAGTATAGGAGTTCTCATGGAAACACCTCCATAAAATTATTAAATGAAGTAGGATGAACACCACTCCAAAGGTTTTAGATACCCACTACTAATATGTATTCTAATAACTTCTCGAAGACCATAACACAAAGAAAAATTTCACAAATGTTTTATAAAAAAGAAAAATATTATGGCATCTGAAAACTTGTCAATCACAAACTTCCTAACTACCTAAAATAAAGAGGAAAACCTTAATTACATAAAGAGTACATCAAACCAGCTTTAAAACTAAGGTTAGTCAAGATCCTCAAACCAAAAAATACCACTAAAATTATTAAAAATAAAATAAGTGCCAAATTGTACTAAACCTCAAATCTTCCCTACTTCAAAGGACCAAAGGAAAATCAAAATTACATAGAGATTCAAATGGGAGGTTTAAATTTAGTAAATTTTTTGTTAATCAATTCCATACATTCTTCCTAAGGAGGGAGACATTCACACTACCAATCTTCATTAACAATAAGTTGAAGAATTCCAAATTTTGAAAATAAATATGCCAAAGAATTAGTCTCACAATAGTTATGAGAGAATGAAATATCCTCAAATAATGGAATGGATTGGAAAATATCTTGAATAATTGAATTAAGTTCCCACTTATCAATTCTTCTCATTTTAAAAATGTTGATTATCAAGAGCGAATCACCTTCAATAGTTAAATTATTAAAATTAGATTCAATAACAATTCTCAATTCTCTGAGAAGATCTATTGCTTCAACTAGATTGTTTGAATACAAATGAAAATTAAATTCATAACAAGAAATCACTTGTTCCCAATTATCTCTAATTATACCTCCACCTAAAGAAAGACAGGGGTTACATTTGGATGTTCTATTGAACTTTAGATTGATAAAATTGATGCTTGGGGGATTTTAAGAAGCCAATAATATTTTTTTGGTTTGGGGAGGAAGGTTGATGTTTTTTAGAAACAAATTACATTTTAAGATAATATGACAATATTTTCTAGTGATTTTATTTTTAGGAAGAAAAAATTTATCCTTAAAACCCTTTTGAAGGATCACCTCAATTTTTAGAGTAAGGATTTATTCTGAGAGGTACATGTTCTTACATAGTATATGATTTATTTATTTCTATATACTCAACATGATCAGATACATGGCCACCACCCAAATGTATCTTACTTGATACCTTCCCTTTTATATATATTTAATCCAAATTTACTTGATAAAGATTATTTCTACCTAAAATTTTCTCATTTTATTAAAAAATAAGACTAATTTTTAAATGAAAATTTGTAATGGAGGATGTGGTTCAATTTTTAAAAATTCCTCTTACATACAATGCACAAAGAGGTTCCCTGAAAACCAATCCTTTGAATTTTTTCCTATATAAGAGATTTGTTATTCATGGTAAACCATATGTCTACACTAGATTCAATAAACCCTTGAGGGATCCACATTTTTTTCACTACACATATTGGGGAAATAATATGAAAGATTAACTTATAATATTCTTGTTTGACTAAAAACATTTTTGAAGGTTATCCGATCCATCAAAATCTAGTGAGATAATAGTACGGGGAGAGGTAAAAAAAATTTAGAAAAAAATTAAATATCAGATGTATGGTTGGTGATAGAAAATTTTGTCTTCTATATTTTACTTGTGGACATCAAACAATTTTAGATTTATCCTTGTAATTAAAAACTAGAGATCCCCATATATTTTAAAAGTAAACTTATAAAATGTTTAATGAAGTATGATTTTAGATATGTCCCACACTAGACTAGTCATTCTTTCATACCTTAACAAATCTTCCATTAATAATTTTCCAGTAAACGGAGTTAGAGGTTAGGTCTCTACATTTCCCAAAGAAATTATAGATTTGAGACAGATACATCTAATTAAATTTAGTAAAAGTATGTAATGATCATCTATATTATTTAGATAATTTATTTGTAGATATATTCTCCAAGTGATATCTTTTTCATGATAGAGTTTCGATAGAATTTATCTCATAATGTTAGTTTATATGGACTTAACACTTGAGATTTCAAGACTGACATCATGTAGATCAGATTTTATTTGAGAATGAATTGAACTAATTTTATTTATGATTCCCATGCAAGCCATTGGTTTCCAAGATTACACTTTTTTAGAATATTGTGGCTAGATTGTCCAAAAATTCCTTTTTTAATTGATAATAAAAATTGGGGATCTTAAAGTATTTTCTCAGTTAGAAAACAAATAAAAATCTAGAATTTTCTTTGTTTTTTTATTATGATTTAGGGCATGGAGGAATAAGTTGTTTCATTTCAAGACATTAACATCTTAGTTTTATGCATGTTGATAACAATTGATAATTGTCTTCAGCATTATAGCTTCCCAAATAGAGGGAGAGTTTTACAAAATAACATGATCCACAAACTACCCATGAGAGATGTTTACATTATCAATATCATTGAAAATTATAATGAGATTTAATTATTTTTCCTTATATAAGGATCTTCCTAAGACCTTTTCCATGATGATGATTAGGTAGGGTGAGATACTATCTCCCTGAACATCTTAATACATTGAAAAATCTAAGCAAGACACTATTTACAAGTACTAAGAATGTTGGTGTAGAGATGCAATATCTAATCCAATCACATTAAGCCTATAATAAATACAAAATACATTTATTTTTGAAATAAAGTTCAAATTTATAATATCACAAGCTTTACTTATATTAAGTTTCATGATCACAATTGCTTCTTTCTTTAACTTGGCAGAGTGAATTAATTCATGAAAAATAACAACCTCATTTTAGACTTGTCTATTTTAGAAAAAAAACAACTTGTTATTTTGAATAAAGAAGAGAAAATATAATTTATATTAGATTATCAAAGGATTTTGAAATACTCTTGTAGATGGTGTTACATATGGTTGTGAGTTTAAAGTTGTCTAAGGAATTTGCATTAGTTTTCTTGGGTGTCAAAACTAAAAAAATATAGCTTAAACTTAGAGAGAACCCATTAGGGAATAGGGATTTATCATTGTAAGTTTTCAAAAGCATATATTAGATTTATTCCTTTGTGAAATGTAACATTAACTCAGCATTCTTATTATCATTCATAATTTGATAGATACGATTAAAAACTTACTATTTTTCAAAAATAAAATTGGGGGATGGGTGGGACGGTGGTTGAATGGAATCCTTAAGGAAGTTTTAAAAATAATAAACTACCTCTTTTTAAATCAAATCCATTTATTCAGTATAACAACCATTGTTGGTTTTAAGTTTTGATATCATATTAAAATTGGTTTGTGGGGGAAGGGATCCTTAAGGAAGGTTTCAAGGTAATAAACTAACACCTTTTAAATAGATTCATTTCTTATATATAGAAACCATTGTTGGTTTTGAGTTTCAATATCATGTTGAAATTATGAGTAAATTGAGCATATTAGTAAAATAATTTCATGTTACACTCTCATTCCTTAAGAGAACATTATCTATAATTTTATTTCTATAAAATATCCTCTTAAACTAAAATTGTGTTCAACCTTAAACTTAGATCCTTTTCCATAATAAAATATTTTTGGTTATGACCAACACATAAAACATGGTGTGGGAGGCTCTTAATATCTTATTTAATAATGGTTTTTCCTTAAATACATTCCAAGATACTTCCTTGTTACATTTCTTGAGGTGGTTTATAATAATTTTTATATCATATGTGCTGAAATAAACATTCCTCATAAATATGGGTCTAGTAGAAAGCTCGAAACATTGATTTTCATTAACTTACAACATAGTTCTACAACATGTTTTCAATTATTTCACTATATATATTACCATGAATACAATAAACATTTTATTACTACCTATAGGTATTGGTTCCTGCCACCAATATTTCATAAAGTCCATCATATTTGGATCCTTTAGCCACATTCATGTAAATCTAATGGGTGTGCCAGTTGGAGAGATATCTATTTTGATAAATAGAGAAATATGAAATGGTTAAGCCCTAAAAAATTTCAAATATTTGAGTGAAAGATCTTGTTTTGATTTAATCAATGATTGGAGATAAAACATCTATCTATTAGTTTTAAAATTCTTCAAAAATTAGCTCTTTTATTATTCAAAATAAATGATCCAAATTTAGGCTCAGCGTCCCATAGATTATTTTTTATGACAATTTTTATTATGTCTATTTGGGATTTAGTATTTTTCTAAATCCCACATATTTTTTCATGATTTATAAGGGTACACTTGAAATCAATATCAAATATAAACATTAAATCTTAAAAAGAGTTCAAAATAATTGGAATTTTCATCCACATAATTTATTTTGTAGTTGGGCTAGAGGGAAGATAGACATAAAACATCATAGAAGGCATATTCTCATCGAGGCATGAGATATTAAGACATATCTAGTTTCTCATGGAGTCCAAAATTCAATAATTCACTAAAACTATATTTAATTTGACACACAGGCTATCTAATTATCCCTCAACTCCAATAAAAAAGGATACAAAGAGATTTGTTAATTTTAAACACTTTACTACACACTCAATGTCAGCTGGCTTCATTTCTTGGATAAAACTAAATATGGGATATTAATATGAAGTTCTCTCTTGAGAAACCTAAATTTTTTAGGGCATCCCATCCTCCTACTAATACATAAGATGATCTTTATTGATATTTAGAAGGGTCCTTTCCCCTTCTTTGTTTTACGCTTTTCTCTCATTTCAAACATGATGTTTTAAATAGGACCTCACAAAAAAAAAATTCTCCCAAAACCTTGTTAGATAAAGTATATCATTTTCCTTTCTTCCCAAGTTACAAGTTTTTATTGATAAAGGAGACATTTGTAATTGAATCCATTGAATGTTTGTATAAGGGTTTAAAATATCTTTATCACCCCAATATTGATTTTCCTCCACTCAAATAGGAGGTACATTCTTGAGAGAGAGAGAGAGATGTAAATAATTAATCTCATAAATATTGGAGTTAATTTCATTGCCTAAAGTGGGGTTACCCAAATTAGTAGGAATGTAATTTGAATTAAAAAATGGGAAACATAGCTCAAGGACTTTAGTAAAAAATATAAAGAGGGGGTTAGAATAAATATGAGAGATAGGGAGGGGAGTAGACTTGAACAAGGAAATAAACGGAGAATGGGGAAAAACCAAGACTAAAATTGCATTCTCCAGATGGGAAAGAAGAATGCCTCCAATAAGCTTTAGGTTCAAAAGATTAACCACAATTAGGACCTTAACGGGTAGAGGGGGGTTGGATTATGTTTTTAGTCTAATTTATGAGGAAGATATTAGGGGTTCATGGTAGGGTTTGGGGTGGTCAAAAGTAGAAGGATTGTTATTTTTATCCAAGAGGGGAAAAAATACTCACATGTGATCTGAGGCATGGCAATCGTTATACCTAAAAAATAACTTCTCATAATTTATTTGTTGGAACCAAGTGGGGTTACCAACCACAAGTTTGATCTCTTTGATAAAAATATTTTTCAAGTTAAGATTGATGTAAAATATAGTGCAAGCACCTTCATATATTTTCAAAGTTGTAGGATCAATGTCTATTAGAGTTATAAATTTAGGTCCAATATGACGCAAAACATAACCATTCTAAAATTCTAAGTGTATATCAAGAAGTCTGATCTAGAATATAGTACTATTAAAGATCCAATTTAGAAACATCAAGATAATTCTTCTAGTTAAATATAGATAGGACATTTTTTTTAGAAACCAAGGTCCTCCTCAAAAAAAAAATCTCTATCTTCTTTCTTAGAGAAAGTGACAACAAATAATCCTTTGGGGAGGTAGTAAAAAGAGAAAATAAATTCCACTTTCTAAGTTTAGAAATCCTAATTTATCAATTCCTTTAAACATAGCCAAAAACCATTGAATTTACAATAAATGACCTTATTTCCAATACATATGCTACCTTATCCATAATTTGTTCATCCAAGTTAATAGTAGGTCTACTCAGGTTCACCTTCAAAGAAGATCCTGCTTTGATCCTTAATGTTGAGTGGTTGACTTAATTATCTCCCTTATTTTGAATAGATTGGAATGCCCTCTAAACTTTAGGTTTGGAATGAGTGAAATTAACTCCACTTTTCTTTGAAATCATCTTGACTTTTTTGAATTGGTCTTGGATCAATTCTTCAATCAAAGTCAAGATATTTATATTATAATACCACTTTCTTCAAATTAGAGATTACTTTCTTCATGACTAACACCATTTTATCCATATACTAGGAACATTCTATGTTGAAGACTAAAAGAAAATATTTATAGCTCTAAGATTAAAAACGTCCCCTATTTTGAAAATAAATAAATAAACATTAGATCATAGAAATCTAAAAGTATTGGGTCAAGTGTAATCTAAACTGCTATCTTAATCTTCATGTTATGTCCTAGCTATCACCATCGGCTATCATCTATGCAGTTAGCATTTATATTTTATTTGTTTATTTAATTTTTGTATCTATAGAATATATTTATTTGGCAACTGATGCTTTAATGTAATTAATCTTTAGTGTGGATTTTCAAGGCTCTTCTTAGACTTTTAGATTTTTTCACTATGGTAATCTAGATCCTTATGCTAGACATTATAAATACATCTCTCCACTTTGTATTATCTATGCCTTCAAAGCATCCCTATTGAAGTTGGTAAAATGAGATAAGTATGCCATAAATGACAACCAACATCAATGCAACATTGGTAGGAATGATATGTATTTGGTATGGGCCTCATAATGGCTAATAAAGTTAAGTTGTCTGGTGGAGCATGGTAGCTCACTATTCATCTAAAATGTGTTTGTTGTAATCTGCTTAATCAATGTTAATATAAGTTGTTTAGGATAATATGATCATTATGTTTTTATCATGCAGTGAATGCTTCTATTATTCTATGTATTTCAATATTGTGACTAATTAATTAGTTTCATGAGTTGTTGGCAGTGATCTCTGTGTTTGAAATTTTTATCTATGTTTCAATGTTGTAAGTGACTAGTCTGTCAATTCCTACAAGTGATCTACAAGTTCCATTAAAAAGGCCTTTTATAAAAGAATCCACTTTTCTAACTTGGACCTATTGTTGGGCTTTGTCACTGAAATGGTCTTTATAAAGAACTATAGATACAATTGGGACTATATCTAAGGAAAACAAGACTGCATCCACCAAACTACTACAATACCATCTAAGTGGAACTATAGAGGTGATCTTCACTCATCTAACCTCTACTATCGGAAAGAATGGGTTATGTGTTAAAACATGAGAAATACTAAAACCTTAAAAAATTATTTGAGTTTAGATAAGCCATAAATCTAAGCCACATACAAAACTTGCAAGAGGTCGGTCTTGGAATGGAATGTCTAAAACTTGGTCTTGATAAGGAAGATTTTATTTGACCTAGTTCTATAGCTTGAAAATTCATCTCATGTATGAGCTTGGCTAAGCCTATCCCTCTCACTAACATGGTGGTTTGGATTTCCATGTCTTTCATTTCAAACTTGTTGACCCACTTGCACCTCTTGATATCTCAATCTGAGTCAAGATGTCTTTGACCATTATATATGAAACATATGCAACAATATTTCAACTTAGAATGTAGGGTGTGAAAATTTTAAAAACTTTTAAGAGGTTGAAAGCTCAATTTTCCATGATAATATAATTCATTCTATATCCATGCATAACTTTACCAAAAAACTATAGGCTTCTCATAACCATCATCATTATTTTATGATAGAACAAAAACTATAAAACTTTTTGATGCGAAAGAGAATATTTGAAACTCCATAGTTTAGTTAGGATTGTCCAAGATAGAGGTAGACTCTAAAGATCCTTTGATGTCATTGAAAAATCATATGGCCTTCTCCTTCTACTTGATGGTTTCGTCCTTCTTTAACTTAGAAGTAATAGGTAGAGTGATCTCTACATAATTAGATAGAAACCTTCTTACAAATTTGATTTATCGAAAGAAGGATTGAATTCCCTCTTTGGACTGTAAGATAGGCACTTTTTTAATGACTTCCACTCTCTCTAGGTTAACCATGACACTGTCCTTAGACACTATGTGTCCCAATAACTTAGCCTTTTATACTTGGAAGTGACATTTCTTTGGATTAAGGGAAATATAGAATTCCCTCCATCTAAGGATCACTTTTTCTAAATGCTCTGAATGTTCTTTTTTATTTGTGGAGTACATTGTAATGTTATATTTATATACAATAATAAACTTGTTAATTACCCCTAAAAAATCAATGTGAATAGCTCTCTAAAATGTTGTACTAGTATTCATTAACCCAAAAGGCATTCTCATGTAGGAATAAGTGCCCCAAATCACTGTAAATGTAGTATTGGGTCTCTTAGATTCTTTTAACACAACTTGGTCATACCCTGAGAAACCATCTAATATGGAAAATATCTCTTATCTTATAAAAATGTGCAATATGTAGTCCATATTAGGCATGGGGTAATTATCCTTTGAAGAAGCCCATTTTAAATTTCTATAATTCACACACAGGTAGACGTCACCATTCTTATTTCTCATAGGGGATAAGTTTTCTACCCATGATGAATACCTAATGGGTTGAATAATCCCACTATCCCTTAATTTTTTAACTCTTCATGCATTTTGGTGGCCAAGGTAGGGTTAATAGGTCTTTGATTTTGATTGAAAGGTTTGATTCTAGGCTATAATGGGATGATATGTTGAAATATATCCTCTTTATTTTATTTTAATTTAGAATAAGACCAAGCCAATCAATCTTGATACTTCTTTAAAAATTACATGTAGGCTTGATTCTCATCTATGTTGTATTAAGCCAGACCTTTCTAAGATTTTTGTTAGATCTTAGATTGAATTTAGTCGCATATTTTAAGATAAAAGGATATCATGTTTTGATGCATTCTGATTTATTGAAATATGTTTCCAAAATCACCAATCCTCTTAGGATATGTTCATCTTCAATTGAATGATAGCTTTCCTAAACAAGGTTTCTTTCTCATTACAAATTTGAATCAGAGATTCCAACTCTATAATCTAATCATAAAATTCCACTTCACAATTAATAAACCTTCTAATTTGATCATCTTCATCAAAAACTTGCCAATGATGAATGTTGTTTGGGACTAAAGGTCTAACAAAACCTTCACTTGATATTGACAACGAGGTTTCACATTTTCATTTTCAAACTGAGCACCCAATCCTACAAGCCAGTTAGGTTCTTCATTGAAACTTCTATCATGACAATAAATATTGAAAGTGTCAAATAATTCTATCATATCCCATACAACATTTTTAAATTATTCCAATCTTTTATTCTTAGTGGTATAAGTATTTTGTAAGTGCTTAACCACTAACTCAAAATCAACCTTTACAATCAAAATTATAATTCCATGTTCATAGGCAATCCTTAAACCAAACAAGAGTGCCTCATATTATGCAATGTTTTTAGTGCACTCAAAAGATAGCTTGAAATAAAACATGAAATAATTTTTATTGGGGTCATAAAATACAACCCCCATTCCATTTCCAATATTGGATCAAGCCCCATCAAAATACATTATCCAAACATCATTAATTTCTTTGTTACATGTAAAATCTAGAATAGTGGATTGTTTAACACAATCTATGTTTCCAACAAGGTTAACCAGATCCACATTAGTGTACAGAACCTCATTTAGATAAAATCTTAGATCTTCAAGTACATGTAACATTCTAATCTCTCTATGAGGTTTCACCATCTTACCCTCAAAAGCAATAGTGGAATAATAAAGGGCCATCTAAACACTGCCACCTATGTTGGTAGCAAATTTTTATGATAACAACATCCCCCACATAGGAGGACAATCCACCACTACCACATCCATATTCAAAAACATACCTAGATGAACTACCAATGGTCTCTATATATAAGAAATGAATCTAGCTAGAAGGTGCTAGTTTATTACTTTCAAAACTTCCTTAGGGATCCCTTCCCCCACCAACCAATTTTAATATGATATCAAAACTCAAAACCAATAATGGTTGTTATAATAAATAAATGGATTTGATTTAAAAGGAGGTAGTTTATTATTTTTAATACTTATTTAAGGATTTCATTCAACCACTACCCCCGCCATCCCCCAGTTTTGTTTTTGAAAAATAATAAGTTTTTAATCGTATCTATAAAATTATGAATGGTAATAAAAATGTTAAGGTAATGAGATATTTAAGAAAGAAATAAATCTAATAAATGCTTTTGAGAATTAAAAATTACAAATCCCTATGCCCTAATGGGTTCTCTTTGAGTTTAAACTATATTTTTTCTAGCTTTGATACCCAATAAAGCTAATGCAAATTCTTTAGACAACTTTAAACTCATAGCCATATGTAACAACATGTACAAGAGTATTTGAAAATCCTTTGATAATCTGATATAAATCCTCTTTTATCAATTTAATTCAAAATAAAAAGTTGGATTTTGTCTAAAATAGACAAGTCTTAAACAAAGTTATTATTTTTCATGAATTAATTTACTCTACCAAATTGAAGAAAGAAGCGATCGTGATCATGAAACTTAATATAAGTAAAGCTTGTGATATTCTAAATTTGAGTTTTATCATTAAAATAATTATATTTTTTATTTATTAGAGGCTTAATGTGATTGTATTAGATATTGCATCTCTACACCAACATTCTCAATACTTGTAAGTGGTGTCCTGCTTATATTTCTCAATGTATTAAGATGCTCAAGGATATCTTATCTCATCCTACCTAATCATCATCATGGAAAAGGTCTTTGGAAGAGCCTTATCTAAGGACAAATAAATAAATCTAATTATAAGTTTCAATTCTATTGATAATGTAAAGATCTCTCATGGGAAGTTTGTGGATCATGTTATTTTGTAAAACTCTGCCTCTATTTAGGAAGCTAGAATGTTGAAGAAAATTATTGATTGGTATCAACATGCATCAAACTAAGATTTTAATGTATTGAAATGAAACAAATTATTCCTCCATTCTCTTAATCATAAATAAAATAATTTTAAGAAAATTCTAGATTTTTATTTATGTTCTTTCCTAGAAAATACTTTAAGATTCCCAATTTCTATTGTCAATTAAAAAAGGAATTTTTAGACAATTTGGCCATAATATTATAGAAAAAATGGACACTTGGAAACCAAATGGCCTACATTGGAATCATAAATAAAATTATTTCAAGTCATCCTTAAATAAAATCTGATCTACATGATGTCAGTCTTAAAATCTCAAGTAAGTGTTAAGTCTAGATAAACTAACATTATGAAATAAATTCTATGGAAACTCTATCATGAAAAATATATCACTTGGAGCATATATCTACAAATAAATTATCTTAATTATATAGATGATCATTCCATATTTTTACTAAAATTAATTGGATGTATGTGTCTCATATCTTTAATTTCTTTGGGAAATGTAGAGACCTAACCTCTAACTCCCTTGACTAGACTATTATTAGTCAAAGATTTGTTAAGTTTTGAAAGAATGACTAGTCTAGTGTGGGCCCTTTCTCAAATAATACTTCATTAAAAAAAATTAAGTTTAATTTTAAAATGTATGGGGATATCTAGTTTTTAATTACAAGGATAAATCTAAATTTTTTTGGTGTCTGCAAGTAAAATATAAAAGGACAAGCCTTTCTATAGCCAACCATACATTTTATCTTCAAAAATTTTCAAATTTTTTTCACCTCTCCCCATATCAGTAGCTCAATGGAGTTTGATGGATTGAAATGGATTGGATACACTTCATAAATGTTTTTAGTGAAACAAGAAAATTATAAGTTAATCTCTCTTATTAATTCCCCAATATGTCTAGTGAAAAAAATATGGATCCCTTGAGGGTTTATTGAAGCTAGTGTAGACATATGGTTTACCATGAATACCAAATCTCTTTTATAGGAAAAAATTCAAAGGATTTGTTTTCAGGGAACCTCTTGGTGCATCGTATGTAAGAATAATTCTAAAAAATTGAACCACATCCTCCTTCATTACAATTTTTCATTTAAAAATCATTCTTATTTATTTAATAAAATGAGTACATTTTAGGTGAAAACAATCTTTATCAAGTTAACTTTGGATTAAATATTTGGGTAGTGGCCATGTCTCTAATCATGTTGAGCATATATAAATAAATAAATCATATACTATGTAAGAACATGTACCTTTTAGAATAAATCCTTACTCTAATAATTAAGGTGATCCTTCAAAAGAGTTTTAAGGATAAATTTTTGCTTCTTAAAAATAAAATCACTAGAAAATATTTTCATATTCTCTTAAAATGTAATTTGTTTCTAAAAAACATTAACCTTCCTCCTCAAATCAAAAACTGTATTATTAGCTTAATAGAATCCCCCAAGCATCAATTTTGTCAATCTAATTTTCAGTAGAACATCCAAATGTAACCCATGTCTTTCTTTAGGTGTAGGTATATTTAGAGATAATTGGGGACAAGTGATTTATTGTGATGACTTTAAGTTTCCTTGGTATTCAAACATTTTGGTTGAAGTAATAGCTATTTTTAGAGAATTGAGAATTGTTATTGAATCTAATTTTAATAATCTAACTATCGAAGGTGATTCTCTCTTGATAATCAACATTTTTAAATTGATAAGAACCGATAAGTGGGAGATTAATTCAATCATTAGAGATATTCTCCAATATATTCCCTTCTTCGAGGATATTTCATTCTCTCATAACTATTGTAAGACTAATGCTCTAGCATTTTTTTTTCAAAATTTGGAATTCTTCACCTTTTGTTAATGAAGATTGGTAATGTGAATGTTTCTCTCCTTGGGAAGAATGTATGGAATTGATTAAAAAAAATTACTCACTTTCAATTTTCCATTTGAATATCTGTGTAATATATCTTCTCCTTTTGGTCCTTTGAAGTAGGGAAGCTTTGAGGTTTTGTAGAATTTGGCACTTATTTTATTTTTAATAATTGTAGTGGTATTTTTTGGTTTGAGGAGCTTAACTAACCTTAGTTTTAAATTTGGTTTGATGTACTCTTTAATCAATGTAGGTTTTCCTCTTTATTTTAGATACTTAGGAAGTTTGTGATTGACAAGATTTCAAATGCCATAATGTTTTTATTTTTATAAAACATTTGTGAAATTTTTGTTTGAGTTATGGTCTTGGAGATGTTCTTAGAATACATATTAGTAGTTGGTATCTAAAACCTTTGAAGTGGTGGTCATCCTACTTCATTCAATAATTCGATGGAGGTGTTTCCATCATGTATAGGATGAGTTCCCTATGATACGTCAGTGAATTCTTTCTAGAGAATTTGAGATTTCATTATTTAGTCTTCTCTCTTGTATTTGGCTTATTGGCATTGATGTAGTTTGGGTTTTTTGGGGCTTGTTTCTCATCTCCTTATATTCTTATAGAGACTTATTTTGTCTTTATTAGTTTTATGTGGTTTTATATACTTTTATACAATGGGGAAAGGGCCCATTTTCCTTTCTTATTCTCTAAAAAAAAGTGGAATCTATGTGTTGTGCATGTAATCTTCTAATTTTTATTATTAGTAAATGGTAGGTTTTAAAGGGACCCCTCCCTTAAATAAAGGAGAAAAATATATAACACACAAATCATAGTGAAAATCCTATTCCATCGAAACATGAATCAAATAACAAGAAAAAATATGTGGCCTAAAGTGACATAATTAACAAAAATAATTTACAACTGAATCAAACATCATCACAATATCTAAAAATCAAACAATAATCCACTATGATCATTCGATGATATTCTCATTTCTAGATCTGAGCATTATAGTAAATGGCTCCATCTCCTTACCATGTCCCCTTATATTATTACATACTAAAATCCACTCACCCTAATCCCCTTCATCAAGTAAGATGGGTATATTTACTTTTGGTGAATCAGCAAATTTTTCTTTTAATGGATCCCAACCCTTCATCTCATCAATAGTTTTACATTTTGAATTCTTGGCCACAATCTTCCCACCTAAAAATAAATTTTACACACACGTAATTTTAGTATTGAACTTTTATTCCTACTTAAATCTCCTAATTGCATATGATACACCATCACATTTAAAATAATAAGAAATTAATGTTTCTTTTTAGATGTGGATTTTAAAAAAATAAAAAATGGTTACATTGCTAAGAATTTGATGTCTAGAGTAAAAATATTTTCATAAAATTACTTCCTTCTATCACATATGTTGTTTTAACCATTTATATTTTATCTTAGATATATATTGATATTGTCCATGCTATAACATCCAAAATACACTTTTTTTATATGTGACTACATGAATAAAAATTCCAATAAATCAATACCTAAAAAAGATGACTATAGAGTTTATAATGAATCAAAATAATATTGTTTTCTACAATCCTTCCTCATTGAATTTCCATATATATAGAGTATACCCATTTTTATTTTAATAAAAACACAGTCATGTGAATGATAAGCATTTGGCATTATAAATGAGTGCAATAGTAGTTTGAAACCTACAATTATTCATAATGAAATTACCCAAGTCAATATAAAATGAAACTAAAGGTTGTTTGAAAATTGCAATATAAATGGACAACCAACATGCATCACTTCCTTTTGGAATCTTATTAATGAGAATAAAAGATCCATCATTTGTACCAAAAGTATAAGCAAATCATTTTTTTGAATAAACCCCAAAAGTGTGTAGCTAAAAATAAATTTTGGAGCCAAATAATAAACCAATAATCAAATAAAATAATAGGATTTAGAATTAAAATAGAACAAGTAAATTTGATATAAAACACACACCAAAAAAATGTTATTATTGATTCAAAAAATAGATTATCTTCATTTGATTTCACACTCTTCTTACAATAACTACTATTGTTTAAACTCTTAAAAAATTATTGTACTAATCATAAAAGAACTACTATTCTGATTGTATGTTCTCCTCTGTTATGTATTTTTTTACATATGATATTTGTATTCTCCTTTGTTATACATATAACTGATGTCAATGTTCTTCTTTATTATAGTTTCACACATGCCCTCTATTGTTCTATTCTACTACTACACTTTCTATCTTCTCCCCTTGTATCTTCCTAATTATTGTGCCATTCATTTAAATTATTATATTTTTTCACTTTGTATTATTTTATATTATGATTGTTCTCCACTTACAAAATATTTTACCACTTAGTCCAATTTGATATATAAACAAATCAAAATTTTAATGTTTGGTGTTAATTTTTTTTTTGCATGAATAATTTATCATTGTAGGTAGGTTAACGAGGTTAGGATTAAATATTTTAACACCCCCCCCGCCCCCCACCCCTCTCTTAATATTTACCTTCCTCTATGTTTTAATGAACCATTTTCAACCACTAAATCATCTTAGAAGCTATTAATTAATTATTTGTGTGCTTTTGAATCTTTTATGTTTATTTTTAGAGCGAGTATGTGCATCTCTAAAACTAGAATTTGCATCTCTTGAGCTAACTTATGCATCACTAGAGATAGAATGTGTAATTTTGGAGTCAACATATGAACCTATAGTGGCAATTTTGTTGCACCTATGGCCTTTAATATCTATCATAAATGCACAAAATTATCTTTTAACAAGGTATTAGTATGTATATCATTACTTTATTGCTATGATCTACAAAATTGAAGCCCAATATTTACATGTTATACCAATCCCATGTGAAATGATGAAGGATATTAATATGTTATCCCCATCCATTAAAAAATAGATTCATTATTAGGTAAATGAGGATACATTTCATGATATATTATTGTAACATATCCTTGTTCCTCGTTCAAATCACATAGGATTCTCCTAAGCCAAACAACTTAGCATGCAATTTTAGTTAGTATAATATGCTCAACTTATGTTATAAAAATATAAACTATGGGTTGTTTCTTGGATGACCATAAAATTGCTCTTCAACCAGCACATGTCCTGATGTGCTCTATTTGTCATCAAAACTACCTTATAAATCACTATCTGTATAGCCAACCATCTCAAATTCACTTCATGTATTATATAAGATGTCATAGTTCTTGGTGTCATTCACATATCTTAACATTCTATTACCTCCTTTCTAGTGTGTATCATTAGATGTCTCCATACATATGTAAATCAGAATAACTACATACATTATATAAAGACTGTAAGTTGTGAAGTACATTAGACTTCCAACCATGCTCTGGTATAAGTTTGGATTCACTTCATTTAATCAATATTATTTAAACAATTTCATAATTGTGGTTGTTGGTGTTGGTTTAGGATTGCTATTAAACATTTTGAATTTCTCCAAGATTTGTGTGGCATACTTGTAGTTGGAGATGAATATGCCATGATCATTTTATTGTACTTATATGTTGATGAAATAATCTAAAAATCATTAGTCTATGATTTATAATTCTATTTTCATGACTTCCTTGAATTCATTAATGAATAGATTAGTATTCTTATAAAAATAAAATCGTCTACATATAATACAATGATAAATTTTCTATAATGGCTTGCCTTGAAGTAAAGGGTGGGCTCATTGTCACTTTCTTTAAATCCATTTATAATAAAATAAGTATCAATTATGTTGTACCATGGCCTTGGATCTTTGATTAATCATGTAAAGTGCTTTACTCAGCATATATGTCTTGTCTTCTTGTCATACAAATCCATATATAGGTGGATGATCAACATATACCTCTTATTTAAACACTTCATTTAGGAAGGAAGGTTTCATTTTCATTTTATATACTTTCCACTTGTGATAGAAAGATATAGATAATACATCCAACATGATTTCCATTTTTGAAACAAGAGCATATGTCTCAACATAATATCTTTTAGGTTTTTTATGTATCCATTAACAGCCAACCTTGATTTATGCATCTTAAATTTCCCTTCTCATGTGCTCTTGGTCTTATAAACCCATATAAATTTGGTCACTTGTTTACCCTTTGTTACTTCACCTAGCTCCCACGTTTTCATTTCTCTTATTTCACTACTTGTTGAAAGCATATAAGATCAATTTGAAAAAATAAATCAAATTTTATATTTTCATCAAGATCATCATATCTTGTATTACTAGAAATATCCCTCAAGATCCTTGTATTTCTTAGCATTAAATAAAGGAGGGTTTTATATGAACTAATGCTTAAGCTACTTGATTGTGTACTATGTTATAAAATTGATCAAGACTAAAGTGTTTCAGAAGGTTGAGCTCATTGAGTTATGACTAAATGAGCTTGAATTATGAAATTTATCTATTTACATCTTCTACATCATCCATGGGTACCATTATTGAGATTCTTGATGCAGTGTCAATAATGTCATTCTATGACTCATTATCGATGAAGTCAACATCTTTGTTAACTATAATCTTCTTAGTAATAAAGTTATATAGTATATATGATTTAAACACTTTAGTATAACCAATGAGGATGCACTTTTATCCTTTATCATAAAATTTATGCCTCTTATCGTTTTGTAAAAATGTATATTCCATCCACCCAAATATACCTAGGTGCTCCCCACTATATTTTTTGTTTGTCCATGGTTATTGTGAAGTATTGTATGATATGGTCTTTGAGGGACATCTATTTAAAATTATATTTTTGTTAATATAGCCTAACACCAAAATTAATTTCTAATTCCCTTGGCCTTCAACATACTTGAAACCATCTCCTAGATGGTTCTATTATTCCTTTCAGCCAATTTGTTTTACTTAGGAGATTACATGCCAGTGAAGTGTTTTAAAATCACTTCATATTTACAAAAATTCAAAATTTTTGAGACATACTTTCCCCCTCTATTTATTCTTAGGACCTTGATGAAGTGTTTACTTTGTTTATCAACCAAGGCCTTCTAAGTATACCTATTGTAATCATCTATGAAGGTCAATAAGTATTGATTATTTTAATGAGTGGGATATTTCATTGGGCCACAAAAATTTGAATGCACCAACTCCAATGGTTCTTTTTTACTTCCTATATAACCTTGATTAGAAGGGTTACCTATTTTACTTCCCTAAGATGCATGCCTCACATTTTTTATTAGGTTACACTTTTGTTTCTAGTCCCCTTGTCATATCTATATTGGATAAGAGATTTAATCTTAAATAACTTAAGTTCCCATACCTTAAATACTAGGTTTTGTATGGGTCTTTTATGGATGTATTTAAGGATGCATGTTGTAGTAATAACACTCTCTTTATGTGATTGGGAAATATCAAGTGAAAAATATGTAGAAATATTATTTTACATCTTAAGGGGAAACATGCAATTATTTATCATTTGAATTTTAGTTATCTTGTTCTTCATCCCTTCATTTTCAATGATCATGCACTCTCCATTCTCCATCAAGGATCTATATGATTTGTGGACTATATGTCTAATGCTATAAATTTATAATGTTTTTTATTTGGATCATATGTCTAATGCTAAAACTTTATCATGTTTTTCATTTGGATCATAGTATACATCATGAATTGCTCTTCTTTCAACTTACTTGGTGCAAATGATGACAATCTCTCTACCCATAATTGGAAATTTTGCACTATTCCCCATATTAATCTTGGACTAAATGTTATTCTCAATGGAGGTAAATAATTTTTAATTACCACTCATGTTCTTATTAAAGTTACTATCCAAGTACCAAACCTAAATGTTACTTTTCTCAATAACATTACACACAATGAACATGTTTTGAAAATTTTTAGATTCACTTACCTTATCATTATCTATATTTGCACTTTGCCTTGACTAGTCGTGCTACTTCTCTCTACATTTGATAGATAAATGACAATACTTATGATATTAGTAGAACCAAAAATTATTTATATCATACATTTGGTTTGAGGAACTACTCTTATTATTTTGGGAGTCTAATTGTGAGCTACTTTCTCCTTCTTAGTTGTTTGAGCTTAATCTTCCACAATATCTTATTCCTCTTCCTCTAGCTATAAATATTTTATCTCTATTATCTCTTCTTCTCCTCTTGATTTTCATATTTTTTTGAGCTTTGAAGTCTTTATCTAAGAAAATAGTGGATCTATTCTACAATTTTAAATAGGTTTTTAGTGATCCCATCAATTCATTCACTTTTATCTTCTAAATTTGTTTAGCCTCTTCAATTGCAATAATAATCAATTCAAATCTTAATAGAAAAATCCTAAAGATATTATCAGCAAAACATTGATCTTCCATAACTTTTTAATTAATATTTAATTGATATTTTAATCTATAAAATCTTGTATGAAAACCTAAAATGGACACACCATCATTCATTTGAAAGATTTCAAAATCTGTTCTAAGAAATTGGAGTTTGATTAACCTCAACTTGTTAGTGCCATTAATGGAGTTTTTAAGAATTTCATATACCTCTTTAGAGTAATTAACTACTATTATTTTGGGGTATATTGCTTCTGCCATTGTTGTCTCATTTAAATTTAGGGATATTTGCATCCTGCATCCTTGTCTATTTTAATTAGGTCTTTTAAGCATTTTTTAGTCAATGAACCAAAATAGTATCAAGATAATAGAATTAATTATAAGCAAATATTCTGAGTAATAATGATTATTGATTCATATTAAATGAATTTAAATAATTAAAAACCATTCACAAATAATCTTCATCTTAGAATTAGAGTTGGCATGCAAAATTCCAAACTCTACAAATAATAAAACTCAACCTGTTATTTTTAGCAGTTCTTATTTTTAGTAAGTATCACATGCAAGCATGCACAACTTCAACAATATCCACTAATAAACTAAAATTTAAAATTAAACTATCATAAAAAATTCAAATAATGTTCATGTCCAGTTAAACATATGATAATTTCTAAATTAAAAAAAACTCAAAAAAATATTAAAGGGTAATTTTAGACCCTCATATGGTCACATTTGGCATCCATAAAACATTTAAAAAGTCTAATAATGGGAAGGGTAGGTTATGAATGCATTGAAAATTTTTAGATAATCAATTTGGCATGAATATGGGCTCAAACCGAGCTACGGATTAAAATTTATGGCCTCTACAAGTTTAGCCTCTTTTCTTGTATCATTCTCTTTTGCTTGAAAATAACTCAATTCTTATGAGTTGCTCTGATTTTAAAATTGTCATTTGTTCATATCAATATTTTTTAAATCTCATACTGTAATCCAAATTTTATCTTCCTTATCTAATCTATCCTACTATACCAATTATTTGTCATAAATTCCTTGCCCCATGTTTATTATCTTCTTATCTAGAACCTACACTATCTTTTATTTATTCTTCTTTGACACATGTTGATTTCAATATACTTCTTCATATTATTCACCTTCACCATCTTCTCCATGGAAATCATATAAATATGAAACATTAATTCATAGAGAGATATCAAAAAAAATTGGTAAAATCACCTCATAAGCATTGTCATTAATTTTTTTCACAATTCTATATGGTCCGATTTTCTTGTACTTCAGCTTATTATATGTGCCTTTCAAAAATATCTCTTTCCTCAAGTAAACCACTACAAAATCTCCTTTTTAAAATATTTTTGACATTTTAATCACAATTTATACTATTTTATGCTTCTCATTATGCTTTTCTACAAATTTATTCTTACTTATTGTAACTACTTTATATATTTTACAAATGCTTTTACATAATCACTAACTCATTCTGCAATTGGTAACTATACCAAATCTAAAACACTCATAGGATGTTTACTATAAATAATTTAAAATGTCAATTTACCTATTGATATGTTCATTGAAATGTTATATGCAAACTTAGCTTCTGGTAAAGCCAATTCCCATTATTTGGAATTCTTCCCAACTATGCATCTCAACAAATTTACCAAGTTCTTGTTTACAACTTTTGTCTATACATATATTTGGAGATAGTATGCTCTACTAAATTATAGATTAATCCCCATATTTATCCATTAATTCCTCCAAAAATAGATTACAATTTTTGAGTCCCTATCTAATGTAATAGTTTTTGGAACACGATACAATCTCATAATATCCTTAAAAAATAGTTTTGAAACTCTAGTGGCATCATTGGTTTTCTTATATGTAATAAAATGAATCATCTTAAAAAAATATCTACAATAATAAAAATTGAATCATTACCAATCTATATGTTTGGTAATCCCAACACAAAATACATACTCAAATCAGTCCATGGTCCTCTTATAATCGATAATGGCATGTATAGCCCCTTTTTATTCATGTCTTTTTTCTACCTGATATATCTTGCATCTTGAAACATATCTTGTCACATATCTCTTCATCTATTTCCATGAGTTGATCTTCTCTTTATATTTTATCTATCTTTCTTTCTGGTAGTGATCCTACCAAATCATTAAATGACCCTTTAATTTCATTCATGCAAACTTTACCTTCTTGTCTTCTGTCACAGTTCCCCATTCACAAAAAAATACATTATGTTCATCTAATATATAAACTCCTCTATTTTTAAACTTCCACCATACTCTAAAATGCCAACCTTGATTATTTCATTCTTTCTTTCTAAATCTATAACCATCCTCTCATCCATTGGTGGTAGTTGTTCTTATGAAATTTCTTCTTCAAGATTTGTGTCATCTTCTACATCATCTTCTTCACTCCTTTCTCTTTGATTGAAAATAATTTGGGTTAATTATTCTACTTGATTATATAGGTCTTGCATAGTATGGTTCATCTGAGTAATTCACCCTCATTATTTAATGATCTCTTACATATCACAGTTTTGAACTTGCTCCGATACCCAATAATGAACCAAAATACTATTAAGACAATAGAATTATTAATAGGCAAATATTATGAATAATAAATGGTATTAATTTGTATTAAATAAATTGAAACATTAAAAATCATACATAAATAAGCCTCAACTTAGAATTAGAGTTGACATGCATAATTCATAACTCTAGAAATAAACTCTAAAGATAATAAATCTCATCTTGTTATTTTTATTAAGTTTTACATGCCAACCCACACATATCTAAAAATTTCCAAAAATAAACTTCACTCTAAAATTAAACTATCAGATAAATTTCAACTAAAGTTCAATTTTAGTTTTAGATTAAGGTAAAAACAGGTTTTGAAGGGGCCCTGAAACCCTTTACATCAGATAAGATAAAAACCTTAAGCACACCCAGGAAATGAAATAACCTGGAACCTACAAAAGCTATACCAAATTAACCAGTAATCTGAAAACAGTAGACAAAAGCTAGACAAACAATAACTATTAGTTATTATTTTTTTTACAAGACCGAAGTTTCATATCTAGAGGAGGGACTAGAGGCTTAAATTTTTTCCTCTTAAAAGTAGTCCAGCCATCCTCTACCTTAGCTGCCTCAGCAACCCATTCCTCAGAAGGCCAAGAATCATGAAGCCCAGGGGGTGACAAAACCTTAGCCAAAACCATAGGAGAACCAGCGAACAACTGACTCCTAGGAGAATCCTTAAAAATAGGTGGAGGAACCACCACCTCCTCAGAAATTGGTTTAGGAAGATTACATAATCCAATCTCCACTGAACCTTCAACAGGAATAGTCTCCAGCTGAGACTCCTGATCCGTCGAAGCAGATAAGATACTCTTTTCATTCTCATTCTCAGAATCAGTCAAAGCTTCCTCAGGTTGTTTTGTAATATAGTGATCATGATCAGCTTCAGCCCACCAAGAAGGAGAACTTCTGGGTCTGGATTTCCTTGCAGTGCACTGGGCAGCAACATGCCCCGTCAGGTGACACTTTCTACATCGAAAAGGTAGCCCTTCAAAATCTAACATTTGCGTCCAAGATCCCCTAGGGGAATCTAGACAAATCACCTCATGAAGGCCCTTAGAAACATCCACCTCAACCATAAGGTGAGCACAGGTCGATTTGAAAGTTTAATTTTAGTTACAAACATAGATAATTTTTAAATTTAGAAAAAACTTGAAAATAATATTAAACAATAGTTTCCAACTCTCAAATGGTCACATTTGGCCTTCAAAAATATTAAAAAATGTCTCATAACTATAAGGTAGGTTATAGATGCATTGAACATTTTGAGACAATCATTTTGGCATGAAGATGGGATCAAACGTATTAGTAGATCAAAAGTTATGGCCTTTGAAAGTTCAACCTCTTTTTTGGCATCATTTTTTGTAGGTGTGCATATTCACTTACCTTATCATTAGCTACATTTCCACTTTACCTTCACTTGTCATTATCACAACCTCTCTTCCCACACTATGGACTTGTGCTCATAATTTAAGTGGTTTTGGACTTCATTTAGTATTTTATGTCAGGATGAATTCATTAGATAACTTAACCCTTATGTTGATCTCAAAGGACTATCAGGACATCGATGGGAAAATGTGAAAATAAGCTACGTTTAATTTCATTTTTTTTCAAATTAGTCATTAAAATATTATATTTACTTTCCTTACATAGAAATATGTGATGTGGTCACAAATGATAATTGTGAATGAAGGAAAAAATGGGCATGAAAAATATATAAATGTAGAGGTCGATGTTGGGAGAAAAGAGATAAAAATTCACCAATGCTTAAGGAATAAATGGATGCTTTAAAATATAGATCAATGCTTATAGGGAAGGAACAAAGAAAAGGGAAGTAAAAGAAGGAAATTGACATAGGGCAGATAGGGAGGGATACAGAAGGGAGAAGGGCGAGATGTATGAAATAAGGTTGATGCATGGGATAAGAGCATCAAAAAATCTTTCCTTCCATTTTTTAACATAGCCCAAGATCAACACTATTGCCATTCACTTTATGTCACCTGTTTTCAATTAAGCGGAACCACATTCCACTTCAGTCAAAGTTTTTTGCAGGCATTAGGTAAACCTAGTATTTTTATTTATTGAAAAATAAATATATTATTTATGGTTATAATAAATTATTCAAAAGGAAAATCTAAAAATATTTATATTTATTTGTATGTAGATATAAATTTTTTTATAGTATTTTATTTACATGATTTTTAAAAATGAAAAAAAAGTATATTAGTTTATTTATCTTTAAGGAAACAATTTGGATGGAAATTATAATATTTCTATTTATTTTTATAATATTATATTTAATTGATTTAAAAGGGAAAATATATTTTTATTTATTTTTAAGGAAATAATTTAAAATGAAAAATATAACATTTTTGTTTATTTTAGAAAATTAAATGAGAAAGAATTTTAATTATTATAACTAGAATGATATTCTATTCAAACATTTATTATGTTTCTTGGGAATAAATTTAAATTTTGTAATTTGTGTAGTCGAAATTTATGATACAATGAATTCTTTAGAGATTCGTTATAAGTGATTTTTACATGTATATGTAGAAAATTATTAGAAATTTTTATAATTGAGTGGTTGAAAATTTAATAAAGAAAATTAATAATTTTAAATTTTGGAATACCTATTATAATGAATTTCATAATAAGATTTTAAAATTGTTATGTTGATTTTCATTGTTCCTAAACATGGTTGAAAATCTATTTTTGTTTCAATCTTCATTTGGAAAATAAGATCTTCTTTTATTATCATTATATTCTTCATATATTCTTCATTTTAAGCTTTAAACCTCAATTATAAACTTCCTTTCAGGCATACAAAGGATTTATTCAATGTTAAATTTAAGTTCAAATAGAATTGTTAACCTCATTATGAATAATCTATCTTTTAAAGTATTGTTATCAAAGAGATGATGTTGTTGACAACCTGACATGAGGACTAAACTCGATGACGATGTTATACATTTGATTCTACATTTATACATAAGAATTTGTTTTTTAAATTAAATTCAATAATTCACTTCAAGCATTCTTTATTTTTTATTAAATTTCAAACTTAGAGAAAGAATTTATGGTTAAACAAAACTGTGTAGTGTTCGATACAAGTGGTGCCTATAGCTCATGTTTACGAGTAATGCTATCATGCTTGAGCCACTATATATATATATATATATATATATATATATATATATATATATATATATATATATATATATATATATATATATATATATATATAGGTGAAATAATGATGTCTCAGCATCATCCTTATAAACTATTGAGGAGAAATAAGGATCATGTCGTGTCTTTAAGACTAAGGGGTGGGATAATCTCTCTTAGAAAACAAACACTAATCAAGATAATAAAATGACTTCGACTACCTTAGATGATTTTGACTTGTGAACTTATGAAATAGAATGTAAAAATTAAATTTATTTCTTAGAACTTAGTACCACCAAAAAGTAGCAATAAAAACTCGGATTGAGAATGTTAAACCAATTATTATCAAGAAACCACCAACCATATGGGTCTCAGATAATGAAATTTTAGAAACAAAATTTATAAGGATTAGGTTTATTAAATTAAGGATTAAAAAATTGATGGTGTAAATAAAAGTAGAAAGGAATTCAGTCACTTTGACTGATATTTTTTTCTCCTGATTAGGTAGCAATCATATAGGGACTGTCTAGGGAATTTTTCCTTAGAAAGGGATGCATACCCAGGTTCACAATTCACATAAAACTTAAAATATAAAATAAAACTACATGCATACTACACCTTGATCCTATTCAGAAGCAGGTATGCAGGTAGTCTAGGAAGTGAAGAATGTTTCCAATATGCAAGTGAATAGGATGGGATTTGGGGTTGTGTACTAAACAATATTAAAGATAAATGAAAAATCAAGACCATGATAATAAGACTCTAGTTTAGATAAACAAAGCAAAGATAAAAAAACTATGATATACTCAGAAGGATATCAGTTAGATCATCATAGTTAATGAGGCTTTAAGATAAATTCCAAAGTGGAATGTGAATTTTTGATATATGTTTTATACAAGATACTATCACAATGACCTCAGTGCTTATCTATTAGATATGAGTGGTAAATATTGAGTGACTCAGGATCTGATTGATCTCAATGAGTCAATTCTCTAGCCAGAGAATAAATCACTCATGTGTCAATGCCTAACCCATATGGCTAGATGCTTGCCCATTTCACAAAAGAATGCTTAATCCATATGGTTATATGCTTGTCCATTTGGCAAAGGAATACCTAACCCATATGGTTATATGCTTGTCCATTTGATAAAGGATATCTAATAGGATAATGTATACCCAAGTTATATTCACAGACAAATAATCATTAAACAAAAAAATTATACGTTTTAGGGTAAGATCTATGATCTCTACATTATGGTATTAGAGCAATGGTCTCTACATTGTGGTATCAAAGCCTAGCTTCAAAAGCTAGGCCTTAAGCCTTCTACGAACTATGTTTAGTGAAATATTGATTATTAATGTTAACTTGTTGAGATAGTTGAAAACTATGAGAAACTAATTTAGTTTAAACTAGATGTTTATACATGGCTCATGGGAAAACTTCAAGGAAAGGAAAAGGGAAAAGAACAAAGAACAAGGGGAAAATAGAAATTCCCTTTACTTCAAAAGAACCCATTTACATTTTTGACTTGGATATAATATCTACAACCCAGAATAAACTCAAATATTTGAAATTAGAACCATTCAAAATAACTAGCTTTGATTGAACCTTTAGTCAAACATCTATTTAAGAGGCCCTCACCAATAAGATATTTTCCATTTAGACTGGGTTCTAATTCACCATAGATAAGCCCTGAAGTGTGTAAGGAATATAATTGATGCCACCAATATGTGGTTCACTAAAAAGATGAAGATCCTGAAGAAATGGAATTGGATGAAGAAGATTCTATTTAGAAGAATTATGAATCAATGTTATACAAACATCTATATGTTATAGTCATAAAGCTTATCCTCTGTAAAGATAAGAACTCTATGTAATAAAAATTTGAATAAGATTATCAAATTCTTACTTTTTTTCAATCCTATTTGCAACCATGATCAATAATAAGAATGTATGATAAAAAATAGATTTATCCAAAAGAGAGTTATGCTATCAATTATCTTGAATAAAAACTTAAAAGATTATGTTTTTTTCTATCAGGAAACTAATTGGTAAGAAGTACGTAATAAACTAAGAACCAAATAGAAAATCTGAGATACTGTAAACCCAATAATGAAAATTTTTAACAATATCTAAAAAATAGAGAATTAGTGATATAAGTCCTCATCAATTTATTGATCAAGCAAAGAGATAAAGTTAACTCACTTGAGCAGGGGATTAAAGATCTCAACTCAAAGCAAGAAAATGTAGAAAATATATTGGAACCTAACCTTGATAATCTTCCTGAAGAGAATCCACCACCATTCAAAGAAATAGAGGTTGTTGATCCTAGAATTGAAGTCTTACTTTTTGATCTTAGCAAGGATTTGAAGAAGATTTTACACCCTAATTTTGATGGGAAACAGTTAGGTGATAGTGCTGAGAATTGGATAAATGAGATGGAGAAGTAATTTGACATGAGAAACTACAATGATTCAACTAAGGTGTTATGGGGATCCTACGAACTATTAGAAGAGGTTGGTAGATGGTGGACTAACATGAATGAATTAAATGGAATAACCAAAGAAATTTTGACTTGGGATCAATTTGACCATCATTTTAGGAAGAGATGGCTACCACAATTATTTTTTGATGAGAAGACTACTAAATTTCATTACTTAAGGTAGGGGTCTTGTTAGTACAAAAGTATTGTGATAGACTTAACAAATTACTTAAGTATGTGCCCATGTACTAGAAGGATGAAACAAGTCAAACTAGAGAGTTAATCCTATGATTGAATGCAAACATAGGAGCCGAAGTATATATGTACAGCCCTAAGAACATGAATGAAGTGATATAAAAATCTCTCAAATAGGAATGAAAGTTACAAGCCCTAGTTGTGGTGAGACAAAACTTTAACAATGATAGAAATAGAGCCTTCAAAAGGAAACGAGATTTTATGGGGGAGCAAGTTATGGATAAAAACCCAAGAGCAAATCCAATAGGCAGAGCACCCCCACCAAATCAAAATTAGAAAAATAATTTTAGAAGGAACAACAACAAGGGAGGAGATAATAACAATAATGATCAAAGGAATTATAATCACCCAATGTATCCTCCATAGATTTTTGGTTACACCCCAAGGAACCTAGTATCAAAAGAACTGTTAAGAGGATTTTTTGCTTGTCAAGGAAAACACTTTGCCTGAGAATGCACAGGGATGCAAGGACATATAAGAGCCAATCAGCCTCAAATGGAACCATATCAAAGGATAATGCTATAGTAATAAATTTCCAAAATAGAGACTAGAATGTGTCAGCTGAAGCTATAGGTAAATTATTGGGTAAACCCATTTCAATTCTCATAGAGACTAGTTCATCAAAATGTTTCATTTCTCCAAAATTAGTAAGAAAAATGTCCCATCTATTAAATTACATGAATGCATCATGGATGGTCTATTATGGGGATAAGGTAGTCAAGGAAGTGTCTCAATGTCTACAGAAGGCAAAAATATAATTTCCAGATTTCGAGACAACTTTAGACCTATTTGTTGCACCTTTAGGAGCCTATGATGTAATAATAGGGATGATTTGGCTCACCAAGCACCAAGATGAAATAGACTATTATAGAAGGTTGTTCAGGTGTAAAAGTGATGAGGGAAGGTGGGTCATGACTCAAGGGGGTCATAGGTCCATAAAGGTAGAAACCATATTAGTTATGCAGCTAAAGAAGGAGAGAAACAAGGGAGCTCTAATTTTCATGGTAATGATAGATGATAATGATGAAAGCAAAGATGAACCAACTATAGAAGGGTATCCATTCCTAATAGAATTTGAGGATGTGTTTCCTAAAGAATTACCTGGAATGCCCCTAGATAGATTTTGATTTCTCAATTAATGTTATACCTAGAGCTGAGCTAGTTTATAAAGTACCCTACAAAATGAACATAACTAAGTTGATGGAACTTAAAATTCAGAAAGATGAACTCTTGAGTAAAGGATTGATTAGACCAAGGGTGTCTCTTTGGAGAGCACCATTATTGTTTGTTAAAAATAAAGATGCAACTCTAAGATTATGCATTGATTATAAAATACTGAATAATGTCATAATTAAAAATAGAAATCCCCTTCCTCATATAGAAGACCTTTTTGAGTAGATGAAAGGAGAAATGGTTTTATCAAAGATAGACCTTCTATCAAGATATCATTCACTAAGAATTAAAGAGAAGGATATTCCAAAAACTACTTTCAGGAACAGATATGGACACTATGGGTTTATAGTAGTACCATTTGGGGTAATAAATGTTCCTTTAAAATTTATGAACTTAATGAATAGTGTGTTCCATAATTACCTAAATTATTTCATCTTGGTATTCATAGACGACATTCTAATATACTCTAAAAATGAGGAGTACCTAGCACATCTTCAATAGGTTCTTCAGAGGTTGAGAGAACTTAAGATATATCGTAAGTTGTCCAAATATGCATTATTTAAGAAGGAAATTCACTATCTAGGCCACATCATATCCAAATAAAGAATCATAGTAGATCTAGACAAGATAAAATCAATAATCGAATGGCCAATTCCTAAGAATGTATCAGAAGTATGGAGTTTCATGGGGTTAGCGGGATATTATAGGAGATTTGTTGAAGGTTTTTCTAAGATTACCAACCCCATTAAGGCATTGTAAAGGAAAGGTAAGAAGTTTATATGGACATAGTAGTGTGATAAAGCTTTCTAGATTATAAAGGAGAAGTTGATAATGGCACCCATATTGAAGGTACCTGATCCAAATAGATATTTTATGGTTGTAAAATATGCATCCATCAAAGGATTGGGAGGATTACTCATTCAGAATGAAGGCATAATTTCATGAGTCTAGGAAATTGCAAAACCATGAAGTAAATTATGCCCCTCATGATTTAGAATTGGAAGAAATTGTTCATGCCTTATATAAGTGGAGACATTTACTTATTGGAAAACCTTTTGAACTAAAAATTGACCATCAAGGGCTAAAGTACATATTCACTCAGCCCAATCTTAATGTTAGGCAAAGAAGGTGGTTGGAGTTCTTGATTGAGTATGATTTTGAAATTGAGTATATCAAGGGAAAGGAGAATAGGGTTGTTGATGCTTTGAGTATGAGAAGACACTTGATGAATATAATAATTCTTATATTTAATCTAAAAGGGAAAATACTAGAAGGATAAAAGCAAGATACTTGGTATGATCAAGTAAGGGTAATGATAGAATAAAATTTCGAAGACCCAAAAATTGAAGGATATACCATGGATGGTGAGTGATTGCTTTGATATAAAAATAGGATATATGTTCCAAAAGTAGAATATTTAAGGAAGATAATTTTGACTGAAGCTCATGATGCACCCTACTCAAGCCATCTAGGGGTAAACAAACTATATGCCAATCTTAAGAAACTATACTTTTGGCAAGGGATGAAAAGAGATATAGTATTATATGTGGCACGATGCTTGTAATGTCAGAGGGTTAAAGTAGAATGCCATAATCCTACATTACTTTTACATCTGCATGATATTCCATAATATAAATGGTAAGTTTTTAGTATAGATTTCATACAAGGATTACCTATGACACTCTACAGGTATGATGCTATTAAGGTGGTAATTGACAAGCTTACTAATATGGCACATCTCATACCTATGAGTTTGACTGATGATGCACCAAATTTATCCAAATGATTTATGAAGGAAGTGGTTAGATTGCATGGATTTATAGAAAGGATCATATTAGATAAAGATTCTAGATTTACTTCAAGGTTTTGGATGACCCTACAGTCAACTTTAGGTACAAAATTGAAATTTATTTGTCCATTTCATCTTGAGATGGGTGGGAAAATAGAAAGGAAAAAACAGGTTTTAGAAGGCCTCCTAAGGATGTATTGTATAGATCAAGAAACCAAATGGGAAGATTATATCATATTGGTATAATTTTCCTATAATAACTCTTTTCAAATATCTTTAGGTATGGCTCCATTTAAATCTCTATATGGGAGAAGTTGGTGAACACCACTTTGTTGGGATAACCTTAAGGACATAATAGTAATCAGTCCTAAAAAGTTGAAAGACATAGAGGAATAGGTGAAAATTATAAGGCAGAGATTGAAGGAAGCATCATATAGATATAAGAGCTATGCAGATATAAAAAGAGTTTAGAGAGAATTACTGATTGGTGACAACATGTTTTTAAGGGTCAAAATGCATAAACGTTCTATAACCTTTAGGAAAAGGGAAAAGTTGGCTCCTTACTTTGTAAGAAATTTTGAGATCCTAGAGAGAATCAACCTAGTAGCCTATTGATTAGTCTTGCCCCCGCAAGTAAGTTACATTCATGATGGCTTCTATGTATCACTTCTTAAGAAATATGTGCCTGATAATAAACACATTTTAAACTAAAATGATTTACAAGTCTAAGAATCTCATAGAATAATAATAGAGCCATACAAAGTGTTGGAGAGGCACTAGTATAAATTGTGCAATAGAAATCTTGATCAGTGCAAAGTTTAGTGGGATCAATATGGTGAAGGAAGTGCAACTTGGGAGGACACCGAAGAAAGGAAAAACATGTTACCATTTTTATTTTAAATATATGAACTTAATCAAATTTTTGTAGTGCATTGGGATAATGCACAATTTAAGGGGGGGGGAGGATTTCATGACCTTTCTTTCCACACTGTGGACTTGTGCTCATACTTTATGTGGTTTTGGACTCCATTTAGTATTTTATGTGAGGATGAATTGATTAGATAACTTAACCCTTGTGTTGATCTCAAAGGAAGATTAGGACATCGATGGATAAATGTGAAATGAAGGTACATTTTAATTTCATTTTTTTTCAAATTAGTCACTAAAATATTATAGTTATTTTCCTTACATAGAAATATGTGATGTGGTAACAAATGACAATTATGAATGAAGGAAAAATGGGCATGAAAAATCTATAAATGGAGAGGTCAACGTTGGGAGAAAAAGAGAGAAAAAGGCATCAACTCTTAAAGAAGAAATGGACACTTTAAAATATAGATCAATGCTTCGAGGGAAAGAAAAAAAAGGAAGTAAAAGAAGGAAATCGGCACAGGGCAGAGAGGGAGGGATGCAGAGGGGAGAAGGTGAGCTATAGGAAACAAGGTCAATGCATATGACAAGGGCATCAATAGATCTTTCCTTCCATTCTTTAACTCAGCCCAAGATCAACACCACCACCATTCCCTTTATCTTAGTAGTTTTCAATTCAACGAAACCACATTCCATTTTAGTTAACGTTTTCTTTAGGCAATATATTATTTTTATTTATTGAAAAGGAAATATATTATTTATGGTTATAATAAATTGTTTAAAAGTAAAATATAATAATATTTATATTTATTTGTATGTAAATATATATATATATATATATATATATATATATATATTTGTTTTTATAATATTTTATTTACATGATTTTTCAGAAAGAAAAAAAAGTATATTTTTTTATTTATCATTAAGGAAACGATTTGGATGGAAATTATAATATTTTTCTTTATTTTTATAATATTTTATTTAATTTATTTAGAAGGGAAAATGAATTATTTTTATTTATTGTTAATGAAATAATTTAAAATGAAAGATATAATGTTTTTGTTTATTTTAGAAAATTAAATGAGAAAGAATTTTTATTATTATAACCATAATGATATTCTATTCAGACTTTAATTATGTTGCTTGGAAATAAGTTTAAATTTTGTAATTTATGTAGTTAGAAGTTATGCTACAACGAATTATTTAGAGATTCGTTATAAGTAATTTTTACATGTATACGTATAAAATTATTGGAAATTCTTATAATAGAGTAGTTGAAAACTTATTAGAGAGAATTAATAATTTTACATTTTGGAATACCTATTACAATGCATTTCATAATAAGATTTTAAAATTGTTATGTTGATTTTCATTGTTCCTAAACATAGCTTAAAATCTATTTTTGTTTCATTCTTCATTTGGAAAATAAATTCTTCTTTTATTATCATTAAGAAAAAAAAAAAGAATGATAACATATATTATTCATTTTAAGGTTTAAACCTTCTTTTCAAGCATATAAAAGATTTATTTAATATGAAATTTAAGTTCAAATAGCATTCTTAAACTCATTATGAATAAGTTATCTTTTAGAGTATAACTATCAAAGAGATGATGTTGTCAAAAACCCAACATGAGGACTAAACTAGATGATGATGTTATACATTTGCTTCTACCTTTCTACACAAAAATTTGATTTTGAAATTATAT
Organism: Torreya grandis; assembly: GCA_037957365.1. Lineage (NCBI taxonomy): Eukaryota > Viridiplantae > Streptophyta > Pinopsida > Cupressales > Taxaceae > Torreya > Torreya grandis. The sequence continues at coordinate 426,585 of JARHVA010006886.1, forward strand.
GAATAATTCACTTCAAGCAATCTTTACTTTCTTTGAAATATCAAACATAGAGCAAGAATTTAGGGTTAAATAAAACTATGGAGTGTTCAGTGCAAGTGGTGCCTCTGGTTGATGTTTATGGTTAATTTCATCTTACTTGAGTTATTGCATCCATATCCTAATACAACTGTAACAACAATATCTAAGCATCATCTCTATAAACCTTCAGGGAAAAATAAAGATCATGTCATGTCTTTAAGATGAAGGGGTGAGATAGTCCCTCTTGGATAAAAACCACTAATCAAGATAATAAAATGACTTCAACTACCTTAGACGATACTGACTTGTGAACTTATGAAATAAAATGGAGAAAATATCTAAGCATCATCCCTATAAACTATCAGGGAGAAATAAAGATCATATCATGTCTTTAAGATGAAGGGGTGGGATACTCCCTCTTAGATTAAAAACACTAATCAAGATAATAAAATGACTTGGACTAACTTAGATGATACTGAATTGTGAAATTATGAAATAGAATGGAGAAAGTATATTTCTTACTCAAAACACAGTACCATCAAAAAATAGTAATAAAGACTCAGATTGAGAATGTTAAACCAATTATTATCAATAAAATACCAACCATATAGTTCTCAGATAATGAAACTTTTGCAATAACAATTGTAAGGATTAGGTTGATTAGGGAAAGGATCAAAAAATATTGTTGATGTAAATAAAAGTAGAAAGGGGATGTAGCTTGAAAAAATTATTTTCTATTTACTTGTTTAGATTTAGGGTTAGTTTAGGTAAACAAGTATCAAGTCAGTTTAACTGATACTTTTCACTCTTGTTTGGGTACCAATCACAGAGGGACTATCTGAAGAACTGGGCCCTAGAAAGAGATGCATACCTAGGTTCACAGTTCACATAAAACATAGAATAGAAAATAGAACTACATGCATACTGCATTTTGATCCTATTTGGAAGTAGGTATATAAGCAGTCTGGTCAATTGGATGGGGTTTGGGGTTGTGCGTTAAACAAGATTAAAGTTAAATGAAAAGGCAAAACCGTTATAATAAGACTGTAGTTTAGATAAACAAAGCAAAGATAAGAAATCATTATATACTCAAAATAATCTCGATTGGATTGTCATAGTTCCTGAGGCTTTAGGCTAAATTTTGAGTTGAAATGTGACTTTTTGATATATATTTTATACATGCTACTGTCATAATGGCCTCGATGTTTATCTAGTAGAGATGGGTGGTGAACAATGAGTGACTCAGGATCCAGTTAATCCCAATAAGTCAAGTCTCTAGTCAGAGTATAACCTACTCATGTGTAGATGCCTAACTCATATGGTTAGACACTTTCCTATTTAACAAATATATGCCTAACCCATATGGTTAGATGCTTGCCCGTTTAGAAAATGAATGCCTAACATGTATGGTTAGATGCTTTTCTATTTGACAAAGGATATTTGATAGGTTAAAGTATAACCGATTTATATTCATATATAAACATTAATTAAACAAAAAAAATTATGTGTTTTAGGGTAGGATCTATAGTCTCTACATTGTTGTATCAGAGTGGTGGTTTCTACATTGTGGTATTAGAGCAGTGGTCTCTAGAGTCATGTTGCATCTCTCTAAATTCACTAGAAAAATGATTATTATTGTTATAGTACTAGCACTGAACATTACTTATATCATAACTTTGGTTTGAGGTCCCTGTATTACTATCTTGGGAGTTTGACTATCAGCTACTTGCTCTTTCTTGGTTGTTTGAGCTTATGCTTCCATAGTAGATTATTACTCTTCCTCTTACCTCTAAATTTTTCATCTTTATTGTCTCTTTCTCTCCTTTTGCCTCTCATATTTATCTGAGCTTTGAATGCTTTCTTTAGGGAAGGAGTGGATCTATTCAACCATTGTTCATGGGTTTCTAGTGAATCCATCAATTCATCCACTGTCATCTTTGAAAGTTATTTAGACTCTTCAATTGCAAAAGCAATCAAGTCAAATCTGAAGTAAAACTCCTAAATATATTATCGACAATCCTTTGATCTTCCATAGCTTTTCCATTAACCCTTGCTTGATTTTTTAAAGTATTAAATCCTGTATGAAAACCTGAAATGGACTCACCATCATTGATTTGAAGGGTTTCAAAATTCTTCTAAGAAATTGGAGTCTGATTAACCTCACCTTGTCAGTGCCATTAGAGGAGTTTTGAAGAATTTCCCATGCCTTTTTTTGAGTAGTTAGCTTCTGTTATTTTGGGCTATATGGCTTCTACCACTATTTTCTCAATCAAATTTAAGGATTTTGCATCCTTCATGCTTATCTCTTTTAACTGGGTCTTTTGGGCATTTTTCAATGCATCAAGGATTTTGCATCCTTCATGCTTATCTCTTTTAACTGGGTCTTTTGGGCATTTTTCAATGCATTGCAAGTAATTTGGTTAGTGGGGTATGTGAATCCACTGACCACTAACTCTCACAAGTCATTTTTAAACATTATATTCTCCATCTTCTTAGCCCAAACATCATAATTTTGTCCAGCAAATATTCATAGGTGTTATCAATTTTTATTGTTTATTCAAGCCATGTTTGGGATTTGGTGAAAGTCTTCAAACCCAATAACATCTAGATCTCTAGCTCTGATACACATTCTTGGGAACAAAATCCAAAAGCGTGTAGCTATTGCTAAATTCCAAAGACAAAGAATAAGGCACTACACAAAGAAAACAAGGCTTTACAAACAAAACACGGGAGGCAGAGTTGATCTAAAAAACAGACAAATTAACATGCTAATATTGATTATAATATATATTATAGTCATCAAGTTACACACTCTTCTTGCTAACATTACTGTTGTTTACCCTCTTACTAAATTGTTCTATTAAACTTTTTTTAAAAATTATGTTTTAATTATATGTTCTCCTCTATTCTGTATGCTGATGCATATGATCTTTGTCTTCTCGTTTGTTATGCCCCTAACTGCTGTCAAAGTTCTGTTTTGCTATAGATCCACACATGCTCTCTATTGTTCTAATCTACTTCTGCACCTTCTATCTTCTCCCCTTCCATCTACCTAACTATTAAGGCATTCACTTACAAAATTATATTTTTTCACTTTGTCTTCTTCTATATTTTGACTGTTTGTTCTCCACCTACCACACATTTTCCCACTCGGTCCAAATCTTAACAAAGAAAATTCAAAATTGCAATGCTGCATATTAAATGTTCTTTGGTGAATCTTCAGCCGTTGGAGGTCGGTGATGGAGGTCAGGATTAAGTAGTTTAGCAATTAACATATGCATTGTTTAAAATTTGTGTTTTACTATGTATGCAAAGGATGATCTCTGCCAATAATTTTATCCGTGACTAACAAAGAGTTTTTTTTTTAACAAGAGAATAATTTTAATTTGAACCCTATGTGGTACAACTTTTCTTTTAGATAAAGAAGAGAGTTAGAATAATCAATGGGGCATCACGGACACCAAATTTTTTTTGCTCAGCAGTAATATACGTCGTCTGTAAAGAACAACTACTCAACAAGATTTTCCCTAGTACACTGATGATTTCAAAAAGAAAATTAAAACTCAAAACATGTTTCACTATTGAAAACTCGTAATTTTTAACCCACATAAGTAATAGTCTTCCTTACGATTCCCGTAATGATAAATTAACAACCAAAAAAATTGTCTTAAAGGAGGACAAAAAGTCACTATATTTCAATTGAACCCAAATCCATTAATTCCTTAATTTATGAGAAAATATGTATTCACAGAGGTCACAACTGAGTGCAACCTTGTGTTTGTTTTCAATTGAAAATCAATTCCCTCTATTTTTTTCAAACCTACAAAATAACCATTCTATAGGAAATGAAATTATCAAAGAAACCTTATTTCATTCACCGGCTATGTTTTACCCAGAAGAAAAATTGAATGAAACTTCAAATAATAACTAAACGTTAAACTACACTCGTGCGAGGCAAATTTCAGGTAGTAAAACGCCATCCATTTTATAGTAGGCTATGATTTCATATTTGTCGGGCAAAGATAAATGCATCATCTTCAACCTTCAGATTCAATTCTGTAAGAACAAAATAATCAGCTGCTCTGGATTTAAACAAAGGAAGAAGCAAACAGCAGAGAGAGAGGCCCAAACCCAAACAGAAAGATAAATGAAATAACATATTCCATCTATTTTGTACAGAAAGTCATAATCTAGACAAAACTGCATCCTATCATTTCATTTCTTAAGATGTGAAAAGAAGTGAGAATAGACATGATAAACATTTTTAGAGATAGAACGAACCACGAAATGACAATATCCTGAGTGCTCAACAGATACTATATGCCATTAATTCTTATTCATTTACTTACATATGCAAAACACCAATATTCGTATTTCAGTTTGAAAACAAATACGAGAATAGCATTATGATTAGGCAACCCCTACAACAAATCCCAAATTTTGAGCACGAAACACCTGCAACACGAGACTTTGAAGACCAATCTAGCAGAGCTTCACTTCTTACAAGAAGAATTGATTTTTTTTTAAAGAGACATAATCATAGAGAGAGTTCTTAAAAATGTTTCATAATTTTATATATATATATAATTCATTAATTAATTAAAGGCGAGTCCCTACTCAAAATGGAATGCAAACGAAGTTTCAATCGACATACTCCTTTCACAATGAAACATCTTAATGCTTGTGTTTATTTTACATCAAAACGTAGCTTCAAAGCGCCTCCCAAGTAGGGAACCACAGAACTTTGACAAACAAATTGGATGTCACACAATATGCAAATAAAAACATTATTCGTTGGTTAAAACGTATCTTATTTTAAAAAATCCACTATTAATTAATAATTGATATAGGATTACTAGGTATGTGTTATTTGATTTAAGCTAATTCTCTTAGGTTAGAATGCTTTGAGTGCATTGATCAAATTTATTATGCCTCTATGCAATAAACTTCCCTTTCTGTTTGGCACGTTGACTACTATATTTTTTTAAGTTTGAAAAAAACTTATATATTGTCAAATTCAAAATATACCTAATAAACTTGATCTCTATGCTATGTAGAGTATCGTGCCCTAATGAAATTTAGTCCCTCTTACCGCTTTTGTAGGATTCAAGTATAACACTAATGAATAAGTTAAAAGAAACGCATAGTCTAATGATCATTTCGCATGTATATTTCTCATTCCAAAACAACACTTTGTTCATTATTTTTTAATATATGAACTTTCCACCTTTACAAGCTTATAGTTCATTTAATATGCTTTTAAATTTTCCTGGACTTGGTTATTATCATTATTTCACTATTTTTTCATAGTGATTACAAGCTTTAAGGAGACTAACACGAAAAAGCATGATCTGTAAATTAGTTATTCAAGTATATATATGGACTTCAAATTATTATTTTATACAATTTATTTTTTTGGTAAAGTAATATTGTACAATTTTTTTTATAACTATAATCGAGACTACATGATGATCAATATAAATATATGAAACACATAAAATTAATCAATTGACATTTCAAATGTGTCCATCATCAAGAAACAAGAAATATTAATACTAAATTTTAATCTTAAAGATTTCAATCAAAGCATAAGGATAGAAGTTGACCCCCAACACACAATGTTATGAATGATTAGCAAGAAGAAATGTATTTTATTTTTACTTTAAAAAAAAAAATAGAGGTCAAATTTTAGAAATAATATGTGCCTTTGAAAATACACTTTATAATCGAAAGAATTTTTTTTTGACATACATCATAATAATTATATTTAATTGAAAAGATATAAAATTTTTCAAATAAAATATGATGTTTATAAATCCTAATTTACTTAAGTTTCATGACACTCTCTACTCATGAGTACAACCATTTATGATCTCCACTTCATTCTTAGGATAAACATGCCAATATCATTCTCAATTTTCCATACATCTTGAATCTCAATCTCAATATTAACGCATTGTCTATAGAAGGCCAATTAAAAGAGGCACTACACTGTCTACCAACTACAATGGTTGACAAGGAAAAAACAATGAAGATTGTCAAATTATAAATTCTAATATACCCTTTATTCGCAAACCATTAAATATTAGTAGATAGTGCTATGTTTGATACATCCCTGGCTATTATATTAATTTCACAATGATGACTGATAGCCTTAAATCCCACTCACATAAATAACGGTATGTTGAATTTTTTATAATTGTTAACCTTTTGCAATATAAAATATTGTTCGATTTTAATTCTGCGCATACATTACATTGATCAATCTTCCTTTCATTTGAATCTTTTGCCTATATCTTATAATTTTTATATATTTTCAACCAACAAGCAGTAGTAATGTTGGTTAAACCATGCCTCTAAGTAGGAGGGATATAAGGCAATTATCAGTGTGAACTAATAAAATGGAATAAAATTATGTTGATGAGTCAATACATTTATTTACCTAATTAAACATTTTCAAAAGGATAAGAAACTAAATTTAACCAAATGATAAATATTAATTATTAAAAATATCTATGCACATAGCTCTATACTACTTTATTTTTTTATTACTACCTATTATGCTTTCGATCACCATAAATGCACATGTAATTGCTAGAACTAACAATTCAAAATAAAATTTATAAATTCAACCAAAAATGAAGCTTAATCTAAACCCCTACAAATAAATAACTTAAATAGCCAGAGAATTGTATGGTACTTGTAAAACATAAGTAATTATATCATTACAAATTTGAATGCCATTAAAATTGTATACATCAAAATATATAGAGGGGATCAAATGTATAGCAGAGGAAAGACAAAGCAAATAAAAACCCCTAGTAGGCAAGTAGAGGCCTACAACAGTGGCTGGGATTTTTCAATAGGTCTGTAGTGAGATTGACAGCCATCTTTCCCCTGATCTACAATATAACATCTAGGTTTTTTTAACAGCTAGTGGCTCCATAAAATAAAACTCTAGATATTCCTTCAAATATGTGGCTCACCCTAAATCTCCTTCGCCTTCACCTTTGGTTCTTCCCAAACCATACATTGTGAAGAAGTCGGATGAAGTGCCTATAGTGGAGATCTCTTTTCTTGAGGTAATTCGGTTGATTTAAGAATTTAAATATTATGCATTGATTTTTAGATTTATTTGTTTTCAAACTTGGCTAGAAGAATTACATCAATGAGTATATGCTATCTAGACCAATGAATGTATAATCCATATGTGTTCTAAAGTATTTTTCATAGTTTAGTTTTTTGAACCTAAGGATTATTGTAGAGTTCTTTAGGAGGGACCTTGTGTTTAGGGATGAGTTGGACTCTGTTGTACCCCCTGGTTCTTAAATTTGATCCATCAACAATGATGTTTTCTAAAATATCAGTTTGAGTTCGGCTTTCAAACCTCGCTCTTCCCTTCAGGGACCCGTCAATATGTGAAGCGATTGGTACCATTTTGTGAAACTTCATCAAGATAGATATTAAACAGTCTAACCAAGATTTGTTTACCTGTGCATATATTTGTGTGGAGGTGGACCATAGTAAAGGTCTCCCATATGTGCTTCATTTTAAATATGAAAACTTCATTCAGATCCAAAGTTTTTATTATGAAAAAAGTGTCTTTAGACATCATTTCTATCATTGAACTGACCATCTCCAGGGGGTTTGTCCTCATGCAAGCAAGCCAAACAATAAAAATGACCATTCTTCTCGTCATCAATGGTGGCAATCATATGGGAATACTTTTCCAAACAAGGACAAAGAAAAATTTAAATATGGCACAGGGAAGCAAAAAGGGTCAAAGTTTATTGGAAAATTGACTAGGGTATATTCTTTTTGCCAAAGGACATCTATAGGTAATTCTAGAGGTGGAGGTATGAAGAGAACACATGAATTTAAAACTTATAAATCTAATAAGGATCAGTGCCTATTTCAACCTCAACATAATCTTATATTTCTGATGGGTATTTCTTGTCTCATAGATATTGGTTGTAAGAGGGTTGGATTGAGGTTCAAAATAATAAGGACAAAAAAATTGTATAGTGGATATGGGGTTTGGCTATCTATAATTATTTTTACTACTCCTTTTATATTCGTGGCTTGTCTACCCTGGTATGGCTTGGTTTTTGGGATATGACTTCTTCTCATCTTTTTTGTATGATTAGCATTGTAGTATAATTTCTTTATCAATAAATGTATGTTTTTCAATCAAAAAACACCATAATAGGGACAACTCATTAGAACGTTTATGCCATGTAACCATATACAACATTACCAAATTATTTTTCTACATAACATTACATAAACATTTAAAGATTAAAACAAAATAAAAATCTTGAAAGATCCTGAATCAACCTTATGAATTGTTTAAAACTTTAAAATGACATTGAAAACTCCATTTACTAACCTAAAATATTAGGGTATATTGTTCTACTGCGTATATCTTTAACAACATTGTTGTATGTATAATGTAACTTTGCATAATATATTTTATGGCTTTGATGTATATATATTCTCTCACTCAAAGTAAATAAAATGACATAAAAATCCCAACAGGCACTAATTCGGATGCCAAAAATAGAGGAGGCAGGGGATGCAGAACAAGGAGCAAGAGGAAATGCCTAGGAAATTAATAGCGGTGAAAATCATTTACTTCTAAATAACAGATGTGTGTAAGACTAGTGATTCTATTGCTCCCAATAAAATGGTGGGACCCGCTAGCCACATTATCAAGTATTGAAACTAGCAAGATAGATGTTTCCTACCTTAATTCCCCTGGATATGTTTTATGGGGCAAAGAAATTAAAAGTATGCTTGGCAATTACAATATTCAGACTCAAACTACTTTTAATTCCTCTTCATAGTGGGATGTTAAAGACTTTTCAAAATTTTCTATCACTTATACTCTATATTTTAAAATTATTTTTCAAAAAGAAACTAATTGCATAGAAACTTTTGGGTTTTCCTACCAGATCATAATCAATTCTCTACCATTACATGCTAACATATTGAAAGATCATTAAAAAAAATTATTATTGAGACATGTTAGTCTATAAATAACTTCTAAAAATATACAAAAAGAATACACAATCAAGCTAAGCTACCGTAAAAAATTTAGATTCTTTAAAAACACTTGTTTATAAAAAAGTGACTCTTTCTCTGTGCTATCTTAGCTTCTATAAGCAGCTTGATATGAAAGTGAAGATAACTTAAATCTATTGAAAAATGGGCGATGTTTCCTTAGGAAAAATAAACCTGATTATATGAGCAATCTATCCTTTGACCTGCAAATTTTTTATTAAATTTGGAATAATGGCCAGCAAATACCTATTACATTATGAGTGATTTCTTTACAGGATTAAACTTCGTTTTGTTTAAAACATTTTCCTCTGATGTCAAAACTGTGTAAAAAAATACTTTCTGAAAACGTTCGGATGATCTTTGAGAACCTATATTTATATTCAGGTAGGATCCACATATTGGCATAATAAAGCATTTTTTGCTCCCTAGTGAGTGATTCAGCAAATATATTGTGCTCAAGCTATTCAGTTTAACTATTTCAAGGAAATTTGGCTTTGCAAGCTACTTTTTTACTACTGAAGAGAGGGGTACAATCATCAAATATTATTCTTAACCTTATTTCTATAAGTTGATGCTCCTTTAATGTCTATTACAAGTCTAGAAGAAAAGGAGCAGCCTCAGCCCTCCATTTGCATCTCTTACAGTATGTGTATATTTCCTCTTTCTAGGGCAAGGTCACAGATGTTTGATGCGACTAAAAAATAAAAGTAAAAAAAAAAACTTTTTAATAATTAAACATGGAAAGTGTTGCATTGGGGAAGGAAATGGTGGTGGGCACAAATTTCAAGGGGGTTTGAACAAAAGAGGTTTGAGAAAGGGGTTCAAATGGACTACCTTTGTTCGAATCCTTTTTTATCGAACTTCATTTGGTCCAATTTTATGTGGCATTAAACCCTGTCTCATCTAAGTAGAAAGCTTTAATTAGTTTTAAAATACTATGTCTATTTATGACTTTTAAATTTAAATAATATTTAATATTTATTTTTACTTATTTAGTAGATTATAGTTTTTTATAAAACACAGCACTTTTTTTTGGGGCACTATGAAAAATATAAGACTAGGATAAATTTTTTTTTGAAAAATATCACTACACTTAATTATAATCTCCTTATATCAATCATGAAAAAATCAGAGCATTTTGACATATATAAAAAATTATCATGAGGAGAAATCATAACTATTGATATTGCCTACTCTTATCATTTAAAATTTAATTAAAAAAAATTAATTAAAAAAAAAATGATTTTGCACTACGTTAATATTTCTAAGGCATCTTTTTAATAAATATTGAAAAAATATTATATTTTGAGAACATGATGATGAGGAGAAACCAAGTGGTCAATACAACGTTTTATACATGAAACATACACACTGTAAATTTATACATTCAAATATCTATTTTTATTTTTTAAAATAAATATAAATGTAATTTACGCTTAGAATACAACATTTCAGTGGTTTAAATTATTTTCACATTGTGTATGGTTTAGTCACTATTGTCTATACAATTGAGAAATGTGTACATTGTTATTTATTGTTGTCTCCTTTGTACCAAAAAGTGGGGCATACTATTCGCTTCAACCACTATAAGTTAAACTAAATAAGAAAGAACATCAATGAATAAGGTTGAAAGGAATATCATGATAAGTAAGAGCAAGGGATAACAATTAGGAGTTGGAGTTGAGAGATAAGATGGATAAGAAAACATCCCCATCCCATTGTAATTTTATTTAAAGAAATTCCAAAGCTTTCTAAATACACTTAGCAATAAGTGTTTGCAAAGTGTTAACTATGGCATGTGTGATAAAAAGAGTTAAAAATTTTAAACCTCTCTAGGATTCCTTTCCCATAGTTTTGCCTTGACTGATACAATATCTAAGTATACATTTCCATCCTTCCTCACCTTCATGGGATCATGATCCATTTGGAGCACATGGCATCACATTAGATTTTAATATCAAGAAGACCAAGACCTTCAATAACTTTTGGTGTGAAATAGATATCCTAGGAAAATTGATGAAACCCTTTGCTTCCTTCAGATTATTCCATAGGAATTCCATCAAGATCATTTCAAGTTTTGCATATGTTGTTTTAAATGGGTCCCAACATGAGGAATAATACAAATGAGTAGTAGCCAAAATATTGGAGCATACTTGAAACATTTCTATTAGAGAGAGATGCTTAGAATCAAGAAACAAATTTTATTCTCAATTCTCTGAACCACAAAATCCCATAGATCTTAGGGAGTGTGATGAAAAGCAAAGGGTTTGCCTATAAATTTAATCTACTCACCTGCTTGAGTCCATAGCCACTTATAATGGAAGATCTAATTAGGTAAGGGGAAAATAGACTTCATATATAGCACTAAGTTTTCTTCCATTAGATAGACAAGCCAAAGGATAATAAACATTAATCCACACATTTGATAGAAATGGAGATAGAATTTTCCTCCTTAGCTAAAATGACAAAAGAGTCATCAACAAAATTCCCATTAATGTGTTTCTTGTAAGAATAATGAATAAAAATTCCATTAATCAATTATTTATAAGTTTAATTAGCTAGGATATATCTAATCCCTTCAGTAGCTAAAACATAAAGGGAAGGGGCTAGAGGAATACCCTGAAGAATAGAAATAAAACAACCAAACTTATTAGGCTGGACATCATTAATGGTGATTCAATGTTTCTACTTTTTAAAATATAATCCTAATTGTGCTCACAATCTTGAGCCAAAATCAAGTGATTAAATCTTAACCAAGATGAATGGCCACTTAATTCCATCATATAATTTTTAAAAATCAATCTTGATGAATAAATCCTTATGATTGGACTTCTAGCCCATTCCATTCCTTCTTTGATAAGAATAATGTTATTAAGGATATAAGAGTTTCTGATAAAACCAAATTACTTATGGAAAATAATAAAGGGTAGAAAATAAATGATTTAAAAAGAAAGAGCCTTAATGATGACCTTGTAGGATAAATTGAGAAGAGTAATGGACCACCAATTGGTAATGACCTCAGGATCCCTAAAATTAGGGATAATCTTATTGTTACCTTTATCAATTAGCTTAACAAGGGATTTATCAACAACCATTTAGATAGTGGCCTCTTTAAATTATACACAGGAAGGAAAGTAATCACAAACCACTCTCTAAGCTTTAACAAGGTTGCAAGGCACAACTTGAAGACATTGGAGAACAACCTTCTTATGTTTTGGGGAGGAGGGTTTAGAGGCTAAAACCTTTGCATAATGACATCTACAGGCTTTCAAAATACTAGGAAGGATTGTAAGGCATGAGTGGGCTTACTTAATAGCTTTAATATGGCCAGTCACTTGTCTAGAATGGAAAAAAGTTAAAAAAATATTTAGAATCTCTAATTATAATTTTTATCTAGTACATTCTCACTCCAATACGAGCTTCATGAGCTTGATAATGTTCTTCAACTTTGGATTTTTTATGACACATATTTTTAAAGTTGTAAATCCTCATTAAAAGGAGAGAGCTTTAATTCCTATGAGATATGAATGTACTCACTGTGTGAAGCCTCATGGTCATTGGGATAAAAGATACTTATTCGTTTATCATATATGTGAAGAAAGGTAGTTTTCCTACTAATGGCACCACCCAATAAATAAATCCATCCAAATCACCATGGAGGTGAGAAGGAATATTCTTGATTCTATCAATGTGTTTCATTGTCCATGAGTGGTAAAAATGAGAAATGCTAAGATAAAATTATGATGTGGACCCACTTGGAGAGGGAGAGAGCCATTCTAGATCAAGCTTGACAAGAAGGTGGTCTAAAAGAAACCATAAATGAAGACAGCTATGGTCTAGTCAAAATTATTTGAAAAATAAAATATGTTTTACTCTATCATCATGGCTCCATCAAGTAACTTGGTGACTCAATCATGACCATTCCATAGATTAGAGCACGTAAACCATTGCAAGGTAGCTAAAAGGTGGAAGTGGTGGTTAGGATCATAAAGAGCAAGTTTATTGCACATGTAAATCCATGCCTCTCTATAACTAATGTAGCAATGCATTGTGAGAAATGAGAATTTACCATTTTGAAATTTCCACATAGGATCTAGTTGGCATCAAGAAGAGAATCTTCTAACAAATGGAAAAAAATTCACTATTTTCACCATGTCATTAGATGCATAAATTATATTGCCAATACCAAGGGAAAGGCCATGAAATTCTAATAAGGTCCACACAACACATCGACTAGTTTTTGAACCCCAACTAACAACATTATGTGAAAGGGATGAGACAATTAAAGTTACCAGTCCCCCACATCCCATATAATGATTATTCATTTGTGAGCTAGTCCCTAACTAAATCATTATCATAGTCGGCATTAGAGAAAATCTAAAGATTTTAACTTATTATTGGCAAAAGCACTTAATATTTATTAAATATTGACATGTTTCCCAAAAAATATATTTATGGGTCATGTCATGTATACCACTTACATTCCAAGAGTACACAATCCATTATCAACCTTAGTTTACATAATGTTTTCCTTATCAATCTTAGTTAAATATAAAATCAATTAGCTAGGTAGGATTGATGGTTACCTTACATGAAATATCCTAATTGAAAGTTGTGTTGCTTGTCTTGAATGTACTCGTCATTATCTAGAGGTGGCAAAGTGTTGCATTCAATGTATAGAACTATCACATGATTTACTTCCATAGATTTATTTACGATTCCCAATAAAATTACTTCCAAAGAAGGTAATGGTGTTCGAGAAGCTATTGGTTGGATTTGAGAAACTACGAACATACTTCCATCATGAGGGGTGTGTACTGGGGGTGAGGCTACTTGTTGGGTAGTATAAATTGATTGATAGGTAACCAACAAACCGCCTATGGGTTTGTACATAGACGTCGTGGCCATGCCTACTGAACATGAGTTTTTATTTTATGAAACTATAGTCCGTCTACTTGCGGATTTCTGAAATTATTTGTTTACCTCAAGAAATGATTTTAGAGGTGGGACATCTGTGGCATTGACCATTAATGAGCATTCACAGATTTTTTGATCACTAGTTTGGGAACAAAAAAATTATTGGTGTAAATTGATATAAATCACACGTTGTGTGATCCTCTTATCACTGACATGAATGTCAATGGGTTCCTTAAAGTTTGTAGAATGATATAATTTAGTGCAAATGCATTTTTTGGGTCGGTCCACATGGAATTTAACTTCAAACTCTATGAAACGCCTTAAAGGATTGACCAAAATATACATAAAAACTCCACAAGGAAAACATGAGGATGGTGAACTTTATCCAGATAGGGACCTTGATCTTAGCATGCTCAAAGATGACCAAGTCTCAAGTCTAGTGGGAAAACACTACCATGATATTTCGAATGAACTATGGTCCACAAGCAACAATTGCATGGCATTGGTCAAAATTGTTGAATTTAAATAGAGAAAACTTTTGATTAAATTTTGAATGCCCTCAAAATTAACACTATGAAGTGCATTCCAACTATTATGAACCCAAGATTTCAAAAAACTTTATCAAAAATAAGACAATCTAAAACAATATTAAAAGGAGCCATGAAGGTAATATCAATACCTCATGAAATATTTTGAGGACAACTTTTTATGCTCACTTCAATATCATTATTCTTTACAACTCCATGAGATACACCAATAACAAATGTCTCATAAATTCCTTTTTTTCTAGAATTAATATGGGTATATATAGTTGGGTAATAGAACAATGCGATATAATCGTATTAAGTAATGGAAGAATGCGCGAATATCGCAAGATTTTTTTATTGATTTGGTTTCTGTGGAAATGCATTTTTCTTGCACGTCATTCCAATTGCAGTTTTTATTATTTCGGACACTTTTAAAACATATCGTGGCTTATTTACAACTATCAGGTGGGAGGAGGGGAATAGTGATAACTGAGACACGTTCTCCCTCATATTATCTGGAGGGGAACCAGATCCAGCGATTTACGTCGTCTCGTGTTCGACCCTCACGTCAAACCCTGATTCGTCTTCCTTCGATCGGCCATACACAGATATATGTAGCCGCCGCAACCCCATCCGCAAAAGGAATTGGCAGATTGTAGAAAACGAAAACCACATGCGGAAGACGAAAGCGGACGAGGCACAACGTTGAAGAAGATGAGGCTATGCAAGGTTAAGGAGAATGCTAACAACAATGACAGCTCAAACATTACATCATCCTCCCTTAAGCAAGGGCATGGATCTAAAAGGAAAAGCCGATCGACGCCGGCAGGATTTCATCCCCTTACTTCTATCAAACATAAAATACCCCTTCCTATATTGGCGTCCCCGCAGTCCAAAGTGATTAATTGGCGGCTGGCCTGTTCTATGGCGAGGGAGTACCTCTCGCGCGGAACACTGCGCGGCAAACCATGGCCGCTGCACAATTCGAACACACCACCCCGTAATAACTCCGGCGAGGACAGAGGCAATGAAAAGGAAAAGGTCGGGCTCTACACTATTCTGACCACCGATTTCCTCCGCTCCGATGACGTGCACATTCCGGGCATTCTGAATCCTTCGCAGTTGGCATCCTTGATAGGATTAAGATGACCGAATCCCACAAGAAAAAGGAAATAATAATTCGTCCTTTACAGATGGCAAAATGTAACTTGTATGAATTTGTATTATCGTCGTCGTCACGGATAGTTATGTAATGTAGCAGTGACAGTGAGAGTGGTGGTCAGGGGTTCGTCGGTCGAAAGGTGGAGTCGAATGTTTATTTTATATCGGTAAATGTTTTCTTTTGTATGAAGCATAAACTTTAGTTAATACAATATATTTTACTATTAATGTCAAAGCATAACAGGTGCATAATGGTGGCTTTCATTTTCAAATTTGCGCATCCATGCTTTAGGTACATGGGACCCAAGTTAGATGCATGGAACCTTACTATGCACTCAATTTTATTTTCACTAAACAACATTTTATTTACTTGAATGAGTATTATTATTGCGTGGATTTTTATTTCAATTTTTTTTTATGTAAAATATTTATTTATATATGAATTTTTTTAATAAATTGGTGACATTTTAAGTATAAAGTGGAGCTTGGAGTTTAAGTTTTTTTATCTAAATATTTTTACAATTTTGATGGTATGATATATTTAGATGGAGGTCATTTATCATTCATTAATATAAAATTTTTGGAGAAAGTCATGTAATTGTTAATCAATGTGGTATATAAAAAATCTAATATAGATTCTTCAAGATTGATATCTCTTCAGATTTTTCAAACATATGTATTTAAGATGTTTATACTAACATTGATAGCAAGAGAAATTTCTAACAATAATGGGTGGTGCTGGGGGAGTGTAATAGCATGAGATATCAATAAAAATGGTCAACATTAAATTTAATGTCCATTTGATTATCATATTAAAATTTTCTCATTTTGTTTTGAGAAGGTGATCAAAAAATTATGATATCCTTGACATCCAATAAAGTTTGGAGTGTGGTTTTTATAATAAAAAGATTTTTATTTTGGACATAATAAAGTAGCGCACCCAAATTGAAACCATTTACCACCAATCAATGAAAAATTTGCAAAATTAATCTCTTTATATTTTTTCAAATAAATATATTTTAAATATCTACCATAATTATATATTTAATAAAATATTATCATCTAATTAATACAAATAATAATATATTATAAATGATATCCCATTCAAAAAAATATAAATACCCAAAAATACTTCAAATAAAAAATGAATCGAAACTCATATAAAAATGTTAGAGATTTTTTATGTTTTTAAAATGACAAAGTTAATGCCTACAATCAAATCTATATTGCTCAGATTTTTAGCACTCAACCAAATCTATACTTTAATATAATTAATTTATATTTTTAAAATACAGATAAAAAATAAGTTTTAAAAAACTCCTTAAAAAAAAATCAATATAAAAAATAAACTCACAAACAACACTTCTAATATGAAACACAACTAACTAACAAAGAACTTTTTACCTGATACAATCGATAATATTATTTACTATGGCTAAAGTTTGATTCCTAATTATAATAGTGGTCTCAAATTCCTTGCACACTTGCACAAATGTAAGTTTATGACTTTGACTTACATGAATTTAAGCAGGTCGTAGCATATTTAACATTCATGTTTACTCTTATAAAATAGTTCACAAAGTTTATGATTTGAACTTACATAAACTTATGTAGGTCTCAGAATATTTAAGATTCATATCTATTGATGTAGAATAGTTGAAAGGAAAAACAACTCTGGACAGGGAGGTAACGGGTTTGATTTGTAGCACTTGGTTGCCAGGTATGGAAGATGGTAACTATTCAACTAACAACATTTATATTGGTCCTAAGAGGTGGGCAATAAGTAATATATATTTATATTGCTTCAGGGTGATAAGAGGTGGGCAATATGAAAATCCCAATATTTCTTCTAGATAATCTTGAACTCTCGTAAAGGTATTCTATAATTGAAATTTCTATTTTATTGTGGAGAAATAGACAAACGTCCAAAAAATAATGATCGACATTTAACACTTTAGTAAGCACTGTTTTGAGTGGCGAGGGATCAATGAAAATGACATACTCACACTTTGCAGTTGGATGCCCAGACGATTGGAAGGGGCAGAAACAAGACACACAGTTTGACGACAGACAGTTTTTATTTGCTTATACGCCCATCCCAACACTCAGATTGCTTCTTCATACCGCTCCGAATAAATACCTTTACCAGATGTCATCTCTTGGAATGACATGGTTCTCACAAAACATAAATTCTGATTAAGATATATGGTGTTTAAACTTGTTTAAACAGTTGTTCAAATAGCTGTTTAAAATACATTTATTGTTTTCTCTCATGTTGCCTTTGATATTCATTGTATAAAATGACGGAATGTGGAGTGGCGATTTCAGTAGGATTTGATTAAATCAATGTTCTCCATTTTTGGATAGACCCATATTTTTGTTTTGAATTCTAATTAAATTTTTTAATCTAATGACATTATGAAATATAAAATAGTGACTGTTTGTTCGAAATTACTGGATACCAGCTTCTATTGGCTTTGAAATTAGGTTAGGTGATTCAATAACCTCTATAATATGCATCGTGTAAAATGGCTGAATTGGTAATTGTAATCTTCGTGGGTATTGATAAGACTGATATTATCCTTTTTGAATATATCCGCATTTGTTTTTGTTTTGTTTTGGGTTTAGTTTAAGTTCGCCAATATGATGAATGTAGGGTAATTACTGGGACTGATACTTGGCAATTATTAATAGATAGTAGCGTCTAAATAAAACCTCCGTCCGGTTCTTTACTTTGTTTCATGGCCTGATGGAAATGATTGAATTGAATTTGATATCAGTATAGGCCATCCAATGCTTTATGTATGGTTCATTGTATAAAATGGTTGAATGGGGAATAGAGATTTCAGTAGGATTTGATCGGACGGATTTCTATTTTTTGTGATGTCTATTGTTTTGTTTTACATTTATGTTTAATTTTGTGAATGTAACGACTTAATTTTGTGAATGTAAGATTTGAAATCAGAGTTATATATTATTAATCACCACCAATGAGAAGATCAAATCTGAAACTGTGACTAATAATTGGAATGATGAAAGTCTCTTATGCATCATGCAGAGAGGAAAATCATTTATTATTTTGAAATCAGAGTTATATATTATCAATTACCACCAATTAACGACAACATCAAATCCACTTCAATTCAATGTCTTACGCATTGAAGACCCTGAAATGTGATCTAAACAGAATACACTTCAGATTAATGCAGTGTGAATTGAATTAAAAGAATATAATATTGGAAAGAGCAGCTTCACAGAAAAGGCATAAATGAAATTTGTTGTTAATATGCAGGGCATGAACATGGTTCCCACATATTTTCCTTGTAACAAAAATGTGGGGCAAGCTTAGCTTAAAATCTTCAATTAATGATGAAAGATTTTAAAAGCTTACAATCTTCAACTAATGATGAAAGGCATTTAAAAAATAAATAAAAACAATAGATTGACTTATGTCTAAGTAATTATGCATGATTGCGATTTTTCTTGGGTTACTTGGACCAGTTTTACACATACGACCGAACAAATATTCAATGACCCTATGACGTATGAAATCCAAAATAAAATATATATTTTTATTTTTTACATGCTTTTCATAAACAATGATCAAGGATCTTACATCTTGAGATAATGGACTAATGAAATGGTTTTGTGTACATCTTGAAACTCTATCATCTTGAGCATATTTTAAGTAAGTTGGAGTGGTTTTACGTTCTAAAAAACAATAAAAAATAGAACTACAAATTATAAAGTAAAATGATGGTAAATAGAAAAAGTGGAAGCATTTGCTTTCTTAAGGATGTTTTACACTTACAAATACAATCGTAAGAAAATAGATCTCGAACAATGGTGATTATCTCTTACATTAAGTTGAAATTGTATAAAAATACAATCTTTATAGTTTTTTCCCTTTTGTATTGAATAGTTAGAAACCCCTATTAACTCAACACCTAACAATTCACTAACTCTAGGCACCCAAAATATTATATAATTAAAATATTACTAAATAAGAGTATGCACAAGCATACACACACAAATATAAGTTTTGTTTAGGTACACAACATTCCATCCCCATCAAAGAGCTTTGCCTTCAAAGCTCATCAAACTCTAAAAGTATAAAATTTTACATTATGAGAACAAAACTTAGGAGCTCTACCTATTACAACAATGCTTTGATCATCCTACTATATACCATGACTTGACATATTACATGAATGAAAATGAGGTATTTTATTCTACTTGTAAGGCTTCCATTCCATTTTGGGCATGTATTCCCTAAAAAATCACACTGCATGATTTCCTCCATATTCACCATTTTTTATGGTATTAAGATTTTTAATTTTTTACCTTTTTTCTTTCAAGCTTGCATATACCTTTCCTATAGGTTCCAAAAATTTGGATTTTTTTCCCATATTTTTAAAATCCTCTTCATGCATGGATGCTATGATACGAACTCTTAAGTTTATAAAGTTCCTTCCTTCATGGGTAGTCCTTCCACTTCATCTTGAACATATGCACTACCCTATTTTATAGCTTCCTAAATTCATTCCCAATAATGCACTCCAAATCTAGCAAATGTTTTACTTCTTTGTCGGGAATTGATATTTTTTAAGGTAACAAATGCAAGCCTATATTATTATCCAAACATGACACATGAAACACATCAACTAACCTTCCCTTATTTGGTATGTCTATTGCATAAACAACTTTCTCCACCTTCACAAGCACCAAATTTGACCCATAATACTTTGGATGTAAATATTTCTTCCATACATCCATCATTATCTTTTATTTATATATTGGATTCCATAGAAAAATCATGTTCCTAATCTCAAAAATTCTCTGTCTTATGTTGGTCTTCTTATTGCTTCATCTTATTGGTGCTCACTGCCAAGTTATTTCTCAATAGTTATAGAATGTTTTGCATCTTATCCACAACTTTATCAACTATTATGACCTTTCCCATATTAAGTACACAATATAATGGTGATGATTCCTCATAATAATACAAATAATTGAAATCTAACACTTTTCTAGTTGTGTGGTATACGATGTTGTACACATATTCAACAAAATGTAGCCACTATGCTTGATTGCATTACTTATCCCATACATACATTCTTAGATACTCTTCCAAGCACTTGATAACCACCTCTATTATTCCATATATTTTGGAGTGATACTGAATTCTCATGTTAAATGTAGCACCTACATTTAGAAACATCTCATACAAGAAATGATTTTGAAAAATATGATCTCAATCATACATGATCTATTTAGGGATACCAAAAAAATTAACCACATGTTATAAAAAGAAATTTAAAACATTAGGATGAATGATCCTTGCCTTTATTTCGGGAAAGAAATTAGCTTATTTTTTAAATCTATTTACTACCACTAAAATTTAATTTTTACCCTCAATGCTAGGAATACCTAATCTAAATTTCATTAACACAATTTATTGCTTTTGTTGTGGAACAAAATTTCATTGCATAAGGCATTGAAAAGGATTACTTTTCATAGAAAAAATTGATTCTATTACAAACAAACCATTCACTCTCCTTTTACCCATATTTAATTATTTTTCGTGAGTTTAGTTGAGACAAGGTGAGTTATGTTTTCCTAAAGAAGGTCATGTGTCCAAGTAATTTTCTTGATGGACATGGCCTAAAATACTTGAAATTCTTCAAAGAAGGAAATTTTATTTGCCATCACATTATCCTTCCATTTTTTATAAATGATCTCAAAGTTAGAGGATTTAAGGTGACTAATCCATTTATGTTGCTCCTTTATTAATGTCCCATTGAGTTAATGGGTGTTGAAGGTCGAGGTGGTTAATTTTTTACAATATATTTCTCACTAATATAAATTGATGTGTAACTCCCCACCTAAATGTACTTTAGATTAGGCACATAGTTAAGTATTAATTGAGATTGGACCCACTGATATGTTATATATTCAAGATTGTTATAATATTTTATTATGTATATCCTTTCGTGATATTATATTGGACCATAGAAAAATAGAGAATTATTATTTTTATAATTAATAATCAATTGATTGATGTGCTTTAAGTTATATATCTTCATATTAGAGAGTCACCACAATGTCATACATGTGTAGGGAAAAGGGTTTCCAAATGAGTTGATATATTGATTATGATATGATTTGGTTGGATTTACATTTAGTCCATCATGTTATCATTTAACTAATGTAACACAAGTAATAAATTAAAAAATAGACATCTGTAGAAAGAATAGATCCCAACATCGAGTTAGTAGTAAGGTTCACCTTAGGTGAAACTAAATGTATGGCACATTGGATGCTGGAATCCTTATCACCTTATGCACATTTGGCATAAAAATAACAGCATATTGAAGTTTATGAGGGCCAATGTCCATATAAACATTGGGTTGAATTAAAATCATAATAAAATAGGCTAAGAGGCTTCATGCTCATCAATGTGAGTTGTGATTATAAATTAGAATTAAAATTTAAACTATGACCACCAATGAGGCAGTGTCTACCATCAAAACTATAGCGGTCAAATAAATTTTAATATACAAGTGGGATATCAGTATCAAAAGGAAAGTGGAAACTATAGATTTAATATGATTAAGATAACCATGGAAATCAAATCTCTGTAATAAAGCAAGTTGGTGATAGCCTTCATAATGGATTATACACCTAAAATAGATTTATGACAAAGCAACCCCCATTTGTGCTATGCAAAGAGTCCAAAATAAATAGGTGCACCATGTCAATATATAGAGATGCTAAACAATAAAATTATTTACAAAATACGTGCAAAATGACTATAAGAGATGGAATTGAAAAACACTTACATAACGAGTTGGAACTATAAACTTGAATGACAACAAGTTAAAAGTGGGCATTGAGCATAATTTTATATGTAGATGGTAATTGATTAAGTCAGCCATGTTTTTATTAATTGAATAAGTGACTAAATGATTATTCCACAATGCAGATATGAGATGAAGTGTGACTTTGAGATGTCATCTCATGTGGGTGGTCTTAGACTTTGATGCATCATGATGGTCAATCAAACAACCACATGAATATTTACGCATGACTAAATTTGCAAGCATTTGATTGAGAAAAATCAAGTAATATTCAATGATATTACCATGGCCATAATTTTTGGAGAATGTAGTCTTTTGTGGTCCTATAATACATAGGTCTCAGGCTCATGACATAGTAGTTTATATTGATAAAATTAGTGTAAATTAATAGATCTCCATATTAATATTAAAGGATTAATGATGATTTTTAAACAAAATATTTAATATTGAAAATAAAATTAAAAATTTGGTGAATGGATTGTCAAGATATGGGTTCACTCACTTTGTTAAATTGTAGTTAAGTGAATCAACGAAAAAAAATGTACTCTATTTTAGAAGTATAACATGAGGGTGCTACATGTTGGTATCAGATCAAGGTTAAATGGCCTCTGAGGGAAATTTTAACAAAAATATATGCATATAGAATGAAATTATGAATATTAAAATATAAAATCAAGGATTTAGCTATTATGTGATGGTCCTAATAAAATTTCATAGTAAGAAAACTCAAAATCTTAAAAGGCTTTTTTTAAAATTTAATTAGAAATTTAACTCTTGAATAATTAAATAGAGACCCCTACAAGTGACTAAAAATATATTTGGAACCCAATGTTACTCAAAATAATCTATAGAAAGGGTTTTTATTAGACTTTTATTAAAAACCATGTCTGAATGTTATTATAACCAAGTAGGGTTAAAAAAATCATTGTATATTGTGTTCATGGCCCTATAAATACATTAAATGCCCTCATGTTTGATGGTAAAATGAAAAAAATCATGACAAATCCCCTAAAAAGGGAAAACATGTAAATTCTCAATGTAAGAATGGAAAGAAAATTTAGATCAGAACAATGTAGTAAAGGAACATGGAATCTTGTTCTTGTGTAGAGAGTGGTTTCTAGGTGTTTTGATTATCCATTCTCTTGTTAATTATTTTATCTATATATAGATTTTTGATTTGTCATTATGCCCTTATTTAAAAACGTAACTTATTGTATTCCACTTTTAAAGGATGGAATTAAATCCTATTATAGTTTTATCTGATTTGATGTTTTGGTGATCTCCTTCATGGACATTTTCATCTTGGAAAATTATGGCCAGACCATTTTATTTCAATTTATGTGATTTTTGTTTTTAATTTTTATTTTTCATCATTTTTTATATCCTTGGGTAAGTTGAAGGAAGAGCAAGAATAGAGATTTACATCTGGTAGTTGTTTTAGGTTCACCAACATTATTATCTATGTAGCATAGAGGCCTATACCAAGTCATGGGAGAGGCATTCAGTTCCCAGACTAGTGTATTTTGTGGATATTATATTTTATGGATTTAAATGCCTCAACTATACATAAGCCTTTTTATTATTATGCAACCACTACATGCCTTGATATCACGTTGAGCTCTAGTTTTTGTAGGTTTTAGGGACCCTATATTTTCTATGATTATTACATTTCGATTTCAATTAATTATCAATGAAATATCTAATCCCTTTATTGGATAAAATAGAGGGAAGGGGCTAGAGGAATACACTAGAAATTAGAAATAAAAAAACCAAATTCATTATAGTGGACACCATTAATGGTGATTCATGCTCTTACCTCTTGAAATATAATACTAACTACGCTCACAATATTGAGCTAAAACTAAGTGATTAAATCTTATCCAAGATGAATGGCCACTTAATTCCATCATAGAATTTCTAAAAATCAATCTTGATGAATAAATCCTTATGATTGGACTTCTAGCCCATTCCATTCCTTCTTAGATAAGAAAAATGTTATCAAGGATATAAGGGTTGTAGATAAAAGTAAATTTGTTAGGGAAAATAATGAGGGGTATAAAATAAATGATTTAAAAAGCAAGGGCCATAATGATGACCTTGTAGGATAAATTGAGAAGAGTAATAGACCACCAATTGGTATTTATCTCAGGATCCCCAAAATTAGGTATAATCTTATTTTTACTTTAATCGATAATATTACCAAGGGATTTATCAAAAAAACATCTACATAGTGGCCTCTTGAAGTTATACACTGGAAGGTAAGTAATCACAAACCACTCGTTGAGCTTCAGTGAGCTTGAAAGACACAACTTGAATGTATTGGAGAAGAGCCTTCAATGTTTTGGGGAGGAGGGTTTAGAGGATAAAACCTTTTCATAATGACATTCAAAGTCTTTCAAAATATCAGGAAGGATTGTCAGGCAAGAGTGGGATTACTTTATAGCTTTAATATGAATAGTCACTTATCTAGGATGGAAAAAAGTAATAAAATATTTAGAAGCTCTAATTATAGTTTTTATCCAGTGCATTCTCTCTCTAATATGAGTTGCATAAGCTTGATAATTCTCTTCAACTTTGGTTTTTTGATTCCACATAGCTTTCTAAAGTTTTAACTCCTCATTAAAAGGAGAGAGATTTAATTCCTTTGAGATATGAATGTACTCACTATGTGAAGCCTCATGGTCATTTGAACAAAATATACTTATTTGTTTATCATATATGTAAAGAAAGGTAGTTTTCCTACTAATGGCATTACCCAATGATTAAATCGATACAAATCACCATGGAGGTGAGGAGGGATATTCTTGATGTTATCATTGTGTTTCTTTGTCCATGAGTGGTGAAAATGAGCAATGCTAAGATAAAATTGTGATGTGGACCCACTTGGAGAGGGAGAGAGCCGTTCTAGATCAAACTTGATGAGAAGGTACTCTAAAATAAACTATAAATGAAGACAGTTATGGACTAGTCAAAATTAATTGAAAAAATAAAATATGTTTTGCTTTGTCATTGTGGCTCCATCAAGCAACTTGGTGACTCAATCATGACCTTTCCAGTGATTAGAACACATAAACCATGATAAGGTAGCTAAAAGGTAGAGGTGGTGGCTAGGGTCATAATGAGCAAGATTATCGCACATATAAATCCATGCCTCTCTTTAACTAATGCAACAACGCATTGTGAGAAATGAGACTTTACCATGTTGAAATTTCCACATAGGATCTAGTTGACATTAGGAAGAGAATCTTCTAACCAATGGAAAAATGTCATTGTTTTCACCATGTCATTATATGCACAAATTATATTGGTAGTACCAAGGTAAATGCCATGAAATTCAAATAGGGCCCAGACAACATGAGGACAAGTTTTTGAACCTCAACTAACAACATTATGTGAAAGGAATGGGGAAATTAAAGTTACTAGTCCCCTACATCCCATCTCATGATTATTCATCTAGCATCTACTCCTTAACCAAATCATTATGATAGTGGGCATGAGAAAAAAGATAAAGATTTATACTTCTTTTTGACAAAATCACTTAATATTTTTTATAAAGTGACATGTTTCTTGAAAAATATATTTATGGATCATGTCATCTATACCGCACACTCTCCAAGAGTACACAATCAATTATCAACCTCAATTTGCATAGTGGTTTCCTTATCAATCTTAGTTAAATATAAAATCAATTAACTAGGAAGGATTGATGGTTACCTTACATTAAATATACTAATTGAAAACTTTGTTGCTTGTCTTAAATGTACTCATCATTATATATTGGTGGAAAAGGTATGCATTCAATGCATAAAACTATCACATGATCTACTTCCATAGATTATTTATCATTCCCAATAAAATTACCTCCAAAGAAGGAAATGGTGGTTGGGATGCTATCAGTTGGATTTGAGAAACTACAAACGTACTTCCATGTTGAGGGGTGTGTACTAGTGGTGGGACTTGTTCTTCGGTAGTAGAAACTTATTGATGGGTAGCCATCAAACTGCCTAAGGCTTTGTACATAGAAGTCATGGCCATGCCTACTAAACATGAGTTTTTATTAAATGAAACTATGGTCCATCTACTCACGGATGTCAAAAATTCTTTGTTTACCTCAAGAGATGGTTTTAGAGGTGGGATGTGGGTGGCATTGGCCATTCACGAGCATTCACAGAATTTTTGATCACTAGCTTGGGAAGAAAATAATTACTGGCGTAAATTGATCTAAATCACACATTGTGTGATCCTCTTATCACTGACATGAATGTCAATGGTTTCCTTAAATTTTTTGGAAAGATATACTTTAGTGCAAATGCATTTGTTGGGTTGGTCCACATGGAATTTAACATCAAACTCTATGAAACGCCTTAAAGGATTGACCAAAAGCTAAATAAAACTCCACAAGGAGAACATGAGGCTAGCAAACTTTATCTAGATACGGACTTTGATCTTAGCATGCTCAAAGATGACTAAGTCTAGAGTCTAGTAGGAAAACACTACCACAATATTTCGAATGAACTAAGGTCCACGAGCAACAATTGGATGGCATTGGTCAAAATTGTTGAATCTAAGTAGAAAAAAAACTTTTGATTAAATTTTGAATGCCCTCAAAATTAACACCATGAAATACAATCCAACTATTGTGAACCCAAGATTTCAAAAGGCTTTATCAATAATAAAGCGGTCTAAAACAACATTAGAAAGAGCTATATGATAATATCGGTACCTCATGAAGTATTTTGGAGACAACTTTTTACATTTAAGCTTGCTTCAATGCCATTGTTCTTTACAACTCCATAAGACACACTGAAAACAAATGTCTCATAAATTACATCTTTTCTACAATTAATGTGTTTATATATGATTGGGTGATAGAAGAATGCGATATAATCCTATAAGTAATAGGAGAATGCGCGAATATTGCAAGATTTTTTTTATTGATTTGGCTTCCGTGGAAATGCATTTGGCTTGGACGTCATTCCAATTGCACTTTTTATTATTTACAACTATCATGTGGGAGGAGGGGGAATAGTGACAACTGAGACACGTTCTGCCCCAAATTATCTAGAGGGGAACCAGATCCAGCGATTTAAGTCGTCTCGTGTTCGACCCTCACGCCAAACCCTGATTCGTCTTCGTTCGATCGGCCATGCACAAATATATGCAGCCGCCGCAAACCCATCCGCCAAAGGAATTAGCAGATTGTAGAAAACGAAAACCACATGTGGAAGACGAAAGCGGACGAGGCACAACGTTGAAGAAGACAAGGCTATACAAGGTTAAGGTGAATGCTAACAACAATGAGAACTCAAACATTACATCATCTTCCCTTCAGCAAGGTCATGGATCTAGAAGGAGAAGCCGATCCACGCGGGCGGGGTTTGATCCCCTTACCTCTAACAGACATAAAAATCCCCTTCCTATAATGGCGCCCACGCAGTCCAAAGTGATTAATTGGCGGCTAGCTTGTTTTATGGCGAGGGAGTACCTCTCGCGCGGGACACTGCTCGGCAAACCATGGCCGCTGCACAATTCGAACACACCACCCCGTGATAACTCCGGCAAGCCGCAGCTCCATGAAGGCGAGGAGAAAGGCAATGAAAAGGAAAAGGTCGGGCTGTACACTATTCTGACCACCGATTTCCTACGCTCCGATGACGTGCACATTCCGGGCATTCTGAATCCTTCGCAGTTGGCATCCATGATAGGATTAAGATGACCGAATCGCACAAGAAAAAGGAAATAAAAATTCGTTCTTTACAGATGGCAAAATGTAACTAGTATGAATTTGTATTGTTGTCGTCGTCTCGGATAGTTAAGTAATGTAGCAGTGACAGTGAGAGTGGTGGTCAGGGGTTCGTCTGTCGAAAGGTGGAGTTAAATGTTTATTTTATATCGGTAAATGTTTTCTTTTGTATGAAGCATAAACTTTAGTTAATATAATATATTTTATTATTATCGTCAAAGCATAACAGGTGCATAGTGGTGGCTTTCATTTTCGAATTTGCTCATCCATGCTTTAGGTACATGGGACCCAAGTTAGATGCATGGAACCTTACCATGCACTTAATTTTATTTTCACTAAACAACCTTTTATTTACTTGAATGAGTAGTATTATGTACGTGGATTTTTATTTCAATTTTTGTTATGCAAAATATTTATTTATATGTAATTTGTTTTAATAAATTGGTGGCATTTTAAATATATATAGTGGAGTTTGGAGTTTATGTTTTTTTAAATATTTTTACAATTTTGATAGTATGATATATTTAGATGGAGGTCATTTATCATTAATTAATGTAAAAATTTAAGAAAAATTCATGTAATCGTTAATCAATGTGGTATATAAAAAAGTTAAGATAAATTCTTAAAGATTTATATCTCTTCGTATTTTTCAAATATATGTATTTAAAATGTTTATACTAAAAATGATAGTATCAAAAACTTCTAATAATAATGGGTGGTGGTGGTGGAGTGTAATAGCGTGAGATACCAATATAAATGGTCAACCTTAAATTTGATGTCCATTTGATTATCATATTATAATTTTGTCATTTTTTTTTGAGAAGATGATCAAAAAATTATGATATCTTTGATATACAATCGAGTTTGGAGTGTGGTCTTTATAATAAAAAGATATTTATCTTGGACTCAATATAGTGGTGCTCCGAGATTGAGAGCATTTACCACCAATAAATGAAACATTCACAAAATTAATCTTTTTATATTTCTCCAAATAAATATATTTTAGATATCTACTCTAAATATATATTTAATAAAATATTGTAATCTAATTAATACAAATGATAATATATCATAAGTGATATCACATCCATAAAAGTGTAAACACTGAAGATACTTCAAATAAAAAATGAATCCATACTTATATCATTTAAGAAAGTTATAGATATAAAAAAAAATAACGAAGTTAATGCTTACAATCAAATCTATAATGCTCAAATTTATAATACTCTTAACAAAATTTGTACTTCAATACAATTGATTTATATTTTTTTGAGATACGGATAAAAAAATGAGTTTTATAAAACTCCCTTCAAAAAAATTCAATATAAAAAAAACAAACTCACAAACAACACTTCTACCAACAGCATATGAAACACACCTACTAACAAACAAAGAACCTATTACCTGATACAATTGATAATATTATTTACTATGGCTAAAGTGTGATTTCTAATTATAATATTGGTCTCTAATTCCTTGCACACTTGCAAGAGACTAGCTTGCAGGAAAGTTTATGACTTTGACTTATATGAATTTATGATAAGAATTTTCGACATTTAACACTTTAGTAAGCACTGTTTTGAGTGGCGAGGGAAGAATGACAAGGACATACCCACACTTTGCAGGTGCATGCCCAGACGATTAGAAGGGGCAGAAACAAGACACAGAGTTTGACGACGGACAGTTTTTATTTGCTTATACGCCCATCCAAACACTCAGATTGATTATTCATACCGCTCCGAATAAATACCTTTACCAGATGTCATCTCTTGGAATGCCATGTTTCGCACAAAACTGAAATTCTGATTAAGATATATGTTGTTTGAACTTGTTTAAACAGTTGTTCAAATAGCTGTTTAAAATACATTTATTGTTCTCTCTCATGTTGCCTTTGATATTCAGTGTATAAAATGACGGAATGTGGAATGGCGATTTCAGTAGGATTTGATTAAATCAATGTTCTCCATTTTTGGATAGACCCATATTTCTGTTTTGAATTCTAATTATATTTTTTTAATCTAATGGCATTATGAAATATAAAATAGTGATTGTTGGTTCGAAATTACTGGACACCAGCTTCTATTGGCTTTGAAATTAGGTTAGGTGATTCAATAACGTCTATAATATGCATCGTGTAAAATGGCTGAATTGGTAATTGTAATCTTCGTGGGTATTGATAAGACTGATATTATCCTTTTTTGAATATATCCGCATTTGTTCTTGCTTTGTTTTGGGTTTAGTTTAAGTTCGTCAATATGATGAATGTAGGGTAATTACTGGGACTGATACTTGACAATTATTAATAGATAGTAGTGTCTAAATAAAACTTCAGTCCAGTTCTTTACTTTGTTTCATGGCCTGATGGAAATGATTGAATTGAATTTGATATCAGGATAGGCCATCCAATGCTTTATGTATGGTTCATTGTATAAAATGGTTGAATGGGGAATAGAGATTGCAGTAGGATTTGATTGGACGGATTTCTCTTTTGTGTGATGTCTATTTTTTTTTTAACGATTAAGTTTAATTTTGTGAATGTTAGGACTTAATCAAATCTGAAACTTTGAGTAATAATTCGAAACACGAAGGTCGCTTATGCATCATATAGAGAGGAAAATAATTTATTGGATTTGAAATAAGAGTTATATAGTATTAATCACCACTAATAAGAAGATCAAATCTGAAACTGTGACTAATAATTGTAAAGAAGAAAGTCGCTTATGCATCAGGCAGAGAGGAAAATCATTTATTAGTTTGAAATCAGAGTTATATATTGTCAATTACCACCAATTAGGGACAAGATCAAATCCACTTCATTTCACTGTCATACGCATTGAAGACCCTGAAATGTGATCTAAACAGAATACACTTCAGATTAATGCAGTGTGCATTGAATTAAAAGAATATAATATTGGAAAGAGCAGCTTCACAGAAAAGGCATAAATGAAATATGTTGTTAATATGCAGGACATGAACACGGTTCCCACACATTTTCCTTTTAACAAAATTGTGGGGCAAGGTTAGCCTAAAATCTGCAATTAATGATGAAAGGTTTTAAAAGCTTAGAATCTTCAACTAATGATGAAAGGCATTTAAAAAATAAATAGAAACAATAGATTGACTTATGTCTAGGTAATTATGCATGATTGCGATTTTTCCTGGGTTACTTGGACGAGATTTACACATACGACCGAACAAATATTAAATGGCACTTTGATATATGAAATCCAGAATAAAATATATATTTTTATTTTTAATTATAACTTTTTACAAGCTTTTCATAAATAATGATCAAGGATCTTCCATCTTGAGATAATGGACTAATGAAATGGCTTTCTGCACATCTTGAAACTCTATCATCTTGAACATATTTTAACTAAGTTGGAATGGTTTTACATTCTAAATAACAATAGAAAATAGAACTACAAATTATAAAGTAAAATGATGATAACTAGAAAATGTGGAAGCATATTCTTTTTTAAGGGTGCTTTGCACCTACAAATACAACTGTAAGAATATAGATCTCGAACAATGGCGATTATCTCTTATATTAAGTTGACATTGTATAAAAATACAATCTTTATAGTTTTTTCCCTTTGGTATTGAATAGTTAGAAACCCTTATTAACTCAACACCTAACAATTCACTAACTCTAGGCACCCAAAATATTATATAATTAAAATATTACTAAATAAGAGTATACACAAGCATACACACACATATATAAGTTATGTTTAGATACACAACATTCCATCCCCATCAAAGAGCTTTGCCTTCAAAGTTCATCAAACTCTAAAAGTATAAAATTTTACATTATGAGAACAAAACTTAGGACCTCTACCTATTACAGCAAGGCTTTGATCATCCTACTATATACCATGACTTGACATATTACATGAATGAAAATGAGGGATTTTATTCTACTTATAAATCTTCCCTTCCATTTTGGGCATGTATTCCCTAAAAAACCACTCCATGATTTCCTCCATATTCACCATTTTTTATGGTGTCAAGAATTTTAATTTTTTACCCTCTTTCTTTTGAGCTTGCATATAACTTTCCTATAGATTACAAAAATTTGGATTTTTTTCCCACTTTTTTAAAGCCTTTTCATGCATCGATGCTTTGATATGAAATCCTAAGTTTATAAAGTTCCTTCCTTCATGGGTAGTCCTTCCACTTCATCTTGAACATATCCACTACCCTATTCTATAGCTTCCTAAATTCATTCCCAATAATGCACTCGAAATCTATCAAAAGTTTTCCTTCTTTGTCAAGCATTGATATTTTCCAAGGTACCAAATGGAAGCCTATATTGTTATCGAAACATGACACATGAAACACATCATCTAACCTTCCCTTATTTGGTATGTCTATTATATATACAACTTTATCCACCTTCATAGGCACCTGATACGACCCATAATACTTTGGATGCAACTTCTGCTTCCATACATCCTTCATTGTCTTTTATTTATATATTGGATTCCATAGAAAAACTATGTTCCTAATCTCAGAACTCCTCTTTGTCCTATGTTGGTCTACTTATCGCTTCATCTTATTGGTGCTCACTACCTAATTATTTCTCAATAGTTATAGAATGTTTTGCATCTCATCCATAACTTTGTTGACTATTATGACCTTTCCCATATGAAGTACACAATATAATGGTGATGATTGTTCATAGCCATTCAAATAATTGAATTTTGACACTTTTCTATTTGTGTGGTATGTGATGTTGTACACATATTCAATAAAATATATCAACTATCATTGCTTGCACCACCTATCCCATACATACATTCTTTGATACTCTTCTGTAATGACCCTTACTAATCGGATCACTAAAAAACACTGATATTATGCTATAGAATTATGTCAAACACTTTGAGGAAAAATCAGGATTTATATTGTATTAAAATTTTTGTCAAACATATCATAGAAAACTATACTGTAATTCCGTCAAACAGTTTGAAACCAATGTAACACCAATTATAGAATTCTGGAAAAATGAATTACAATCTTTATAGAAATATCTATGGCTATTTTCAGCCTTAAAATTTGAGCAAAAATATGCTAACATCCAAACAAGGAAAAATCTAGAATTTAGGACCCTGTTCGCTGCCTTGAAAACTGTCCAACTGTTGTAGAACCCAGGCGTAGGTACAGTCTGTACGGCACCGTACGAATACAGTCTGTATAGTACGAACATGTACAGATGTGACTGTTTGGCTCAGAAAACCTGCGCGCCTACCCTTAGGATGTCTGTCGCTCAGCTAGGCGACTTCCACAGACTTTGCAAAAATAAAAATCGCCTCCTTGAGATGCCACGCGCCGTACACCTTCTAAAAATCGTTGAATGCTATTCGCTGATGGTACAGACTTGCAGGTACAGACTGTACCTATACAAAATATATCAAAATGGGGCACCTATCAATAACCTACTAATATATTTGCCATCCTATAGATTTCAACTAGTAAAAATCTAACTTGAATATTTAGCATGAAATAGCTGAATGCTATCTCCAATGTGCAACCCTTCAAAAGATCTCTCACTTCCTCAGTTATGTAAATTGTTTGAGAGGTATCGTTTTCAAGGATTAGTCTGAGAATATGCAGACTCTGAAGTCTCCAAATGCTTGAGAAGATGTAATGATCAATAAAATGCATTGGATGCCAATTACATAACCCATAGGGTCTATTTATGCACTTTTTTGGAACTTCTAAGAGTTTTCGTAATACATCACACAAAACTTATTATACTTTTTAAATAAAAGTAATTTTATAAAAATAAAATTAAAGTGCATTTTAAAATTAAAATATAGCAATTTGGCCTCCATAATTAAATATGCTATCTCCCGCATCATCGTGAGCCATCGAATTGCAAAAATGATGCTCTCACCACCTTTTATCTGCCTATGAGAGTCAGGAATAGGCAAATCCTCGTGAAATGTCAAATCACCTTAGAGAGGGGACATGACAGTCCGCCCCTCCTGAAATTACTTGACCTCAAGCAATCTTAATGCTGAATGCTGCAGAATGACTTCACCTTCCCAAGTAGCGTCTTCAATGGGTAGATCCTTCCACTTAATCAAATATTCTCTGATCACCTGCTTGTGAAGCTGCTTTTCTCTACTGTCCAAAATGGACTCTGGAATTAAAATCAATTTCCCTTCATCATCCAAGGGAGGTAATACCACTGAAGGTACCACACTCTGACCCAATGCCTTTTTGAGACGTAATACATGGAATATATTGTGCACTCGGCTATCTGAGGGAAGTTTTAATTTATAAGCCACCTCACCAATTCTTCTAACAATCTCAAATGGTCCATAGTAGCGTGGCTTGAGTTTTTTTGTGCCACTCTTCTTGAGAGTGGTCTCCCTGTATGGCTGCAACAAGAGATACACCATATCGCCCACTTCAAAACTACGCATAGTCCTCTTTTGATCAGCATATTGTTTCTATTGATTCTGGGCTCTGGCAATATTATCCCTGAGAGTAGCAATTATATCTTTACTTTCTTGTAATAACTCACCTGCACTAGGTACGTGGCTGTCACCCAACACTAAGTCTAGAAAACTAGGTGCTTCATAACTGTAAAGGGCCATGAAGGGAGTCATCCTTATAGTCATGTGGTAGGTAGTGTTATAACAATACTCACAGATGTAAATCCATCTGACCCATGCCCATTGCTGAGCTGCTACATAATTTCTCAGGTACCCCTCTACCCATTGGTTTACTATTTCTATTTGACCATCGATTTGGGGATGATAGCTGGTGCTGGGTGTAAGCTCAGTGCCACATAACCAAAATACCTCCTACCAAAAGTGGCTCATGAAGTGGCTGTCTCTATCGCTCATAATGTTACGAGGTAATCCATGCAATCTAAAAATCCCCTGGAAGAAAACCTCTGCTACCTGAACTGCTGAGTATGTGGTAGTAATAGGGAAGAAATGGGCATACTTAGTTAGCCTATCTACCACCACATAAATACAATCTCGCCCTGTGCCTTGGGAAAACCAGTGATAAAGTCCATGGAAATACACTCCCACTTCTTGTCAGGAATAGGAAGTGGCTGTAGGAGTCCTGCTGGATACGTGTGTTCTTGTTTGTTTTGCTGGCAAACAAGACACTCTCGAACATACTATAGAACATAATCCTTAAGCCCTTTCCAAGTGAACCTTTCCTGAACTACCTTATAGGTCTTGAAATATCCAGGATGGCCGACTGTGGGTGAGTCATGAAGTGTTTGCAAAATCAGCTTCTTAACCTTAGATCCTGGGACCAAATAGATTCTATTTTTGTAAATGATTAGATCATTTACAAGTGTATACCTGGTATCTATTGTTGTCCCTTTCATTATATTCGAGGCCCATGTATCCCTAACATATTTTGTTATAATCAAATATTTTTAATCCTCTGATATTTGAATAGACATGAGATGTGGCCGGCGGGAGAGAGCATCCGCGACAACATTTTGAGTACCCTTGACATATGTGATGTCAAAGTCATATGCCTGCAACTTACTCACCCATTTTTGTTGGCGATCATTCGAATCTCGCTGTCCCAAAAAGTGTCTTAGACTGTTATGATCCATTTTAATACAAAATCTGCTACCCACCAAGTATTGTGTAAATTTAGCCAAAGCATGCATGATGGTTGACATCTCCTTATCATAGATGCTAAATGACCTCTCAAGTCCTCTAAATTTTCTACTCTCATAAGCAATTGGGTGCTTATCCTACATGAGTAAAACACCCACTCCTTCTCCAAATGCATCACATTGAAGCTCAAATGGCTTCAAGAAATCAGGTAATGCTAAAACAGGACAGGTAGTCATTATCTCCTTAAATCTCATAAAACACTCATGTGTCTCTTGTGTCCACATGAATGCCCCCTTATTTAATAAATCTGTCATAGGTGCAACCAGTCGTGAATAGCCATTGACAAATCTGCGATAAAACCCACATAACCCAAGGAACCCCCTCAACTGTGTAGTGTTCTTTGATGGTGGCCAATCAACAATAGCACGGATCTTTTCAGGATCCATCTGAACTCCATCCACACTGATGATATGTCCTAAATATAAAAGTTTGGTCATGCCTAGATCACATTTGGATTCCTTGGCATACAAGGCTTCCTTCTGCAGAATACTCAACACTGTCTCTAAATGCTCAAGATGTTCTTGCCATGACCTACTGTATACTAAAATATCATCAAAGAATACTAATACAAATTTTCTTAATTGGTGATGGAAAACCCTGTTCATCATGGATTAGAAAGTGGCAGGTGCATTGGTCAATCCAAAAGGCATAACTATAATCTCAAAATGCCCACAATGACATCTGAAAGTAGTTTTCTCAATGTCTTGTTCCCTCACCCTGATTTGATGGTATCTTGATCTTAAGTCAATTTTTGAAAAGTAACAAGCCCCATGCAATTCATCTATCAACTCATCAATGCGTGGGATAGGATACCTATTCTTAATAGTTCTTTTATTAAACTATCAGTAATCAAAACACATTCAAAAAGTGCCATCTTTCTTTTTAACTAAAACAACAGAAGATGCAAAAGGTGACTTACTTGGTCGGAAGTGCCCCATGGCCAGCAATTCCTTTATGGTCCGTTCAATTTCATCCTTGAGCCGCTTCGGATGTGGATATGGAGTGATCATGATAGGCTTAGCGCCTTCTTCTAATTCAATGATATGGTCAATGCCTCTATCCGGTGGTCGACTTAGTGGAATCTCACTGAATACCTTTTTATAAGTACTTCTCAACCTTTGAATATTCGAATGATATTCAGTCTTGTGCTGGTCCTCCTGTGTAGGCATCAAGGTACACATAGCTGCCCACTCTATGGAATTATGCCTAGCTAGCCTTTCCATTCTCCTGAGTGAAATAGTCTTAAAATCATCATCATGAAGAGCCTTCAGCACATGAGTTCTACCATCGACCTCAAATCGTATCTCCATATCTTTAAGTCTTAAAGTAATTTCCTCCAATGAATGCAGCCACTACATTCCTAGTACTATGTCCATATCACCCATATTGACCACATGGTAGTCTGCTTTGAATTCATAATTTTTCAAGTGTAGGGGTAAATCACGTACCATTTTATTACATCTCAAGATAAATCCATCTGCCACCTTGACTCTAAGCCCATCACACTCCTCAGTGGTAATCCCACGCCTTTCTACAAAGCGTGTATCAATGAAGTTGTGTGTGGCACCGGTATCCAAGAGTGTAACCACCTTTTGACCAGCCAATACACCTTTAAGTCTGAAAGACCCTTCTCTCTAAATGCTTGATAGGCGTGCCTCCTATGAATGTAATTCTACCCCCTCTTTTAGTTCCAAATTGTCTCCCTCTTGTTCCTACTCTGTTCCATCAGGATCATGGTATTCTGATGAGTCTGAGTTTGAATCTTCATAATAAACCCACATAATTCTATTGGCCTTCCCCTTAGGCCTCATAGGACAATCATGACCAAACTCATAAGGACCTTTACAGTAAAAACACAACTTTTTCTTACGTAGGTCATTAAGAGTTTCCTTATCCAATGATGTAGGAGACTTACCCTTTGCATCATCTTTACCTTTACTGACTCCTCCTCTATTATCTCTGAATGCTAAAGTACCTTTAGGGCCGAACTTGTTTGCTAGTGCTGCAAGTTCCATACTTCGGCTTTTCTTCATGGCTTCCTGGAATGTGGGAGGATTAAAGGCCTTGACCCACCCTTTGAGCAGTTTAGTCAACCCTTCTGTAAATAGCATGATTATCCTTCACTCTGAGATGTCAGGTACCATTGCCGCTAATTTTTGAAAGTCATTAATATAATTATCAAGTGAACCATGCTATTTTAATTGTGTTAGTTCACAGAAATTTACCTCAAGGTCTTTGACATCAAACCTTTCGATCAATCTGTTGGTAAATTCTTCATAGGTAGTGATGTGGTTGTGTCCTAGAGTGACCAAACCATGATACCACCATTCGTGAGCAGCTCCTTCAAGGTGTAATGTAGAAAATCTTATGGCATCCTCCTCAGGCATTGGTCTTAGAGAAAGATAATTATCTAGTTTTTGAATCCAAAACCTAGCTATACACCTGTTACTTCCATCATAGTTAGGCATGGAAATCTTACCAAGTGCTTGTCGATAATCATTCCTTGGCACATGGTGACCATTTCTTCTTCCTCTCTTATTCTTCTGATTCATGAACTAGTCAAATGTCCATATTTGACACATATCAGGAGGGAGAGTGGTATACTCTAAGTAGGCCTGTCTAGCCTCTTCTCCAAATGGAGTAGCTGGAGCAACACGTAACTGTTCTTTCCTGGGTGTGAAGGTGGGAAAAAGAGGTCTAGAGGTTGATCCTCTAGTGTTTCTAGCATGTTGTACGGACCCTTCCTCATTGACTCCACTATGCTCCGCTGTGTGCTGATGACCCTCATCGGGAATGGCTTGCTGGTCCATTCTGGCCAATAAATGTGACATCATATCAAGCATGTTGTCAAATTTTCTTTCAGCACTTATCTCTCTATCTTTTTCTGCCATATTCTAGATTGATTTGCTGGTGTCCCTCAATGCTTCTGGGAATGTATCTTCTGTTATTTGTAGATTTTGATGAGGTTGCCTCCACTGCTCCAGACTATTATACCTAATTTCCCTATCACTCATCTGTCGTTTAGTGGACCACAGGATGATGGCTCTGATACCATTGTAATGACCCTTACTAATCAGATCACTAAAAAACACTAATATTATGCTATATAATTACGTCAAACACTTTGAGGAAAAATCAAGATTTATATTGTATTAAAATTTTTGTCAAACATATCATAGAAAACTATACTGTAATTCCGTCAAGCAGTTTACAACCAATGTAACAACATTTATAGAATTCTGGAAAAATGAATTACAGTCTTTATAGAAATATCTATGGCTATTTTCAGCCTTACAATTTGAGAAAAAATATGCTAACAACCAAACAAGGAAAAATCTAGAATTTAGGAACCTGTTCGCTGCCCTGAAAACTATATAACTGCTCTAGAAACCAGGCATAGGTATAGTCCATATGGTGTCATATGGATACAGACTGTACGGTATGGATAGGTACAGATGGGATTGTTTGGCTTATAAAACCTGTGCACCTACCCTTACGATGTCTGCCACTCAGCTAGGCAACTTCCACAAACTTTACAAAAATAAAAATTGCCTCCTTGAGACGCCATGTGCCGTACACCTTCTGAAAATCACTGAATGTTGTTGGCTGATGGTATGGACTTGTAGGTACAGACCGTACCTATAAAAAATATATCAAAATGGGGCAGCTGTCAATAACCTGCTGATATATTTGCCCTCCTATAGATTTCAACTGGTAAAAATCAAACTTGAATATTTAGCATGAAATAGCTGAATGCTAACTCCAATGTGCAACCCTTCGAAAGATCTCTCACTTCCTTAGTTATGCAAATTGCTTGACAGGTATCATTCTCCAGGATTAGTCTGAGAATATGCAGACTCTGAAGTCTCCAAATGCTCGAGAAGATGCAACGATCAATAAAATGAACTGGATGCCAATTACATAACCCATAGGGTCTATTTATGCACTTTTTCAAAACTTCCAAGAGTTTCTGTAATACATCACACAAAACTTATTATACTTTTTAAATAAAAGTAATTTTATAAAAATAAAATTAAAGTGCATTTTAAAATTAAAATATAGCAATTTGGCCTCCATAATTAAATATGCTATCTCCTGCATCATCGTGAGCCATCGAATTGCAAAAATGACCCTCTCACCACCTTTTATCTGCCTACGAGAGTCAGGAATAGGCAAATCCTCGTGAAATGTCGAATCGCCTTAGAGAGGGGACATGACATCTTCCAAGCACTTGATCAATACCTCTATTTTTCCATATATTCTAGGGTGATATTAAATTCTCATGTTAAATGTAACGCCTACATTTAGAAACATCTCATAGTAGAAATGACTTTGAAAAATATCATCTCAAATGTAAATGATCTATTTAATGATCCCTCATAGATTAACCACATGTTCTATAAAGAAATTTACAACCTTAGGACGAGTGATCCTTGCCTTTATTTTGGGAAAGAAATTAGCTTAATTTTTAAATCTATTTACTACCACTAAAATTTAATTTTTACCCTCAATGCTAGGAATACCTAATCTTAATTTCATTAACACAATTTATTGCTTTTGTTGTGGAACCAAAGTTCATTGCATAAGGCATGGAAAAGGATTACTTTTCATAGAAAAAATTGATTCTATTACAAACAAACCATTCACTCTCCTTTTACCCATATCTAATTATTTTTCGTGAGTTTAGTTGAGACAAGGTGAGTTATATTTTCCTAAATAAGGTCTTGTGTCCAAGTAATTTTCTTGATGGACATGGCCTAAAATACTTGAAATTCTTCAAAAAAGGAAAATTTATTTGCCATCACATTATCCTTCCATTTGTTATAAATGATCTCAAAGTTAGAGGATTTAAGGTGATTAATCAATTTATGTTGCTCCTCTATTAATGTCCATTGAGTTAATAGGTATTGAAGGTTGAGCTGGTTATTTTTAACAAATAAATTTATCACTAATATAAATTGATGTGTAACTCCCTACCTAAACTTACCTTGGCGTATGCACATAGTTAAGTATTAATCAAGATTGAACCCTTTGATAGGTTATATATTCAAGATTGTTATAATATTTCATCATGTATTTCTTTTGGTTATATTATATTAGATCATAGAAAAATAGATAATTATTATTTTTATAATGAATAATCAATTAATTAATGTGCTTTAAGTTATATCTCTCCATACCAAAGAGGCACCACAATGTTGTGCATGTTTAGGAAAGAGGGTTTCCAATTGAGTTTATATATTGATTATGATATGATTTGGTTGGATTTACATTTAGTCCATGAAATTATTATCTAACTGATGTGGCACACATAAGAGATTCATAAATAGACATTTGCAGAAAGCATAAATCCCAACACCAGGTTAGTAATAAGGTTCACCTTAGGTGTAGCTGAATGTATGGCACATTTGATTCCTGAATCCTTGTCACCTTATGCATATTTGGCATAAAAATAAGTGGTTATTGAGGTTTATGAGGACCAATATCCATATAAACATGGGACTGAATTAAAATCATAATACAATAGCCTAAAAGTATTCATGTTCATTAATGTGGGTTGTGATTAGATATTGTAATTGTAATTTAAAATCTGACCACCAATAAGGTAGTGGACACCATCAAAACAATAGTGGTAAAAAAAAGTTTAATATACAAGTGGGATATGATTAGCAAACGGAGGGTGGAGCCTATAGAGTTAATATGATTAATATAACCATGGAAAGTAAACTCTATAACAAAGCAATCTAGTGATATCCCCCACAATGGATGATACACCTGCAACATATTTATGATAAAGTAACCCCATGTGTTTTATGTAAAGATTCCACAACAAATAGGTGTACCATGTCAATAAAGAGAGATGATAAATAATAAAATTAAATGTAGAAAACATGGAAAATGACTACATGATATGGAAGTGCAGAACACTTGCATAAGGATTTCAAACTATAAAAATGAATGACAACATGTTAAAAGTGGGGGTTGAACATAATTTTCTATGTATATGGTAATTGATTATGTCACCCATGTTTTTATTCCTCGAATAAGTGATTAAATGATTTTTCCACAATGTAGATATGAGATGAAGGGTGACTTTGAGATGTTGTCTCATGTGAGTGGTCTTAGACGTTGATACACCATGATGGTTAGCCAACAATTACATGAATATTCATGTATGATTAAATTTAGAAGTATTTGATTGAGCAAAATTGATTAATATTTATTGATATTAAGATGGCCATAATATTTGGAGGATGTAGCCTTTTGCGGGCTTGTAATCTTTAGGTCTCAAGTTCATGACATGGCAATGTATTTTAATAAAATTAATCTAAATTAATAGATCTCCTATATTAATATTAAAGGATTAATGATGATTTTTAAACACAATATTTTTTATTTAAAACAAAAGTAAAATTTTGGTGAATGGGTTATCAAGATATGGGTTCATTCACCTTGTGAAACTATAGTTAAGTTAATTAATGAGAAAAAATCTAATCTATTTTAGAAGTATAACATGAGGGTGTTACATGTTGGTATCAGATCAAGGTTAAATGGCCTCTAAGGAAAATTACAACAAAATGATGTGTATATAAAATGAAATTATTAAAATTAAAAGAGAAAATCAAGGATTTAGCTATTATGTGATGGTCCTAATAAAATTTCAAAGTAGGAAAACTCAAAAACCTTAAAAGACTTTTTATAAAATTTAATTATAAATTTAGCTCTTGGATAATTAAATAGAGAACCCTTCAAGAGACTAAAAAAGTGTTTGGAATCCAGTGTTTCTCAAAATAATCTATAAAAAGGGTTTATATTGGACTCTTGTTGAAAACCATGTCTGAGTGTGATTATACAAAATTAGGGCTGAGGAAATCATTGTAAGTTGTGTTGATAGCCCTGTAAATACATGAAATGTCCTCATGTTTTATGGTAAACTAAAAAAAATCATGAGAGATCCCCTAAAAATGGAAAATGTGTAAATTCTTGATGTAGGAATGGAAAGAAAATTTAGTTAAGAGCAATGTAGCAAATGAACAGGGAATCCTATTTTTATGTAGAGAGTTATTTCTAGGTGTTTTTACTATTCATTCTCTTGTACATTATTTTAGCTACATACACAGGTATGATTTGTTATTATGGCCTTATTTAACAATGTAATTGATTATATTTGCTTGTTAATTGATGAAATTTAATCTTATGATATTTTTATTTGATTTGATTTATTGCCAATCTCTTTTAAAGACATATTTGTCTTTTAAAATTATGGCTAGAACATTTTATTTAAATTTATGTGATTCTTTTTTTTATTTTTATTTTTCCATCATCTATGATATCCATGGGTGGGTTGAAGGAAGAGGAAGATTAAAGCTTTGCAGTTGGTGTTTATTTTAAGTTCACCAATATTAGTATATATGTAGCATAGAGGCCTTTGCCAAGGCATGGGAGAGGCAGTTGTGTTCCAAACTAGTGTCATATGTGGATATTGTATTATATGGCTTTAAATGTCTTAACTATATGTAAGCCTTTTTATGATTTTTCAACCACTATAGGTCTTGATATCACTTTGATCTCTATTTGTTGTAAGTTTTAGGGACCATGTATTTTCTATGATTATTTCATTTTGATTTCATGTTATTCAAATTTATCTTTGTTGACTTGAATGCTTTTTATTAGTTGGATTACATTGCATTTATTCTTTATCACCTTGATTTATTATAATTTATTTGTTTGGTAGATATGATTTATGAATGAGAAGTGAAATTTATGGTTGATGGTGATTTTCCTCATTTGGAAATGGGCATTGATCTTGTTTTTGTGTATATAAGATTTTCTTTAGATGTGATATTTATTTCCTTTCCCATTTAAATGATATGATGATATATTGAATTGAATTAGAAGGCATAATTTGTGAGACTATTCATTTTATCTCTCCTTTATTCTCTTTATCTCCTATAAACTCTCCCACAAACCTATTTATATGAGATGAAACTCACTTTATTGATTTGTACACATTAATATTATTCGTACCACTTATTATTTACCCACATACACACCCTAATAATATATTATGGAACACCTAAGGACCCATTTGAGGACTAACTCCTCAATATTGACTACCTTAGTTTTAATATGGGATGAGAAAATACATACCTAAATTGCCCCCTTGAATGTGATTGTTTGGTTTGCCTAAAAATATGTCTAGTATATTGATTAGGAGAACACATTAAAATGAAGATAAAAAACTATTTCGTTTTATTGAAAATATTTGGAAAGGCTTATTTAAAGTTCGTAATCCAAGAAAGGACTTTTCGACAAAGATGACAAGGAACTAACTCTGGACACTAAATTTTGATGATAAATTTAAAAGATGGATTTATATTTTTAACAAACAAAAGAGATCAAAAACTAACACTTTCAACATACAAATGATTCTTGTCATAAAACTCTAAATTTTGACACTTATGATTTTTTTCTTAAAAAAAAATATTGACACCTAAAGATTTTATCAAATACCTTAAAAATCTAAAAACAACTTTTAAAAACAAATTAAACTCGACTTAATTAATTCACAAAATAACTAAATAACCGAATATTTAAAATAACAAACCTAAATAAAAATTAACTTTAGAAAAATAAATCACTTATAAAGAATAAGTCATGATCATTTTATAAAACGATGAGTTTTGTTTTAAAAAATTATATCATATCATTAAAACATAAAAAAATAAAAAATAAAAAATAATAAATAA
This sequence comes from Torreya grandis, assembly GCA_037957365.1. NCBI lineage: Eukaryota > Viridiplantae > Streptophyta > Pinopsida > Cupressales > Taxaceae > Torreya > Torreya grandis. The sequence goes on from JARHVA010006886.1 coordinate 471,291, forward strand.
AAAATAAATAAATAAAATTAATTAAATAAATAATAATAATAATAATAATAATAATAATAATAATAATAATAATAATAATACCCAAAAATTAATACTACTTTTTCAAAAACCACATATTAAAAACATGAAACCATGTATTAATATAAAAAATAACTATAAAAACCAGAAAAACACAAATTAAAACTTTAACATGAAACGTTGGTACCACAAAAAGCAAAACCACAATCCATATAATGTAAAAAAACAAAAAAATCAAACACAAAAGTAAACGAATTAATATCTAAAACATTAATACAAAACCACGAACCAATAACTAAATCTAAACCAAAACTAAAGAAACTCAACAAAGTCAAACCTTATACCAAAAAACAAAACCACTTAAAAAGAAGTCGCTGTTTTGAGGTTAAATCTATGGGATTTCGTTGAGGATAGCTGGGAGCGATCGAGCCTCTGATTGTGGAACTTGGAGGAACGCCATGCAAAGAGAAGCTGTTTTATCAAGCCGTGGAAAGGAGGTTTGTTTGCTTGTGATGTTGCCGAGCTGGAGTGGGATCATCAGCTGTAGAGATCACACTGTGGGATGGAAAAATGTTCAAAGCCGTTGAAGTTTTGATGCAGCCGAGGTTGAGATGGAGACCGTGTCGAGCACGGGAGGACAAGTCTTTAGTACCGTTGGTGGCTGAGTGGAGCTGCCGTTCATGGAAAATTATTCTTTACAAACTAAGCACAAATCTGTACATCAAACCGATCAATTTGCAAATATGCAACAAAGAAAAATTATTCAATCCCTTCAGTGGATAAACCAAAATATGATGTACGCCCTGGATGAAAATATTCAAAGCAAACTGCAACTCTAATTATGCATGCAAAGTAGATCTGGGATCTCTAATGAGGAATATGGCCTGATTTACAAAAACTATAAGACACTGAAAAAATATCATAAATATATGTAACTAATTTTGTTTTTTTTGTTTTTTAATTCTAATTTTGATATGCAAATAGTGAACATGATGGGTGAAAAAACTGAGAATAGAGGTGAATAAGGTGGAAAGGAGAAACATGCAAATGAATGGCAAATGTCCTAGATTTGGAGTGGTCTGCACTTCAAAATTGTAGAGAAAATTCAAGAATAGGTAGATGGAGTACAATGGTTATTGCAAGTGGTTATAAACTTACAAAGTTATTGTGTGATTTATTTTGATGCATCAAACATGTGAGTGGAAGGTATGAAAAGGTTTCATCGGGGTGATTTTTTGATACTAGATAATTTAATTAGTATGTTACAGGGAATAGCCGAACGCTTGAATGCAAATTGTCAGTCAAATTTCCATGATTTTATTTATAGTTGGATATTACATTTTATAGTGTATGTTTCTTCTACAAATAAGGAGATAACATTCATCTATTATCCCTTACATATCTCATTCTATATCGCATTTATTGTTTCTATCTCCTATAAACTCTCCCACACACTTATCTATGTTAGATGTAACTCACTTTATTGATTTGCATACATTAATATTATTTTTCCCACTTATTGTTTACCCACAAGCACCCTAATAATTTATTGTGGAACACCTAAGCACCTATGAGAGGACAAATTCTTCAATTTTTTTTTGGTTTGATACTGCTATAAATAAACTATAATGTTGTGTATGTTGATTTTGATTGATTTATTATTATAATATATGTTTCTCATTTCAATTATGGTTTGATTCCAATTTTTGGATGTTTTGTTAATCATTCAAAATTAAATTTATTGAGAACAAATATATTTGTCTTGGGTTTGGGTATGATTGATGGAGCATATTCATTATTATAAAATAGATAAATTTGAATTTATTTCAACTCAGCATATGTGGAAACTTACATTAATGAAATTAAACAAAATTAACATTGTTTTAGTTTAGTATATCATTCGCTAGAACTAATTTGGCATGAGTAACTCCATGCTTGGATAACAACATATTATCTAGTAAAATATAAATATAGGATGACATATTCATGCAGACATGAATATATTGCTTTGTAGATTGTATAAGATGAAATTTTGGAGTGAATTAATTTCTCATAATGATGGGGTTGATTGTTTAAATTTATTTTCTATTGTTTTGAATGTGTATTAATTGTTGTATTATATATGAACATGGTTTCTACCATGTGTATGATGTTATGCATATGATAATTGTATATGTTGTTGTGAATATTATCTTAGTCTTCCATTTTGAGTGAAAATTGATTTTTATTATGCATATGTTTTCTGCTCTTGAGTGTATGATAGTGGTTCTAATTATGTATTTAATTTTGGATGATTCATCCAGCCATCAGTTTATTATGCATGATGATTGTATTGGTGTGTATTCCATGAATTATTGCTTTCAATGATTAATATGTTAATATGTTATGAAATCATTCATGCATGCCAAATTATAAGTAAATAAGAAATTGTGGAGTGTGACTCGTTGATTCAATTATCATAAAAAGATTAGATGACACTATTGATTGGAACTACCCCATATGGATGTTTTATATGTAATTTTTACTTGTTACAATGAACGACAATTTCTTTATGTTAATTTAGTTATGCAATTTCTCATATATGTGATGGATGTTTGCTTTATATTAAATGGTAATGACAATGATGGGATATTGCTTGGTTTTATGAAATTCCCCATGTATGTTGGATTGTTACTTGAATTGTGTTCCTTCTTGAGTACTGATTTTATGAGTGAATGAAAAGAAATCGATTACATTGTGTACACTTCTATTGATATGATTACTCTTATTGAGTTGCATTATTTTTCTCCTTGTGTGCTGCTTTTGACAGTGTAGCATTTATATATTTAACAAATCGTTTTATTCCATTATTTTTAGGGTAGGTGTTATGCAGTCGGTTCACGAATAATCTAGAATGTCTGTTCCGAGATTTGTAGAATGACGGCCATTGAAGTTTCCATAACTACGATTCTGTAGTATAAATAAGTTAGTACATATCTGTTTTTCAATCAATAAGAAATAAAGTTTTTTGACAATCTATGGTATCAGAGCATCTGAGGAAGCAAGATTGGAAGTCATCGAGCGACCTGTGCAGCAGTTTGATAGAAAACACAGTGACGCCCAGAGTGAAGGAGATTGTTGTCATCTTAGATCGCTGGAGGCATCCAAAAAAAAAATCGTTGAAATATAACGTAGCAACAAAAAATTAAAGGATGCAGCAGTCCTACGTAATAGCCATCGGCAAAGGTGAGTAAGGACACATCCAAGCCTAGATAATCCCCCTCTCAATCTGCTCGAGCATGGAAGAATCTGCATAGCACGTGGTCTATGAGTTGTGGATGAAGATAGGAGTCCCGAGAGGAGCCACGGATGAAGGTGTTTGTTAGCAAGGCATTTTTGGTCTATGTTGCATAGCCTATCGATTTGAGCCAAGCTATGGTGAAGACATGACTATGTATATCATAGATTCCTAAATCTGAGAAAAGAACTCTAGTCCTAAAGGTTAGGACGTATTTCTCATATTTGGCAAAGCCATTGGCGTTAAGCTGTGAAACGATAGTGCTCAAGTGCCAGCAAGGTAGCCGACTTGCCATACTAGGAGTCTATGACGCGCATGATCTCAATCAAGATCATAGTGGAAAAATTAATGGTTTCTGTTAAGACGGAAGACGCACATAGAGTTTGAACAAGGTACATACCGTTATAAATACTATTTTGCTTAAGTAAAGTAAAAATCAAATATGTCTACTCTAAAATTACTTTTATTGGATGCTCAACTTCTCAAAGGCCTACATTATGTTGGAAAAAAACAACGATGCGTATGATCCTTCAATTTGAAGGATTGTGGGGTATCGTTGTAGGGAATGTAGAAGTTCTCACTGATCTTGATGGACTCACAAAGTATAAATAGGCTAATGCTAAAGCCCTAAGGTTGATCATACTAAGCATCACTGATGACGTGTAGTCGCATATCAAGGATGTTGACCAAGAAAAGACAACATGGGATAAATTAGCAATAATATATGAGACAAAAAATCAGATGAAGATCCTCCATCTACAGTTTAAACTTCATATACTCACTGTGGAGTCTGACGAATCAATTGAGAAATTCTTACATCGAGTAGTTGAGCTACAAACAGAGTTATTATCTCTTGATGAAATGGTAGATGACCAAACATTAGTCCCCATCACCTTGCAAGCACTCCCTTATCAGTTCTAAGTGTTTGTCATAACACTAAATGCCACTAAATAGAAAATGTCATTCAAAGAGCTTGTGAATCTGTTACAACAAGAAGAAGCAATCAGTGTAGCTCAAGATGAGTTTGAATATGAAGCTCTTAAAATGAAGCAAAAATGAGGTCAGACATCATGTAAGGGACCTCCAAAAATGCCATTGTAGAAACAAAAATAACAACAATTATCTCATCATCAAAAGTCGAAGAGGTGGTGTCACATTTGCCGCACAAACAGTCATGACACAAACAACTACTAGTACAATAGCTGAAAGAAAAAATCTACTAGTAAGCCAATCTTATGAGGGCATGATGATACTGAGAAGTCAAAAAGACGTCCCCATCAGTCAAATTAGAAGGGACATCTCATTTCCCAAAAAGAAGATGAATAAAATGAAGTAACAACTAATAAAGACAAGAATGTAGTACTAGTCTCACAGACCTCACAACCCATGATGAATAGCTATTTGATTGACTCAGGTGCCACTAAGCACATGACAAGTGACAATAAGTTTTTTGATTCACTGATAGACCAACCCACTAGAGATTAGGTTAAGATCACTGATGATAAGGAGTATATCACAACAGGTATAGGTTAGGTGGCCATTCCTTTAGGAACATGAAAATGTACACATATGAAGGTACTATATGTTCCTAGTTTGACATCCAATTTCTTATCAGTCACTCAACTCTTGAATCATCAAGTGAAATTAAAGTTTTTTTGTTGAAAATGACATCAAAACCTACCTAATTTCACAAAATGGTAAAGTTCTTGCAAAAGCTTTTTTGAAAGATAAGTTATTTGCTTTAGATGTAGTTTCATCTTCTATAGTAGCTTTATCTGCCTCAATGGTAGAATCCACTGCTTTCTAGAACTATTGTTATGGTCATTTATCAGTTGGATCTTTATACTAGCTTAGTTCTAAAGGGATGGTACATGGACTTACAAAGTTGTCCAATTCCTTGCTCATTTGCCCTAGATACCTTGCATGTAAACAACACAGGGATCCATTCAAAGATAGATCTTTTCATGCTAAGAAGCGTTTGGATGTTTTTCATATTGATATGAACAACCCATTACCTGCTTCATTCTAGAGATACAAGTAATTAAAACTATTTTTGGATGACTAGTCCCGAAAGATGTGTGTATTCTTCCTAAAAAAGAAGAGTGAGGCCCTCCATCATTACTAGGTCTTCTATCAACAGGTTGTGAAGGAGACCAGGTAGCCTCTACTTCACCTCAACTCAGATTGAGGTGGGGAATTCATGTCAAAGAAATTATTGGAAATCCTAAACCAACAAATAATTAAATAGAATTTAACTACTCCCTACACGCCCCAATAGAATGGCCGTATTGAGCGATGCAATCATACTATGATGGAAATGGCTCATTGTATGCTATCAACATCAAAGCTAGAGAAATAATATTGGGCAGAAGTAGTTCAAATAGCTATGTATCTTCTTAATAGTGCACCAATAAAAATTTTGAAGGACAAAATGCCTAAATAGGTATGGAGTGGTAAAAATCCTTCTATTTCTCATTTACAAGTATTGGGTTACACAACACACATGCATGTACTAGCTTAGAAGAGAAATAAACTTGAGTCCAAAATACTCTCATTCATCCTATCGGGATATAGTATAACCTCAAAGGCATATCATCTCAAGGATCTTAAGTCAAGGAAAATCTATGGAAGCAGAGATGTGGTATTTGATAAATCATCCTTTGAGATGTAGAACAATGAATCAATACCGACTACCTCTCACTGATTACATCCTAAGTTAGATGATGAAGAGACATCTCACCAGGAAGAAGATATACAAGAGGAATTGTATGTTGATCTTGGAGATTTAGAACATCCACTAAATAGTACTTCACATCCACCTAGCAATTCTTCACAACAATAGAGTTCTTATCCAAAGTGGGTATTAGGCACCAGCAGAGACTCCCATACTTCATTTGGAGTTAGAACTAGGAGTCAGACAAGACATGAAGTAAATTTTACACTCATGAGTATAATTGATGATAGCTCTAAATTTGATAATGTTCACAAAGCTTTAAATCAACCACAATGGAAGAAAGTAATGGATGTTGAGTATGACGCACTCATGAAGAATCAGACTTGGGAACTACTTGATATGCCTATAGGAAAGAAACCCATATGCTACAAATGGGGTTTCAAAGCAAACTATAAAACATCCATTACAAACATAAAGCATGAATATTAGAAAAGAGATAGGCTTAGAAAGAAGGCATTTATTACTAAGAGACCTTTTCACCCACTATGAACATCAAGACCATCAGATTTGTTTGTGTACATAGCATCACAAAATGGATGGCAACCTCCACAGATGGATGTCAAAAGTGCTTTTCTTAATGGTGATCTAGAATATGAAGTATGCATGATCCAACTAGAAGGATTTGTTGATAAAAAACATCCTTAAAATGCATGTCATCTCATCAAATCACTTTATGGATTAAAACAAGCTCCTAGGGCATGGTATGTCAAAATAGATGATCACCTTTTGAAGCATGGTTTTACTTGTAGCACCTTAGATTCTAACTTGTACATAAATAAGGTAGAAATAGATATTGTCTCTCTTGTTACATATGTGGATGATCTTGTGATCACTAGAAGTTCAAAAGATCAAGTTGATATTGTGAAGAATGACCTCAAAAGATCCTTTGACATGACTGATTTGGGGCTATTGCATTATTGTCTTGGCTTGAAGATATGGAAAAAATTGAATCACATTTTTAGCTCCACAATAAAATATGCCAAGACCCTCCTATAAAATTAAGCCACTTTCAACACCAATGGAGAAATGTTTACAACTCTCTTGATTCCAAAATTCACCTCAAGTGGATGAAACTCTCTACAGGCGGCTCATTGGGAGTCTCATCTACATGACCTACACTAGACCGAATATATGTTTTGTTGTAAGCTATCTCTCTATATTTATGTAGGAACTAAAGAAATGTCACTAGGTTGCAGTAAAGCATGTTTTGAGATATGTCTAAGGTACACTTGAGTATGGTCTAGAATATAAGAAGAATAGTCAATTCTTCTTATAGGGATACACTGACTCAGACTATTTTGGATTTATTGATGACATAAAGTCAACATTAGGATTCATATTTTATCTCAGATCTAGACCAATCTCATGGATTAGTAAGAAGTAAACTATTTTTACTCTATCATCCACTGAGGAAGAGTATCGCACCACACTTGGAGCTATGTGCAAAGTGATATGGTTACTTCGCATACTAGTAATTATAGGATATAAGGAAATGGAGCCACCTATCATTTATTACAACACCCAAGGTGTGTTAAAACTTGTTAAATCATGTTTGTCATGAAATAATGAAACATATAGAGGTTGAATGACACTACATTCAAGATCAAGTTTTAAACCAGCACATCCAGTTCCAATACTACCCGACAGATGCACAAATAGTAGATATACTCATCAAATCTTTTGAAAAGGTGAAATTTGAGATGTTTAGGGACTACATTTATAAAAATAATGTAATAAGGTGGGGAATGATAGCGTAACATTTGTATATTTATCAAATCATTTTATTACATTATTTTTAGGTTAGTTTGTATGTAGTTGGTTCACAGATAATCTAGAATGTCAGCTCCAAGATTTTTAGAGTGATAGCCAGTGAAGTTTCCAAAAATATGATTTTGTATTATAAATAAATTATTACATATCTATTTTTCAGTCAATAAGAAACCAATTTTTTTGACAGCTTTAATGAGTGAAGGAGAAGTGATATTATTCTAGAAGAGTTTAGTATGCCACCTAGATGATTATGCACACATCATCCTTGTGTAAAGGAGATGGGATACCTTCCTTGGATGCACTATATATATATATATATATATATATATATATATATATATATATATATATATATATATATATATATATATATATATTCCAAGATATTAAGAAAGGGGGATAAGTATTAGACCTAATGTAAATATTAAGTTGATATCCCCAATTTTGCTAAGAGATGTGGTTGTGTCATAGATTTGGATGCCAACAGTAGTTTTTACTAGTTATCCATTATGTGTCACCCAATATAAAGAAGAATATGATTGTATATTTTATTGGCTAATGATATTCTATTTTAAATTTAGGTAATTGATGTTAGATAATTTTAGACATTCTAGCTAGGTTTCTGATGATATTACTAATTTAATGTTAAAGCATCACTTAGAATGCCCAATGATCCTTGCCACTACATGGTTTTTATTCCATTAGATATAACATTTATGGATTTATTGAAATGTGTTTTATGTGAAAATTATGACCCACATGAAAGATATACATTAATTTCATTATTATTATTAGCAACACATAAATGAGATGATATAATAAAGCTATCAAATTTGGTAATCACTAATATTAATGGATGTCTCCATGATTTTACCTATTATGTAAAAAAAAAAAAAAAAACTTTTGGAGGAATTTTCCTAAAGGGGGAAGTATGAAACTCCTTTCCTAGCCTTACTTTGGCTTTGGGACATTGTTAAGTATTAGTCATTGTTTTACCCATATAAATGGTATTTATTCATGACTTTTATCATGTTTTATATTTTCTTTCCTTGAGTGATATTATATTGGATCAAAAAATAATAAATATTTATTATTGTTATAATTAATAAACAACTAATTAATGTTCTTTCATTTCTATCACTTCATACCATAGAGGTATTGTGATGATTTTGGTCGATGTGCAAAAAATAAGGTTTCTGGATGAGTTGATATACTTAATATGAGATGAGTTGGTTGGGTTTGCATTTAGTTCACTAGATTGTCATTTGAGTTATTACAACCCAAGCATCTCTTTAGATAAGGACATCTTCAGAAAGCATAGTTCCTAGTAATAGAATAAAAATAAGGTTAACCTTAGGTGCAACCAAATGTATGACATGTTGGATTCATGAGTCCTTATCACCTTATGCACATGTGGCATAAAAAGAAGAGGAAGTTGAGGTCTATGAATACCATTATCCATATAAACATGGGGAGTATTTAAACTAAGAATAGGAGAAGATAAAAGGCTTCATGGTCACCAAAGTGAGTTGTGATAATAAAGATTAATTGTAATTTAAAATATGACCACCATAGAGGAAATGACCGCCCTTAAATCCATAGTGTTCAGGTCATTTTTATTTATTTTAGTTAATACATTCATATCTTAGGAAGAAACAAATAAGTTTGTCTTTTCAATTCATAGTTACTCTCCTTGCAGTCATTTGTAATTTTTTGAATTTAGTATTTTACATTCATTTTTTTTTACCACAAGTCAATTTAGAACACTCTATTTTTTTCCATTCAATTTATTTTAATTTGGGTTAATTCACTTTTAATCCATTTTTCAATAAAACCTATTGACGAAACCAATTTAGTCATGAAACTTTATTTATTCAGTGTTTTTATCCTAGGGTTTAGATAAATTTTTAAATATTTGACACTCAAATAATTTTTGTTTTTACCTTAGATTTAAATCTTACACTAAAATAACTTATTATTGACCTTAGACATAATATTTAACATTGAAATAACTTTATTTTGACCTTAGATATGCTATATGACACTTAAACCATCTTATTTTGACATTAAATTTCATAAGAATTTACTAATCTCCATACACAAAAAAATAATAATTTTAGGAGCTTGAATTTTAATTTGACATTGGATTTATTTTCTAAGAATATATGGTTGTATTGGATGAACATTCATTGTTTCAAGTTTCTCATAAAATAAATAAATCAAATGTTAAGATGCAAGTAGCATTAATGCAATGTTTTGTCAAGTTAACCATAACATGGGAACAAGTGCACTCATATATTTCAAATGTTATAACACTTACTCAATACCGTCTTGATGGAATTATAAGGACCATATATAGTGACATAACCCATGAATTTTATTCTGCCAAGAACATTAGATTTGATACTTTTGATGTAAATGCATGTGGTGAATTTACTGCTAACCCCACAAAGGAAATTGAATCTTAAATTTTTGTAGCTATAAAATAACAAAAGAAGCATAATCATGTTATTAATTATAGATAACACAATTCATGTAATGTAAAACCCATTGTAAACCATACCACATGTGTTAATATACCTTTAGTCTTTGGGGAAACACAAGGTTTAAAATAGATATATATGCCTATGTCTAACCAAGTGACTCAACTAGAATCTTTCATAGATATGCATACTAGATCACATACCTTTCCTACTACATAATATTTTAAGTTAAATATATATTTTTTCATGCTAATGTGATGCAATTGGAGCAAGGTATTCCAAAATCTATCAAATGATTAGATTCCAAAGATTTAATTCAAAAACCATTAGCACATGATATTGCATCATACACTTTAACTACATGATGTATAGCTCTTAAAATTATACTAAATGAAGCTAAAGGAGATCCAAAATAACACCAATGATATTTTAATGTGGCATGTTTCAATTATGATTTTAATGAAAAATTTCTAGCCAAGTTATTTCCAAGAATCTTAAAATATTGTTTCTTATGTTGGTTCTATGATTTACTGATTAAGTTATTCAAAACATTCAATCTATTAAAAAAATTATTTCTTAATATTTTTTCTATCAATATTGATGAAAATCTTTGTTATGTATAAATTTTATCAGCTTAAGGAGCTAATGATCCTATGACTTAACATGTAATTAGTTATAAGACCATACTTTCAAAAATGACTAACCCATTGGAAAATAACGAATTATAATATATTTTCAAGAAAAGTTTCCTTTCACCTTTACATGACTGAACATTTGCAATTAATTTAAATCTATTGATGAGATTTATCATGCAATAAGAGAAAGAGAAGTTAAACATTTTTTCTCAACAATCTGAAATGTACATCTAATTCAACTTCTCCAATGAACTTTCAATGAAAGTAATCTTAAAAAGCTAAATCAATAGATACAAAGGCTGATGCAAATATCGTAACTAGTCTTATTTATAAACCTTATAACAAGTTTGTTTTATTAGATAAACCAAGGAGGCAATTTTATATATTTCCATAGCCTCCTCATAATTTGCCTCCACCATTTGAAATTTACATGAGTAAACCTCAAGGGAAATATTTTGATAACAATGGATATTTTGATTATCATATATGCAATGGTTATTCTACTAATAGATGTTTCAAACTAAAAAACCTTATTTACCATAATGTTAATGAGATAAGCACTTCTACAAAGCAATCTAAGCCTCAACATATTGAAAATGTTAACTTGAAAATTTTCAATGAACCATTCCCTAAGCATGATATTAATAAAAACAACTCAATAGTGCATCATGTTTACTATGCTTATCCACATTTTGAGTCATATGATCATATATTGTATGGAATTATTGGTACAATTATTTAGACTACACAGTCACATCCTATGATTACATTTAATGATAGTGAGATAGTAGTTGACGATTTTGATTTTCATGCTTTATGTATATGAGATTATATTGATCAACAACCCATTCATTGTGTGCAAGTTGAGAATGGATAAAGTAATAATGCATTCAAAATTAAATAATTTTATTCATTGTGTTACACACAACATGATATAGGAGCAACATCTAAAATTGTCAATACATTTAATAGGAGAAAATAAATTACTTTAGGACACATTGTCTAGCCTCTACAAGTGGGCACTTTAATACTATCTACTCATATTCTAGTTCTAACACAAAATCAGAGATTTGATATGGTACTTAGGTGCCCATGAATTAAAAATTTCCATGTTGTACCTTATACAATACATAAATGCCTAAGGTACATTCATTGAAATCAATTTATTATAATTTTAGGAATCAAATATGAGTATCATCTTGAATCTAAAGTAATTCCTCCACCACCATAGTATAATGACACATCTATGAAATATGAAAGCACATTATTAGTTATTGCACTTAGGTAAAAGGATTCAATTCAACCAATTGATCAAAATTTGGAGAGGGTTCAAAAATAACAAATGCAAAAGGAAGTTTATCATAAAAGGTATATAATATTTGTCAATAAACATCATAACATTCTAAATCAGTTATTCATACATATCATCATGTTCTTCAAAAGTTAAAACATTTATCACAATATTATATTAGTTTGTATGTTCACATACTCTCTAGACACTAAATTTCTATTATAAACAATCATATCGATGTTACTGTCTAATCATGACACATGTATCTAAAACCCTAAATTAATCCAATATGTAAATGTAATGTATCCTCGTATTCAAGTTAAGTGCTTTAATATAAGGTATTATTCCAAAGGGATTAATATAGACAAAATATCAACCCTCATTCATTCCTCACCTAGAAACACTTAATAAAAGACCAAGGAAACTTATCAAAATCATTATATTGAGCATTGGATTGAACAAAGTTATTCTATCTCCATACCAATCATAAGGACTGCACATCTTTAGCTCTGAAGTACTAAAGGAGAAACCCAAGATCGTAATTTACCAATTACAAGCTAGGTCATTGTTTTACCTTTTTCCATATATTACATGATTCACATACAAGTCAAAATTTAGGTTAGAAACACATTAGTTTGAGGACCAATTCAAAGTATTATATATGTAGGTAACATCCATTGACAAAGTTGTCATTGGAGTCAACTCAAAACCATGTGACCACTAATATATTTTTCTCGAAGGTCACATTAAATATGGAAGCTACAATTTTTCCATTTCACAAAATAGTGACTATTTATGACCCATATTTGGATCTACTAGAATGAAGGTAAAATAAAATCCAAAAGTAGCTATGTGGTTCCATCTTATTTCAATAGATATTTTCTACAAGACACTAGTCTCAAACCTAGATAGTAGTGTTGATGCAACTTGTTGTAGGGGCATCTTAAGAATACCCAAGAGTTGGTATAAGATGTTTCTTATAGTCATTATAGTTAGATAAATTTAAATTAGAGTTAAATTTCATTACATCTTCCATTCTCAACAATTTCATTCTCAACTCTAACTATTCATTTTACTTGGCTAGGTTCTCTTGAAAAATTATGTCTTGAATTTGATAAGCATAATCATTAGGATAAGTATTACAAGAGGGATGACATGGAAGACAAGATGTCTCTTGAGGAAGGGTGGGAGGGGCTTACATAGGATCGAGCTCATTCTCAACATCACACTCTTTATCTAGGCTTTTATCCTCTTTCTTTCCACATGATTCCACTACCTTATTCTAGCTTAAGATGTTAGCATTATGAGTCTCTTCTTGAGGTAGCGATACAATTTGAGAATTGGATGATGTGTTTAAAAACTTGGTAACTCCTTAGGCTTGGATTCTCCACTTTGTCTCAACTTTTAGATTTCATATCTATAGGTCACTTCTTGAGGTGGGGATGTAATGGGAGTGGACAATGAGGGATTAAATTCCACCTCCTTTGATGATGATATGGATTGATGAATTTGATTATTATCTAACTCAATCTACTTATCAATATTTGTTTTAAAAATAAGGTTTGTTTTCCCAACTCTCTCTTCTAGCTGATTAAGAAAAAGATGACTTTGATAAGCTTGATTGGGTCCATGAGTAAGGGTCAAGTAAGACTAATAGAAATATTGTGGAGGTGCATATGAGAGATGATAGACTTGGTGAGGCTATTCTTCATAAAATCTTAGCTTATCTACCAAGGATGAAATAAAGCTACCTACATCTAGCTTCTCACTTGTGAGCCTTTGCTAATTTACTCCCTCAATAGGTGCCCACTTTCTTTTAACTAGCTCTAATGAATCTCTCACCTTATGAATGACATGAATAGGAACATCTTAATCAAGTCCATTTTATGTGTCAAAATCTATCATGTACTTCTCATAACCAAAAAGAGTTTTCTTGAAAGTGGAAATAAACTAACTTGAGAAGTGACTAGGTTGACTAAAGGATCAAGAAATTGAGAAGGTTGGTTATAAGACTGATACAACTCATGACAAGGATAGTAAGGATCATATTGGAGTTGGTAAGGATCATGAAAAGGCTAATAGGGAATTCCATAAGCTTGATAAACCTCACCAACTTGTGTAAATTAATACTCGACACTAAAGTCAGCCAAGAAACTTCATTGGGAAGCAAGAACATAAGGAATGATTATCAACAATCTTCAAAATGAATACTTCGGCTTCTTGACTAGTTGATGTAATCTCAGAGTCTGAAACAAAGTATGAAAATTTCATATATCTAAATGATAACACAAGTGGCAACATATACAATGATAAAATAAATTGGTTACAAATAATTGATTATAACTACCTACCAATGTGGTGTTTATAACTGCTAACTATCAACAATGTAATATAATGTTAATTGCACCAACATTCCCCCCTTTGTTACATTGTTTTTAAAAATATACCCCAAAAATAGATCAAATTTCACCTTGCCAAGAGACTTGGTCAGTATATCTACTATCTATGAATCCATCAGTTAGTACTGAAGCTAAATATGGTGGATCAAAACTTGTTCTCTGATGTAATGACACTAAACTTCAATGTGTTTGGTTCATTCATAAAAAAATACATTCTTCACAATCTTTAACACACCTTTATTATCAAAGAATAGAATTGGTGGCTGATCTTCAAGAATCACCATATCAGACAAAATGTGATATATCCATATTGCTTCAAAAACAACTCCTCTTGTGGCGTGATACTCTACTTCCATGGATGAGAGAGAAACTACTGATTGATTTTTGTTGATCCATGAAATGGGTCTAGATCTAAGATGAAAAATGTATCTTGAAGTAGATTTTTTGTCATCAACAGATCCAGCATAGTCGAAGTCAATGTAGCCCTATAATAAGAACTTACTATTCTTCTTGTATTCTAGACCATACTCAAGTATACCTAAGACATATCTCAAAAGACATTTTGCTACAATATAATGACATTTATTTGGTTCCTACATAAATTTGGAAAGATCGCTGATAGTAAAACATATGTATGGTCTAGTGTAGGTCAAGTAGATGAGACTCCCAATGAGCTATCTGTAGAGAGTTAGATCCACTTGAGGGGAATCCTAGAAACAAGCAAGTTTTAAAAATTTCTCCATAGGTGTTGAAAGAGATTTACAATCTAACATTTTATAATTTTCCAAGAGTGTTTTGGCATATTTCATCTTGGAGATAAAAATGTGATTTTGTTTTTCCATATCCCAAGCCAAGATAGTAATATAGTAGCCCCAAATCAGTCATGTCAAAGGATTTCTTTAGGGAATTCTTTACTACATCAACAAGATAATCTAAACTACTAGTGATGACAAGATCATCCACATACAAGACAAGAATGACAATTTATGTACCAACCTTCTTGATATAAAAACTATAATTAGAGAGGCTATGAATGAAACCATTCTATAATAGGTGATCATCTATTTTTATGTATAATGCCTGAGGTGCTTATTTCAGTCCATAAAGTGACTTAACTAGAAGACATACCTTTTTTGGATGTTTTTCATCAATGAAACCTTATGGTTGGGTCATGTATACTTCTTTTAGATCACCATTCAAGAAAGCACTCTCGATGTCCATCTACTGAAGTTTCCATCCATATTGTCCTCCTAGTGTGCAAACAATTTTAATGGTCTTGATCTTTGCAGTGGGTGTAAAGGTCTCCTCATAATCAATGCCCTCTTACGTAGCATAACCAGTTGTAACAAGTAATGCTTTGTGTTTTTTGATAGATCCATATGCTTTGTACTTTATTTTGAAAAACCATTTACAACCAATGGATTACTTCCCTATAGGTAGATCAACTAGCTCCCACATCCAATTTTTGATGAGGGCATCATATTCAACATCCATAGCTTTCTTCCATTGAGGTTGACTTAAGGCCTCTCAAACTATCTCTGGTTTGGTGATGTCAACCACTAAACTTATGAGTGAAATATTGACTTCATCTCTCACTTGTCTTCTTGTTTGAACTCTTGATGAAGTGTTTGGAGGAGAGCTTAGGTGTGAGTCCTTGATTATGGAATATATCCATTTAGGACATCAATGTGGCTATTGATTTGATGAAGAATTGCCTTGTAGATTACCAATATCAATGAACAATTCTCCTTCTTGCAACTCACCTTCTTCATGATCATCATCTAACTATGGGAAAAGTTTATGAGAGGTGGTCTAGTCTGTCTCCTTTTATACCAATGAGTCAAATGATGATTCATCATAGACCACATCATGAATTTCATAAATCTTTTTTTTTTTAGGATCCATGAGATGGTATGCTTTGGAGGTAGTGATATACCCCAAGAAAATACACTGGAGGGTCTTTGGTTTGACCTTCTTCCTCTTTTTATCTGGAACATGCATATAAGAAGTATAACTAAATACTCTAAGATGGGAAATTGATGGTTTACAACCACTCCATACCTCTTCCATTGTCTTATCTAGCAAGATCTTTGTTGGTTCTCTATTGAGAAGATATATAGTCATCTATACTACTTCTGCCTAGAATTGTGCCATCAACTTTGTAGTGGATAACATGTAACGAGTCATTTATATGACTAAATGATTGCATCATTCTATAATTCCATTTTGTTGAGGCATATAGGTAGCATTAAGGTGCTTCTTGATGCCATGTTACTTTAGGAGTGGATGAGTATTATGAATAAAATCATCAACAAGCAACCAAAAGTACTTGAATCCTTGAAGGGATGTTGGTAGGGGTCCACACAGATTAGTATGTACCATAACAAGATGTTCTTTGGCATTAAAGGAACTTGACTCAAACAGAACCTAATGTTATTTTCCCACAAGACAACTAGGACATATCAATAAATAATGAGAAATATGAGGAATTCCATGCACCATTACCTTATAATTGAGCTAGAAGAGGGAACTAATAGATAGATGCCCATAGTGGTAGTGCCAAATTGTAGTAGATTCTATCGTAGAGGTAGCTAGTGTAACTTAATTGGTTTAAATTTCATCTAAGGAAAATAAACAATCTTTCAAGAAGGATTTAAAAATAACCTAACCTTATTAGGAAATGAGATCGGATTTGATGCCTTACTAGACTAGAAACTCTACTTTTATCTTGTGATTCAAAAGCTGATTGATAGATACGAGATTTATTGTCAAACTAGTGACATAGAGTACCTTTGTGAGAACACAATGTCTTGTCTCGATAGGAATGTTGACACATCTAATTCTTTCTATAACGTACTCTTTATCATTAGTAATTTTAACTCGATCTCCATTTGGGCATGTTGTTAGTGAATCAAAGAGTTCCTTACATACATTCATGTGCTTGTTGGCACTAGAGTCTATTAACCAAAATTTGCTCACTGTTGTTAAGGTTTGGGAGACTATTATAAGATCATCATGGGCTACATATACTACTTCTTCTATACCTTCATCATCAAATGTATTCTCTTCTTAATTTTGTGCTACTACATGCCCTTTCTGCTTCCATTGTCGACGATGTCTCTTAGATTTCTTTGAATCTTCTTTACAAGAAGATCCCTCTTGACTAGATTAGCCTTGATCCAAGGCATTATACTATCAATGATTAGTATCATGCATGTGGGTTTTACAAATGTAACACCACCACTTTGGCTTCTAAGTATTTTATTGTTCTTGATGTTGTTATGGCTACTTTTATGGTCCCTTATTGAATTTTGGACCCCACTACTTAGAGATCAAGGGTTTGTCCTCAAATTATTCAATCACAGACTGAATTACTTCCTCTTATTGAATCAAATTGACTAGTTCTTCAAATGACACTACTTTCTTGGTTATATTGAGTGTTGTAATGAACGTGCAAAACTGAGATGGGACAACTCTCAGTGTGATCAGAACTAACATCTTGTCCTCAATATTTTCTCTAGGTGAAACAAGTTTTGTTCATAGTTCTACAACCAAGCATAAGAAATCTTGAACCTTTCCACCTGATTTCATATTGATTGTATGAAGAAGTGATTATAGATGCAAGATTCCAGTCTGGTTCTTCACCTCATAAATTGTGGACAAAATGTCTCATGCCTCTTTCAATGTTTGTGCATCGTAAACATGTAGTTGAACTTCATCAGTAATACTGAGAGTTATTAGCATGATTACTTTCACATCTGACTTATCAAACTTCTTTTATTTTTCAAGTCTAATAAGATGGGTCACTGTTCCATTGATGATGCCCCATAATTCTTGAAATTGAAGAATCATCTGCATTTTTAGCTTTTAGGTGGCAAAATTTGGCCCTTTCAAAAGCTGGGCATCTGATAGTAACAACTTGGGTGCAGACATTTTCTAACAATTTATTTACTTTACTTTTTCAAATTAATTAAAATCTATAACAAGTATTTATTTTTTAAAATCTTTAAAATTTATGTATATGAAATGTACCTTAGAGGGATTTGCACCAATATTTCACGTCTTATGGCTTTGGATATTTGACTACACTCTCTTTGTTTTGAGGAATGCTCAATAGACTATTGTAGGTGTAGGTCTAGAGCATAGTCTTTAGACACATATTTTGCATAACATCCCAACCTTTTACCAATGATGGACTGCTCTCTTAGGCTCTCAATACAATAGTAGTAATGGCGAATAGGGCATGATGGGCCAATAAGACTTGGATGATTTTTGTCTTAGGATCAAAAATGTTGTGGCTACTCTTCCTTATAATAGAGATAATCTTCTCACTATAGGTTTCTTTTTCATCTTTCCATCAACTTATACTATCACTAAATTATACCAATTTCATCCCTTTGTGGGCTTCCACATTCCTAGCCACTAGGCTTCTATAGCTGTGTCAAAATATTCTTGCTTGCTAACTGGTCATCTTCTTACTTCTTTTTTGCAAGTTATGCTGCACCATCCCAGATAGACATCAATCAGCCTATGGCCATTTTTGTTGTCAAGCTTCTATGTTATGTTATACTTTTGATTTCATTTCTCTAGCATGAAGGTTACGCTAACAGATCTATTGTGAATGTGATGAGGCTTATATGCTCTGATATCAAAGTGAAACAAAAAATCAAAATTTTATATATCCAAATGATAACAAAAGTGGCAATATATACAATGACAAAATGAATCAATTACAAAAAATTGACTATAACTACCTACCAACATGGTTTTTACAACTTTTAACTATCAAAAATGTTATATAATGTTAATTACACTAATAGGGTCACTATTGATGTTTAGATAGATGCCTCTAAAGGCTGATGTGTTGAAAGATATCAACAAAAATATTTCAACCTTTTAGACAATGAGTCCCACCAAGTATGCCAAAAACTATTATCACTTACATTTAAACACTTTAAAGAGATTTCTTATCTCTCCTCATCTAAGTGGCACAATTGAAACACCTCTAGGTTGTGGGTTACCTAAGAAGGAGATGAATCTCTAAATAGGGCTAGCTCCTTTTATGTACAACCTGTAGATCACTATTATGCCTATGCTTGTAAGGGAAAGGGAGAGAGAATTGAAAGTAAACTATCCTAAAATATGTGTTACACTAGATTATTTTATGACTACCAACCAGTTGCATGTTACTTATCAGAAGAAAGGACTAACTAGGCATACACTTCTCTAATGTAAATCTTCTCACATTAGCATTTCATTATAAGGTTATGGTGAATTTTTAGGATAGTAGGACAAGACAAGAGGCCTAAAATGACACTATTAAATAAATTAAATCACTTAACCTTAACACTTCCTAGAACACTTCACATGACCTACAAGAACAAGTTGTAAATAGGTGAGAGAATGAGATAACAATGCTAAGGAAACCATAGTCATCAGTAAGAAAGACCCATCATTCAATTAAACACACTATGCAGAGTCATCTAAAAGGTAAAATCAGTTATATTTATTGATCTACTGATATAAAAATGATCAAGGCTTCACAATACTTATGTTGATTATAATTTTCAAAAGCCAAAATGGCTAGTTCCTATAGAACTTGAGAGAGAGAGAGAGAGAGAGAGAGAGAGAGAGAGAGAGAGAGAGAGAGAGAGAGAGAGAGAGAGAGAGAGAGAGAGAGAGAGAGAGAGAGAGAGAGGATAAGAATGAAGGTCATAAAGACACTTGTAAATCTAATAAAATGAGTTCCATGCGCATGGGAAGATATTTTTAAACAAATCATACAAATTTAGGAAGCAAAAGTGTCACCCCAAGTCATGAAACTCTTGAAATATGGCATGAAATTCCCTTTATTAGCTTAGAAAATTGCCTTCATGATTTAGCCCTATTTGAACATCCCAAAACTACTATGGATAATTATAATGATTAGAATAAGAGGTAAGGATTTTAAAAATTATTCTCCATGGATTGGTTACATTATTATTCATATGGAACCTTCTGGAAGTGAGCCATCACTACCTGCACTTAAAGGAAACACTTCTTTCACACACCCCTCACACTTGGCCTCTAAAAAGGTAGCAATTTTACATGAAATTTTGTATAAGGGAGTGTATGACACTTGGAAATAGTCTTCATGGAATTAGATGCATAAAACATACCTTAACAAGACTTCCACTTTAGTTTTTCATCATTCTCACCATCATGTTCACTGTGCTTATTCAGACTAACTGAGATGAGATCTCTAGTAAGAATAGTTAAGAGTTTTTACAAGGAATTAAATGGACATGGGGAGTTATCTAACGTCTCAATATTCCTTCCAATGTTTATTTCACCTCTTGAAACCTCCTAGAACTTACATAATGTACAAAATAGTCAAAATAACCAATTTTTAACTCTATCTGTATAGGTATGAAAGGCCTCAAGTGGACGAAAATGGTAATTAGGGAGTCATATATAACATCCATATACTTTCATGGCCATTATATCATGTTATAATTGCTCTCCATCCTTTTTTTCCCAATTAGATTCTTATTTAGGGTTTTGTAGTGCTTTAGCCTCACTTTTACTCTTAACATTTGTTCATGAAGATGCAATTTTAGAATCAAAAACCATTTTGACAAGAATGTAACTTGGGACCCTTGTTAACATCTCTAAAATTATTAGATCTCCGTGCATAGTGTCTAAGGATATCCGAGCAACTAAATTTGTTATATCAAGCTCTTCTCTCCATTTCTTACAGGCCTGAGTTGTCTTGAATCCCAAAATTACTTTTTGAAGTCTTAACCTACATAAAGATAGCTTATATAAATATTTTCCCTCCATATATATGACATAATCCATTTTAATTTTCTCCTCATACTATAAGTGAAAGTGGTTCTCCATTTGGCTTTCAACGAAAACTATGCTTGACATGCTTGCTTGCATAATTGAGGGTTTAAAACACCCTATTGAGTTTCATCCTCCTCATAAAATTTACTCATGTTTTATTATTTGTATTCCATCTTCCTAAATCTCTTTAAAATTTGACAAAAACTCTTGGATCATCCTCTATCTCTCATCTTAAGGACTGCAAGATTTATGCTCAAGGGGAGTGCCCTCTATTTGAGACAAATAGAGGGCACTTACCCTATTTTCCTAGACAAACCAAGTATTTCAAGGTATTATCCAACTCATATATACATTCTATACCAATTTTTATTTCCTGTTCTTGTCAATAGACCTTCTAATTCCTTATATTTACAAGCCGTAGCCCTAAAAAAGGCAGACTGTGCAAGGGTTTTGGAAAGTAGATTGGGATGCTTGATATGAGTCCCTTATCTATTAAAAATACATCATGATATTTTAGTGAGAATTTTATGATCATGATGGATTTTCTCCAATCTCCGTTTGTCTCTCCAACCTATCACACACCCTTTTATACACCTTGCTTAGGTTCACTATCACCACTTAGTTACAACTGACTGTGTTATTGTAGAAGAGGGGTCCTCCTGTAGATGAAAATTTAAGTTTTAGAATAACATATATGATTTATACTTCATATATATCCATTAAATCATTTCAAATTATCATTAAATCAATTTAATGTACTTGTATGGTTATCTGACTCACTTGTCTACTTAAGTTAATTGATTATGTTTCCTGCCTTGGAGGGACACATGTAGATGTTTATGCATAGATTAGACTTGGAGATAGTGCATATCAATTCTTTAGATATTCAAATATCATTTAGTAAGTGTTTGGACCTATTCATCCATATTTGGTTTAAGTCCATGTCAATAATCTTAACTTCTTTTCTCTCTGCCCCTCATAGTCAACTATAGTTGACTGTGTGGGGTCCTATAGGTGTCTTTTATCTACAAAACCTATGTCATATAATCCATTAAGACTCTTTGATTTATTATGAAGAAAATTTTGGACTTTTAAATTCATTCTCCTATTGAAACTTCATGCCTAAGTATGGGTTATATACTATATACATTTACAATCAGCTATAGATGAATGTTTTCACATGAAGGGACATATATAGGTGTTAGTTGGACTTGAAACACCATATATGAATGTTATACTAATAATATTTATGTTCATTGATGTGTCTTTCACTCCATAAATACATTAAAATCATGTTAATATGTCTTATCATCAACTTGAAGTGTTAATATAACTTTGTACCTTCAAAACATGTAGATACTACTACCTGGATTTAGTACATAAAATAACAACTTTGTGCCTCCAAAAAACTAATTTCCATTGATCATCTACCCTTGAAACTTTTTAAAGTATTTGTCCTATATTGATACTTTAATACAAGTTCATAAATAGGTATAAAATCCATTAGTAACCTTGTTGTATGTCATACACAAAATGGCGAGGTTCTGTATTTTCACATTTTACGGATTATGTCCTAGAAGTCAGTCATTTCCTGTTTAAAGGTAGTTTACATCTTGATTTACCCATTTGAAATTTCAAGGAGGTCTATTATTATCAATCCATACAATAAAAATTCCAAAAAAGGTTTTTTCATGTTCTAAATTTCTCCATTGAGAGTTTTCTATCCTCTGCTAGGACCACCTCTAGGTGGTTATTGTCACATAAAGGTAGAGAATACAAAATATAGGTTGTGAGTGATGAGTGTGAAAAATACACTATTTTTTACCTTTCATGAGCTTATACCTTTCTCAAGGATTGTAAATTGACTCTATTCACTATCAATACTCCCTTCCAACATGATTAGTCCCTAGGAGAGAACCTGTAGGTGTAATTCTCTGGGAGATTGAGTATGCAGGTGACTATGTTGACTGGGAAAATCTCTCTTCTACCAAGTGAAATACTTTTAATTGATTGTATCTACTATGGGAATGTATTAAATCTCTCAAGATCATAATTATGGCTCCATGGACATTTTAAATACTTCAACGCATCTCTTAGTTGACTGTACATGGCAGTTATGGAGTAAGCCAACTGCCTTCCACTTGTGGTTGCAACTCAATGGAGGATTGGTTTGGAGGATGAGATTATAATGAAATTAAATAACATTTTAAACATGAATACAAACAATCAGCATCCTTTAACACCATTACTAAGATATAAAGATGTTGGAAGTTGTGGAAACCTACCTTTTACACAGAATGGGACCAGTCTAAAAACCTGAGGTGATTGGATTTTCAAATAAACTCCAAACATAAAAAAAAAGATGGTAACTATTTTATAGGAGAGTAAAATACCTTTGGATTCAATTTTATTAGTTGGATTGTATGGATTTATCCAAACCAAAGTAAAACCTCTAGGTTACACATATTAGCAAGCAAATTAGATAGGTGAACTTCTTAGGAATGGTTCATAAAGCATAGGTCACCATTATTATGCACCCAAAAACAAAATGGAATCTAAATTATTGTATAAGACACCCCTAGGATTAATTTTCTTGAAACCTCCCCTGCTGGCCATACCAAGCATAAACTTGAAGACCATTTTTGCTTGCCAAGCCTAGTGGAAGGAGAGAGCAATGGTTTTATTAATTTATTTGAGATTATGATAAAAATGATCAATATAATAAGTTTTTGGAAAACTAAGATACTATTAAAGTTTCATCAGCTTTAAGAGGCTATACAACTTCGTACACCTCATCGAATGTTCATTTTTTGAAGAAAACTACCCATTATTCTAAATAACCTACCAATTTTTAGTTAAAATGGCTAATTAAGACTTATTAAGAAACATGGGGTGTGACATCACCATTTTACACTTTCAAATTTTCAAAAGAGGCCGTATAAGTTATTTAGTACTCTATTTTGACCCCTAAAATGACTCAAAAATACATAAATATTGAAAATGACCAAGACCAAAGATAATGTGGAATTAAATGACATCAAAATACTTATAATACACCCTATGAAAAAATATAATACCCATAAAAACCTATAAATATCAATTTTTTATATATAGCGGGCCCAGTTTGACCTACATGGTCAAATTTGGTCAAAAGCTCCTAGATTAGACTTGATTGTGTCACTATGATTCTTACATATTTGAGGTAATTTGAGTATGCCATTGTTCCTTGGATTCTATGCCACTTATTTATTTGTATGCCTTGGGCATGTGCCTATGTCCATTGTGTGTGCTCTTTCATGCTTATATATGTGGATATTTGAACATGTCCTCTGTGGCTCTACACCAACTTGCTTATTGATTACATATGTGGGCATTTGAACATGTAATTGTATGTGTTCATTCTAAGATTTAGTGACATGTGACCATTTCCCTTATATTGTGATCCCTTCACCTACCTTTTGTGTGCCTCATGTTCTTGTATGTTTGCTTCCTCATATGTTTCTACACTATGACACATGTATTTTCCTATTACACACACACAGACACATTATTTTTTGATGTCATAAGGGACCTCATGCATATACCCTTCCTACTTGGGAGCCTTGATGGACATCATACCCCATCCCACTAGGTAGTTACTCAAATTTTATTGATGTTATTCATTTATTACATCTATCTTGACACCCTTGTGCAATTCCATATTATAACATACATCTTATGTTTCCTACTTATGCTCAAATACATTTACATTATGATGTTATGTTTTACATTATAATAGAATATCATGCACATGCTCCAGCTAACAAATTTTACTAAGCTACTTCTTTAGAGGGTAGTTCCTTCATAGATTTTATAACTACCCTCAAAAGAGGGGGCATTTATAGGATTTTCATAGAGATAAAGCTCCTATTTTGATTTTCACATATACATTTCAGCATACAAGCTCAATTTTACATATTAGGCTTAGGGTAAACATAGAACAAAATAGAGATTCAACAATTAGTTTAGACCACACATAGATTAAACTAGGAAATCATCGACTCCCAAATTGGGACACTAGTGCCATAGGGTGCTACTATCCACAATACGGTGCTATTATTTAGTAGACATAGCTTTAGGATAGTCTAGATAATTCAAACCAGTACATCAGGTATAGTACATATTTGCATAGATATATTCATAGGTTTCGAATTTACATTCAGATTTAGCTCAAATTCATTCATTTCAATTCATATTCATACTAACTACTCAAATTTAGGGGCATCATGTATGGTATGATCACTCATACATTCAATTTAACTACACATATTAGCTATTAAATACTTGATTCAGATTAAGAATACTCAGATACCGAATTTATGCCATGTGTGCAGCACATAGTTTCCATATAATCTACATCAAACAAGTTGATCAGATGAAATGGTAAACTCCATGTCATTCTCTATATTATATACACATTTTATCAGATTCCAACTTCTCACCATATTCATTCCTTGCTCTATCTATAGTGGTTAGTATTTTTGAGTAGCACAAAACTAACCAATATATTGATTGGCTATGGATTCGAATATAAATTTAGATTACTTAGATAAATTCAACACTTTATACAGTATAATTACATATGCACCTACTTCATATTGGGTTAAATTATGGAATCATGGCCTACTTCAGTTTTTGATACACCTACATGATAGGGTTTGACACAATTATAGTCTTATCAAAGCTATTGACAAAGATTAGGATCCACCGAGTAGGGGTGGGCAATGATGGAGTAAAAACTAGATTAATTTACTAAGTCACCCATATGAGGATTGATCAATCCATCAGCTCAGTTCAATCTATTCAATGATATGATCACTATATACACTCATACACATATGTTTCCACCAAGTTTATGAATTGGTTCATGTACCCAACAAGGTGTATTCATTCTTTTCCTCTCTCTTTATTCAATTATTTCATTTTACCATAGTCTTTTGCTTTTGATTGTCTCTTAAGTAAGGACTAATTTTGCATGTTTCATTATAGGACATTGCTTTGGATCATGTTTCACATACACAGACCTATATTCACATATTCAAACTCAGCTACATAGGCTTCACATCCAAGGTAGGTCCATGTATGCTTCTTTTTCATTTATACTACTCATTTTGCTTTGTTGTATTCCTAAGATAAATTGGGGTGGGGGGGGGGGGGGGAGTGGGTAAATGTAATCACCTAAAAGTGTTAATTGGATTCTAAGAGTGCCATTTAAATTAATCTATCCCTAGGATAGCCATAAACCTATTATATATACTGGGACTTACATTTATAGTCATTCTACATACCTCAATAACCTACTACCAATCAAGGCATAGTCCCAAAACTGTCATCCCTAACTCCAATCTAAATTACTTAGTAGTTTATAGAAAAGACATTAACATCACATTTGGGACACTACAACCATATGACACTAGTGTTCCCAACTGGGTGCTACCGTCGTTATCCCTAGATATTCCCAATGGATCTTTTGTAAATGTGTACCCCTCCTAAGGTTAGCCTAAGCATATTTTCTTATTTGCACAAATAATAGAAACCTATAAATATAAGTTCAATCTGCCTTTATTCAATGGATGGAAAATAGATGTAAAATATATACAAACTAAAGACAAAGTCATGTAAAATCAAAGTAATTTATCCCAATTATTCCTTACATTCTTCATACTACCATCTAAGATAGCCTTATATCTAGTTTTCAAGCATTTCAAATCTCAAACACATTCAAGGCACCCAAGGCCATTCTCATTCTAGCATTCACTTGCATATACATCATGAACATGGTGGGAAAACTACATTAAACTTGATCTCTCTTTGAAGTATTGGTATGTAGGCAACTCTCTACATAGTGGGGTCTTGAGGATGCCCATTATATCCTAGGAACATACACTTAATTCTTGATATTATCATAATTAACAAGAGAACTAAGGTTTTGTATAGGAAATTTGGTTTTTCAGGTACAACATAGAGTTATAGGCTTTGGTCACATGGGAAGAGAACATATAGACATAGGCACAAGTACTTTATAAAAATAGGAATAGTCCCATAAAGAAAACATTAGTGACACATTTGGGATACTACGCACATATGGCACTACTGTCTAAATTGGGTACTACTATCCAATGAATAGATGAGTACTAAAATCCTATTGATGACATAGATTTTTACTCAGATCTTAAATTTTAGAACCCAAATCATCCACTATAGTCAATTTCTAGATAAGTTTATATTTATCCGTATTTTCTTTTATTCATATAAAGATAAACAAGGACAAAGTCATAATAAATTAGTATCTTAGTTATTATAATTTATTTAGCTAATGTAAAAATCTCAGCGCTTTAACCAAACATAGGTAAGTACACTTGTAAAACCCTAAAAAATTAAAACAATAATGTATTTCATGCAATGAAGTCTCCTTTTGTGGAAGTTATTTTGACATGGTATTTCTACTTGTACCTCTAGTAGGGTGAAAATAAATAGAAGTGGGAATGTTGGTAGAGTCTTGGTCTCATGCACTCATGGTAGTGCCCCATGCATATAAGAAGTACAACTAAATACTCTACAATGGGAAATTGAAGGTTTAAAACCACTCCATACCTCTACCATTGTCTTGTCTAGCAAGATCTTTGTTAGTGCTCTATTGAGAAGATATATAGTCATCTATACTACTTCTACCTAGAATTGTGCCATCAACTTTATAGTGGATAACATGTAATGAGCAATCTCTATGACTAAATGATTGCATCATTATATAATTCCATTTTGTTGAGTCATATAAGGAGTAGTCAGGTGCTTCTTAATGCTATGTTACTTTAGGAATGCTCAGAACTCTTTTGATGTGAATTCCCTCCCCCCTTGATCTGAGTGGAGGAGTTGAAATCGCTTCACTAACTATGTAACAACATATAGATGGAAGCCCTTTAAATGTATAAGGGATTCACTCTTCTTTTTGAGAAATAACACCCAAGTCTTATGAGAAAAATCATCAATAAGCAACTAAAATTACCTGAATCCTCGAAGGGATGTTGGCAGGGGTCCACACAGATTAGTATGTACCATAACAAGATGTTCCTTGGCATCATAGGAACATGACCCAAATAGAACTTGATGTTATTTTCCCACAAGACAACCAAGACATATTGACAAAGAATGAGAAATATGAGGAATTCCATATACCATTACCTTAGAACTGAGCTAGAAGAGGGAACCAATAGATAGATGCCCATAGTAGTAGTGCCAAAGTGTAGTAGATTCTACCATAGAGGTAGCGAGTGTAACTTCATTGGTTTAAATTACATCTAAGGAAAATAACCAATACTTCAAGAAGGATTTAATAAGAACCTAACCTTCTTAGGAAATGAGATAGAATTTGATGCCTTACTAGACTAGAAACACTACTCTTATCTTGTGATTCAAAAACTAATTGATAGATAAGAGATTTGTTGTCAAACTAGTGATATAGAGTACCATTATGAGAACACAGTGTCTTGTCTCAAGAGGAATGGTGACACATCCAATTATTTCTGTAAAGTAATCTTTATCATTATCAATTTAAACTAGATCTCCAGCTAGGTGAGTTGTTAGTGAATCAAAGAGTTACTTACATCCAGTCATGTGATTGTTGGCGCTAGAGTCTATTAACCAAAGTTTTCTCACTATTGTTAAGGTTTGGGAGGCTATTATAAGATCATCATGGGATCCATATGTTGCTTCTTATATAGCTTCATCATCAAATGCATTCTCTTCTTAATTTTGTGCTACTGCATGCCCTTTCTACTTCTATTGTCGATGATGTCTCTTAGATTTCTTTGAATCTTCTTTATTAGAAGAGCTCTCTTGATTGGATTGGCCTTGATCCAAGGAATTATACTAGCAATGTTTAGTATCATGCATGTGGGTTTTACAAATGTAGCACCACCACTTTGGCTTCTCAGTATTCTATTATTGTTGATTTTGTTATGGCTACTTCTATGGTCCCTTCTTGAATTTTGGACCCCACTGCTTGGAGATCAGGGGTTTGTCCTCAAATTGTTCAAGCATAGACCAAATTACTTCCTCTTGTTGAAGAAAATTAACTAGTTCTTTAAATGAAACTACTTACTTGGTAATATTGAGTGTCATAACAAACATGTGAAACTGAGAAGGGACAACTCTCAGCATGACCGGAACTAAAATCTTATCCTTGATCTCTTTTCTAGGTGCAACAAGTTCTACTCACAGTTATACAACCTAGCATAAGAAATATTGAACCTTTTCACCTAATTTCATATTGAGTGTATAAATAAGTGATTATAGATGCAAGATTATGGTCTGGTTCTTCACCTCATAAATTGTGGACAAAATGTCTCATGCCTCTTTCAATGTCTATGCATCATGAACATGTAGTTGAACTTCATCAATAATACTGAGAGTTATTAGCATGAGCACTTTCAAATCTGACTTAGCAAACTTATTTTTTTTGTCAAGACAAATAAGATGGTTCACTGTTCCATTGATGATCCCTCATAATTCTTGAAATTGAAGAATCAGCTACATCTTCATCTTCTAGGTGGCAAAATTTGCCCCTTTCAAGGGCTAGGCATCTGATAGTAAAAACTTGGGTGTAGACATTTTCTAATAATTTCTTTACTTTACTTTTGTAAAGAAATTAAAAGATATAACAAGTATTTATTGTTTCAAAGCTTCAAATTTATGTATATGAAATGTACCTTAGAGGGATATGCGCCAATATTTCACATCCTATGGCTTTGGATATTTGACTACACTCTCTTTGTTTTGAGGAATGCTCAATATACTGTTGTAGGTGTAGGTATAGAGCGTATTCTTTAGACACATCCTTTGCATAACATCCCAACCTTTTACCAATGATGGACTGCTCTCTGAGGGTCTCAATACGATAGTAGTGATGGCGAATAGGGCATGATGTGCCAAAAAGACTTGGATGATTTTGGTCTTAGGATCAAAAATGTTGTGGCTACTCTTCCTTACAATAGAGATGCTCTTCTCACTATAAGTACCTTTTTCATCTTTCCATCAACTTATACTATCAGATACTTCTACCAATTTCATCCCTTTGTGGGCTTCCACATTCTTAGCCACTAGGATTTTATAGTTGTGCCAAACTCTTCTTGGCTGCTAACAAGTCATCTTCTTACTTATTTTTTGCAAGTTATGCTCCACCATCCCAAATAGGCATCAATCATCCTATGGCCATTTTTTCTCTCAAGCTTCTATGTTATGTTGTACTTTTGGTTTGGTTACTCTAGCATGAAGGTTATGCTAACATATCTATTGTGCATGTGATGAGGCTTACATGCTCTGATATCAAAGTGAAACAGAGAATCAAAATTTGATATATCCAAATGATAACAAAAGTGGCAATACATACAATGACAAAATGAATCAATTACAAACAACTGACTATAACTACCTACCAATGTGGTGTTTACAACTACTAATTATTTAAAATGTTATATAATGTTAATTACGCTAATAGGGTCACTATTAATTTTTAGATAGATGCCTCTAAAGGCTGATGTGTTGAAAGATAACATCAAAAATAGTTCAACTTTTCAGACAATGAGTACCACCAGGTATGCCAAAAACTATTGTCACTTAGATTTGAAAACTTTAAGGAGATGTCTTAGCTCTCCTCATCTAAGTGGCACAATTGAAACACCTCTAGGTTGTGGGTTGCCTAAGAAGGAGATGAATCTCTAGATAGGGCTAGCTCCCTTTATGTACCACTTGTAGATCACTATTATGCCTATGCTTATAAGGGAAAGGGAGAGAGAACTGAAAGTAAACTATCCTAAAAGATGTGATACACTAGATTATTTTATGACTACCAACCAACTGCATGTTACATATGAGAAGAAAGGACTAACTAGACATACACTTCTCTAATGTAAATATTCTCACATTAGTGTTTCATTATGAGGTTATGGTAAATTTTTAGGCTAGGAGGACAAGAAAAGAGGTATAGAATCACACTATTAAATAAATTAACTCACTTAACCTTGACACTTCTTAGAACACTTCACATGACCTACAAGAAATTGTAAATAGGTGAGAGAATGAGACAACAGTGCTAAGGAAACCATAGTCATCACTAAGAAAGATCCATCATTCAATTAAACACACTATGAATAGTAATAAAAAGAGGTAAAATAAGTTATCTTTATTGATCTAATGATATGAAAATTATCAAGGCTTTACCATACTTAGGTGGAGTATAATTTTCAAAGGCTCAAAATGGCTAGTTCATATAGAACTTTAGAGAGAGAGAGAGAGAGAGAGAGAGAGAGAGAGAGAGAGAGAGAGAGAGAGAGAGAGAGAGAGAGAGAGAGAGAGAGAGAGAGAGAGAGAGAGAGAGAGAGAGAGAGAGAGAGAGAGAGAGAGAGAGACAGAGAGAGAGAAGTTTGAAGGTCATAAAGACACTTGTCAAGATAAGAAAATTGATTCCATGTGTATGGTAAGAGAGTTTGAAAATAATCATGCAAATTTAGGAAGCAAAAGTGTCACCCTTAGTCATGAAACTCTTGAAATATGACATGGAATTCCCTTTGTTAGCTCAGAAAACTACCTTCATGATTTATCCCTATTTGAACTTCCCAAAACTACTATCTATAATTATAATGATTAGACTAAGAGGTAAGGATTTTAAACATGATTCTCCATGTATTGGTTGCATTATTGGTCATATGGAACCTTCTGGAAGTGAGCCATCACTACCTGCACTCAAAGAAAACTCTTCTTTCACACACCCCTCACACTTGGCCTCTAAAAAGGTATCAATTTTACATGAATTTTTTTATAAGCGAGTGTATGACACTTGGAATGACCCTTCATGGCCTTATAGGCAACAAACATACCTTAAAAATACTTCCACTTAAATTTTTCATCATTCTCACCATCATGGTCACTATGCTTATTCAGACTAGCTAAGATGAGATCTGTGGTAAGAATACTTAGGAGTTATTACAAGGCATTAAATGGACAAAGGCATTTATCTAAAGTCTCAATCTTCCTTCCAATGGTTATTTCACCTCATGAAACCTCCTATAACTTACATAATGTACAAAATAGTAAAAAGAACCAATCTTTTTACCCTATCTGTATAGGTATGAAACACCTCAAATGCATGAAAAGGGAAATTAGGGAGTCATCTAAAACCTCCATATAATTTCATGTCCATTATATCCTATTATAATTTCTCTCCATCTTTTTTTCCCAATCAAGTCCTTATTTAGGGTTTGGTAGTGTTTTAGCCTCACTTTTACTCTTAAAGTTTGTTCATGAAAATGTAATTTTAGAATCACAAACCAGTTCGACAAGAATGTAACCTGGGATCCTTGTTAACATCCCCAACATTATTATATCTCCATGCATAGTGTCTAATGAGATGCGAGAAACTAAAGTTGTTATATCAAGCTCTTCTCTCCATTTCTTACAGGCTTGAGTTGTCTTAAATCCCAAAATGACTTTTTGAAGTCTTAACCTATATCCCAATAGATTATATAACTCTATTTCCCCCCACCATATATATTCTATAATCGATTATAATTTTCATCTCATACTATAAGTGAAATTGGTTCTCCATTTGGCTTTCGGCCAAAACTATGCTTGACGTGCTTGCTTACATAATTGAGGGTTTAGAACACCCTATTGAGTTTCATCCTCATAAAATTTAATCATGTTTTATTATGTGTATTCCATCTTCCTAACTCTCTTTAAAATTTCAAAAAAACTCCTGGATCATCCTTTATCTCTCATCTTAAGGACTGTAGGATTTATGCTCAAGGGGAGTGCCCTCTATTTGAGACAAAATAGAGGGAATTTACCCTATTTTCCTAGACAAACCAAGTATTTTAGGGTATTTTCCAACTCATATATACCTTCCATACCAATTTTTATCTCTTTTTCTTATCAATAGATCTCCTAACTCCTTATGTTTACAAGCCATACACCTAGAAAAGGCAGATTGTGATGCTTGATATGAGTGCCTTTTATATTAAAAATACATCATGAGAGTTTCATGAGAATTTTATTATCATGATGGATGTTATCTAATATCAATTTATCTCTCCAACCTCTCACACACCCTTTCATACGCCTTACTTAGGTTCACTGCAACCACTCAATTACAACTGACTGTGTTCTTGTACAAGAGGGGTCCTCCTGTAGATAAAAATTTATGTTTTAGAATCACATATATTATTTATACTTCATATATATATCCACTAAATCATTTCAAATTATCCTAAAATCAATTTAATGTACTCGTATGGCTATTTGACTCACTTGTCTCATTAAGTTAATTGACTGTGTTTCCTACCTTGGAGGGACACATGTAGATGTTTATGCATAGATTATATTTGGAGATAATGCATATCACCTATTTATATCTTCAAAGATAATTTAGTAAGTTTTTGGATCTATTCATCTATATTTTGTTTAAGTCCATGTCAAGAATCTTAACTTCTTTATTCTTTGTCCCTCATATTCAACTATAGTTGACTATGTGAGGTCCTGTAGGTGTATTTTATCTCTAAAACCTATGTCATATAATCCCTGAATAATATTTGAGATATTAGGAATAAAATTTTGGACTTTGAAATTCATTCTCCTATTGAAACTTCATGCCTAGTTATCTGTTATAGACTATATACACTTACAATCAACTGTAGATGAATGTTTTCACATGAAGGGACATCTATAGGGTGTGAGTTGGACTTCAAACACCAGATATAAATGTTGTCCTAATAATATTTATGTTCATTGGTGTGTCTTTCACTCCATAAATACATTATAATCATGATAATATGTCTTACTATCACCTTGAAGTGTTAATATAACTTTGTACCTTCAAAACCTGTAGATACTACTACCTAGATTTAGTACACAAAAGAATAACTTTGTGCCTCCAAAAAACCAATTTCCATTGATCATCTACCCTTGAAACTTTGTAAAGTCTTTATCCTATATGGATACTTCAATACAAGTTCATAAATATGTATAAAATTTAATAGAAACCTTGTTGTATGTCATACACAAAATGATGAGGTTCTGTATTTTCACATTTGGCAGATCATGTCCCAAAATTTAGTCATTTCCTATTTAAAGGTAGTTTACACCTTAATTTACCCATTTGACATTTCAAGGAGGTATTTTATGATCAATATATACAATAAAAATTCCAAATAAGGTTTTTTCATGTTCCAAATTTCCCCATTGAGAGTTTTTTATCCTCTTCTACGACCACCTAGAGGTGGTTATTATCACATACAGGCAGAGAAAGGAAAATTATATGTAGTGAGTGATGAGTGTGAAAAATGCACTTTTTTAACCTTTCATGAGCTTGGACCTCTCTCAAGTATTTTAAATAGACTGTATTCACTATCAATACTCCCTTCCAACATGATTAGTCCTTATGAGAGCACCCATAAGTGTAATTCTATGGCAGATTGAGTATGCAGGTGACTATGTTGACTGGGACAATCCCTGTTCTACCAAGTGAAGGACTTTTACTTGATTATATCTACTATGGGAATGTATTAAATCTCTCAAGATCATTAATATGGATCCATGGACATTTTTAAGAATTTAACCCATCTCTTAGTTGATTATACATGACAGTCATGGAGTAAGCCAACTGCCTCCCACTTGTGGTTGCAACTCTATGGAGGATTGATTTGGAGGATGAGATTATAATGAAATTAAATAATATTTATAACATGAATACAAACCATGACCATCATTTAACACCATTACTAAGATATAAAGATGTTGGAAGTGGTGGAAACCTACTTGTTACATAGAATGGGACGAATCTAAAAACCTAAGGTGATTAGCTCTTCAAATAAACTCCAAACATGAAAAAAAGGATGGGAAATATTTTATAGGAGAGTAAAAGGCATTTTTATTCAATATTATTAGTTGGATTGTATGTATTTAACCCAAAGCAAAGCAAAACCTATAGGGTGCACATATTAGCGTGTAAATTATATAGGTGAACTTCTTAGGAATGGTTCATAAAGCACAGGTCACCATTATTATGTAACCAAACATAAAATGTAATCTAAATGAGTGTAGAAGACACCCCTAGGATTAATTTTCTTGAAACCTCCCATGTTGGCCATACCAAGCCTAGTGGAAGGAAAGAGAAGTGGTTTTATTCATTTCTTTGAGATTAAAGATAAAAATTATCACTATAATAAGTGTTTGGAAGAATAAGAGACACTATTAAAGTTTCCTCAGCTTTAAGATGCTATACAACTTCATACACCTCATTGAATGCTCATTTTTTAAAAGAAAACTACCCATTATTCTAAATAGCCTAACAATTTTTAGTTAAAATGGTTAATTAAGACTTATTAAGAAACATGGGGTTTTATTATCACCTTTTTACACCTTCAAATTTCCAAAAGAGGCCGTATAAGTCATTTGATACTCTATTTTGACCCCTAAAACAACTCAAAAATATATAAATATTAAAAATGACCAAGACCAAAGCTAATGTGGCATTAAATGACATAAAAATACTTATAATACACACTATTAAAAAATATAATACCCATACAAACCTATAAATATCAAGTGTTTATATATAGCGGCCCCAATTTGACCTATAGGGTCAAATTTGGTCAATATTTCATAGATTAGACTTGATTGTGTCACTGTAATTCTTACGTATTTGAGGGAATTTGAGTATGCCATTTTTCCTTGGATTCTATTCTACTTCTTTATTTTTATTCCTTGGACATGTGCCCATGTCCATTTTGTGTGCTCTTTAATGCTTATATATGTGGATATTTGAACATGTCCTTCTCTATGGCTCTACACCAATTTGCTTGTTGATTGTGTATGTGGGCATTTGAACATGTAATTTTATGTGTTCATTCTTAGCTTTGGTGACATGTGACCATGTCCCTTATATTGTGATCCCTTCACCTACCTTTTGTGTGCCTCATATTCTATATGTTTGCTTCTTCGTATGCTTCTACACCATGACACATGTATTTTCTTATTACACACACACACACACATTAGTTTTTGATGTCATAAGGGACCTCATGCATATACCCTTCCTACTTGGGAGCCTTGATAGGCATCATATCCCATCCCACAAGTTAGTTACTCAAATTTTATTGATGTTATACATTTATTACATCTATCTTGACACCCTTGTGCAATTCTAGATTATAACATACATCTTATGCTTCCTACTTATGCTCGAATACATTTACATTTTGATGTTATGTTTTACATTATAGTAGAATATCATGCACATGATTTAGCTAACACATTTTACTGAGCTACTTCTTTAGAGGGTAGTTATTTCATAGATTTTATAATTTCCCTCAAAAGACGGGGCATTTATAGGATTTTCACATTTATAAAGCTCCTATTTTGATTTTCACAGATACATTTCAGCAAACAAGCTCAGTTTTAGATATTAATCTCAGGGTAAACATAAAACAAAATAGATATTCAACAGTTAGTTTAGACCATACATAGATTAAACTAGGCAATCATTGACTCCCAAATTGGGATACTAGTGCCATAGGGTGCTACTATCTAGTAGACACAGCTTCAATATAGTCTAGATCATTCAAACAAGTACATCATGCATAGTACATATTTGCATAGATATATTCATAGGTTTGGAATTTATATTCAGATTTAGCTCAAATTCATTCATTTCTAGATTCATACTAACTACTCAAATTTGGGGGCATCATGTATGGTATGGTCAATCATATATTCAATTTAATTAAACATACTAGCTATTAAATACTTGATTCAAATTTAGTATACTCAGATACCAGATTTATGCCATGTGTGTAGCACATAGTTTCCATATAATCAACATCAAACAAGTTGATCAGATTAAATGGTACACTCAATGTCATTCTCTATGCTATATGCACTTTCTATCAGATTCTAAGTTGTCACCATATTCATGCCTTGCTCTATCTATAGTGGTTAGTATTTTTGAGTGGCACAGAACTACCTAGTATACTCGATTGGCTATGGAGTGGAATACACATTTAGATTACTTAGTTAGATACATTCAATAATTTATAAAGTATAATTACATATGCACCTACTTCATATTGGGGTAAATTATGGAATCATGGCCTACTTGAGTTCTTGATACACCTATATAAGAGGGTTCGACACAGTTATAGTCTTATCAAAGCTATTGACAAAGATCAGGATCCATCGAGTATGGGTGGGCAATGATGGAGAAAAAATTAGATTGAGTTATTGAGTCACCCATATGAGGATTGACCAATCCATCAACTCAGTTCAATCTATTCAATGATATGATCACTATATACACTCATACACATAGGTTTCCACCAAGTTCATGCATTGGTTCACGTATTCAACAAGGTGTATTCATTCTTTTCCTCTCTCTTTATTCAATTATTTCATTTTACCATAGTCTTTTGCTTTTAATTATCTCTTAAGTAAGGACTAATTTTTTCATGTTTCATTATATGACATTGCTTTGGATCATGTTTCACATACACAGACCTAGATTTACATATTCAAAGTCAGCTACATAGGCTTAACATCCAAGGTAGGTCCAGGTATGCTTCTTTTTCATTTATACTAGTCATTTTGCTTTGTTGTATACATAACATAAATTGGGGGAAGGGGAGGGAAGGGGGTGAGGTGGTAAATATAATCACCTAAAAGTGTTAATTAGATGCTAAGGGTGTTGTTTAAGTTAATCTATCCCTAGGATAACCATAAACCTATTATATATACTGAGACTTACATTTATAGTCATTCTACGGACCTAAGTCACCTACTACCAGTCAAGGCATAGTCCCAGACCTGTCATCCCTAACTCCAATCCAAATTACTTAGCAATTTATAGAAAG
The DNA here is from genome assembly GCA_037957365.1 of Torreya grandis. Lineage (NCBI taxonomy): Eukaryota > Viridiplantae > Streptophyta > Pinopsida > Cupressales > Taxaceae > Torreya > Torreya grandis. The sequence continues at coordinate 509,660 of JARHVA010006886.1, forward strand.
GACATTAACATCACATTTGGGACACTACAACCATATGACACTAGTGTTCCCAACTGGGTGATACTGTCCTTATCCCTAGATCTTCCCAATGGATATTTTTTTAAATGTGTGCCCCTCCTAAGGTCAGCCTAAGCATATCTTCTTATTTGCACAAATAATAGAAACCTATAAATATAAGTTTAATCCACCTTTATTCATTGGATGGAAAATAAATGCAAAATATATTCAAACTAAAGACAAAGTCATGTAAAATCAAAGTACTTTATCCCTGTTATGCCTTACATTCTTTATACTACCATCTAAGATAGCCTTACATCTAGACTTCAAGCATTTTAAAGCTCAAACACATTCAAGGCACCCAAGGCCATTCTCATTCTAGCATTCACTTGCATATACATCTGGAACATGGTGGGAAAACTACATTAAACTTGATCTCTCTTTGAAGTATTGGTATGTAGGCAACTCTCTACATGGTGGGGTCTTGAAGATGCCCATTATATCCTAGGAACACACACTTAATTCTTGATCATATCATAATTAAAAAAGGAACCAACATTTTGTACATGAAATTTGGTTTTTCAGGTACAACATAGAACTATAGGCTTTGGTCACATAGGAAGAGAACATATCGACATAGGCACAAGTCCTTTATGAAAATAGGAATAGTCCCATAAAAAAAACATTAGTGCCACATTTGGGGCACTACACACAGAGGACACTACTATGTAAACTAGGTACTCTATCCAATAAATAGATGAGTACTAAAATCCTATTGATGTCATAGACTGTTGCTCAGATCTCAAATTTTATAACCCAGATCATCCACTACAGTCAATTTCTAGGTAAGTCTCTATTTATCCATATTTGCTTTTATTTATATAATGTCAAACAAGGTCAAAATCATAATAAATTAGTATCTTAGTTATTAAAAATTAGTTAACTAATATAAACATCGTAGCACTTTAACCAAACATAGGTAAGTACACTTGTAAAACCTTAAAGAATTAAAACAACAATGTATTTCATGCAACGAAGTCTCCTTTTGTGGAAGTTATTTTTCCATGGTATTTCTACTTGCACCTCTAGTAGGGTGAAAATAAATGGAAGTGGGAATGTTGGTAGAGTCTTGAGCTCATGTACTCATGGTAGTGCACCATCGTTCAATTATGTAAATATTGTGATTGTCATAATATATCACATTATTTTATGTGAGAATCAAGGATTCATAATGATATGACAAATTAAAATACCACACCTTTCATCCCATGGAGTGGAATATAATAATAATATCAGATTAATTTATAATATCTATGTTTATTTATTAAAATTTATAAGATAATATGACCCACTTTGTACATAATCATATTCATGCATTCAATGTTAATAGTAATTATTAGGTAAGGGGATATAATTACTACACAAACACCTTAATGAATAGAGGCTTTCATAATATTTACATAACATGATGATGGATTGTGTATTGTTACCATAAACATCAATTATTAAACAATAATAACATAAGGACCCTATTAATAGTTACAAGAATTCAATATTTGTAGAAATAATTTCAAGGCACATAAAGTAGTACATTCAACTTCAAAAATAAAATATATTAAGAATAATAATATTAAAAAAACATCATATGTTTCAACATGGATGTAAATCTTAGAGATAGGTTTCTCAACCCAAAATGTGATTTAACAGTGCCATATCTATAAGGGGGATCTAGTCATAACAGTGACGTGAAAGCATCAAAGGTAAGGGCTATGCAGTGGGAGAAGAAAGGTGACTTATAGGTTATTGATGACAATAAAACAACATACCAAAGGCACACTCTTCTCAAACATCTTACTGTGAAAGGTATTAGTGACCATGAAACAAATAAGAGTGAAGTACCACAAACAACTTCAGAAGCTTTAGTAACTAAGACAAGTGAGGTGAAATACAAGTCTAGGGACATTATTGTGGCATGGAAACATGAGGTAGAAGAAGCCTTATTGAATACAAAGGTTCGTGGAAGCTAAATGAAGGTATAGTAGCTCCAATTTCAAATGTTAGCTCCCAACCCATAAATTTGATTGAAGTTTTTATCCTTATTTATCCAAATTTAGGTGATAGAGAGGATTCGATTGTTGTGTGCAAAAATTAAAAAACATCAATATAAAAAGGGCCCTGAACTAATGAACATGATCCTTTGCTTTTGAAAAAAAGATGGTGTAAGAGGTGGATCAATTTGTAAGATTTGAGTCTATTAATTTGAAGGTTTGCAACTTGTTCACACCCTGTTCTTAATTTACCATTAGTAAATGTGTTTCATTATAACTTTTAATGTTATATATTTCTTTTCCTCTGTATAAAGGATCTCTTTCAAACCCTTCATTTTACCACTATCAAAAAATAAATATATTTAATTTTTTTTGTAAAATTATTTATTTAAAATGACTCGAAATATTTCCATATATTTTAAATTAAATAATAATAAATTAGTTAAAAATTTATGATAAAAATATTTGTTAATAAAGAAAAGAAATGGCTTTAAACTTTTCATTGCTCTTGTTAATAGATTGAGAGAAAATATAAATAACCATTTATTTCACAAATCTTAAACCCATTTATATAATTCCATTTAAGTACCAGAAGAACGCGTATTGAATTGTATAAAGTATAATTTGACTTCGGTGGCAAATTGGCAATACACTTTCTTGCACGTCATTGCACTTTTTTCGAAAAGGCTTAAAAATACTAGATATTTGCACGTCATTGTAATTATAGTTTTGGACTCTAGACTATTTGCACGTCTCGTGTTCGACCCTCACGCCAAACCCTGATTCGCCCCCTTCGATCGGCCATGGACAGATATATGCAGCCATTCCAGGCCCAGCTTCAACACCGTCACAGTAGGGAATTGGCAGATTGTAGAAAACGAAACCACCTGTGGAAGACGACAGACGACGAAACATAACGTTGAAGAAGATGAGGCTAAACAAGGTTAAGGAGGATGCTAATATCAATGAGAGCTCAAACTTTACGTCATCCTCCCTTCAGCAAGGGCACGGATCCAGCAGGAGCAGCGGATCGCCGCGGGGAGGTTTCGATCCCCTTAACGCGCATAAAAATCCCCTTCCTATATTGTCGCCCCCGCAGTCCAAAGTGGTTAATTAGCGGCTGGCTTGTTTTATGGCGAGGGAGTGCCTCTCCCACGGGACACTGCTGGGGAAACCATGGCCAGTGCGCGATTCGAAAACACCAGCCCGTGATAAATCCTCCGCCAAGCCGAAGCTCCCTGAATGTGAGGAGAGAGGCAATGAAAAGGAAAAGGAAAGGCTCTACACTATTCTGAGCACCGATTTCCTCCGATCCGATGACGTGCACATTCCGGGCATTCTGAATCCTTCGCAGTTGGCCGCTTGGATCGGATTGAGTTGACCAAATCCCACAAAAGATAAAATGGACAGAAGAAAAAGTAAGCCGTCTGAGTATGTATTGTCATCGTCCTTGGAGGGGAGGAAAGATAGTTATCTGATGTAGCAGTGACGGTGGGTTCGTCGGTCCGATGTTAAAAAGGCAAGGCCCAACGGAACGGATTCAACTCGCCAAAACCAGTGAGGACATATTATTTTATGCCGGTAAATGTTTTCTTTTAATGAAGCATAAATTTTAGTCACTTCGAATACAGTGATTAAATTCAATAGAATATAATATAATATATTATTCATGTCCGAGGAGAGAGGCAATGAAAAGATAAAGGAAGGGCTCTACACTTTTCTGAGCACCGATTTCCTCCGCTCCGATGACGTGCATATTCCGGGCATTCTGAATCCTTTGCAGTTGGTGGCTTGGCTCGGATTGAAATGACCAAATCCCCAAAAAAGAAAAAATGGAAAGAAGAAAAAGTAAGCTGTCTGAGTTTGTATTGTCATCGTCTCGGAAGGGGAGGAAAGATAGTTATCTGATGTAGCAGGGATACTTATCTGATTCAACTCCTTGTCTGTCAAATCGCGAAAACCTTCTCAAAACCCCTTGTGAGGAGAAACATTATTTTATACCGCTAAATTTTTTCTTTTGTATGAAGCATAAATTTTAGTCACTTCGATTACAGTGATTAAATTCAATAGAATATAATATAATATATTACTCATGTCCGATAGTACCTACAACAGTTTAATGGTAGTGGCTTTCATTTTCAAATGTGCGCATCCATGTTTCAAGTATATGGGACCCAAGTTTGATATATGGAACCCATCATGCAATTAATTTTATTTTTATCGAACAAACCCTTTTACTTGAACGAGAATCATTATTTTCATCGAACAACACTTTTACTTGAATGAGAAACTTGAACGAGAATTATTATTTTCATCGAACCTCTTACTTGAATGAGAATTATTATGTGAGAACATTTATTTCAATTTTTTAATTATATAAAATTATTCTTTTTTCTTCCTTTCAATTTTCTATTTATATAATTATTTAAATTTAATATTTATTAGTATTTATTAAGTAAGTATGTATTTTAATCTATCTAACCTAATAATTTGTAAACAATAATGTGTAGTTAATAAAAGTTGAATATTTTTTTATTTCAATATTAATTTTTAAATATTTATAATTAAATAAATATAAAATAAAACGATTTATTGTTTTTCTATTAGTTAAAATAGAGTGACATGATTAGTTGTTTAGGGAGTTGTATTTTAGATTAATAAAAGAAAAAAAACTTGCACTGTTTTATAAAGTCGGAACAATTCATAAAATTAAACATGAATTATAGTTTTTTTTTTTAAATAAAAAAAATGGCATGTTTATCTCTTAAAAATGAGATGTAATAAAGATATGGGTTGCATTGGCATTCATATGTCTAGACCCTCGCCAGCTGTCAGCGATTAAATGTGAAATGAGTGATACCTTGAATCGAACTGCATCACGCAGTTAGTAATTTCAAATTGGTGGCATATGCAATAATTAAACTACACTGCGTGGTTAACAATGCAAATCAAGAAAAATGTACTACGTTACATGATTTGTAGTCAAACTTTGTTTGAATAGATGCATGCAAATCGCACTAGCGCAAATCACTTCATTAGATTAGTTACTAAATTTGATGTCCATGCTATTAATTATTAAGATTATTTAATTTTTTTAAAAGGGATACTAAATTATTTTAATGACTTCTCATTGGGTATAATAGTTGTAGGTGAACCTTGATCTAGAAAATGAATTTTTTTTATTGAATATAAATATTTGTATAGTAGGAGGAAAAGCATAGGGACATTGGAAAAAATAGTGTGTAATAATAATTTCTTGCACACGCATTTACTGTTTAAGTATAAATAAAAAATGTTTGGTTTAGATGGAAAAAGTTAGACTATTTAAAGTGTTACCATAACAATGTTAATTCAAATATGAGTGAGGGTGGTTGATAGTTAATAATGCATTATTCTTTCATTTATTATTTTATTTTGCCTAGAAATTTATATAACAAAAGCATAATTGCTTTCAATTTGTAATAAACTAGGTTCTTTTCAATTTTAAATGTTTATGCGATTTTTTGTTGAACTAGAGTTCGAGTTGAAAAGGTATGTAATACATATTTTTTTGTGTGGCATTTGCTTATAGACCTTTTCATGTGGGGTGATTATTAAAAAAACATATGTATGTGTATAATATTTGAGTCTAGATTATGAGATTAAGATTATTCGATTTCCAATTATACATAAATATTTTTGAGTTTAGGTTGTAATTTGTGTATGTTAAATGTTTTTATTTATTTATTTATTTATTCGGGAATTAGTTTATTTACTTTTTTGAAATTTTGTTAATAAAAAATAGACTGTGGTGATGCTTCAATGATAGTACTTGTATTATTGAATATAGTTTTAATTATTATTTCAGTCATGGTGACTAAATGTTGGCTGGGTTTGGAAGCATTTGATTTGATTAATGTGTGTGGTGATATTTTTTTATTCTTTGTCTTTCTTGGATTAAATCATGATTTTGAATTGATATGGTTTTGGGGTGGTTAATTAGTTATTTAGGTCATTGAACCTGACCATTCTATTTTTCGGTGCCATCACTTCATTATCAAATTTTTGGTTGTGCTTTGCTCTCACTAATTGTCTCTATGGGTGTTAGTTTGGTCCGAGCAACTCAATGTGTTATCAGGTTGGTTGAATAGCTTTTAAGAAATTTTAGGTCACCCTTTCCTTTTCTCTCATTAGAAATGTTTGGGGTTAATTATTCTTTATGTTTTCTATGGGCTTGAGGAACGTTATGTTCTTATGTTGGAGGTCATTCATCTATACTCTATTTCTTAGTCTATGGTTATTATTATGGAATTTTGTTTGGAGTATTAGCTAACTCTCAGCTATTCCTTACATCTTGTGCTGGTTTGTTTTGAATCTACTAGACTACTGGAGGTGGTTTCAACACTTGTCAATTTATGTTTAGGGCTTAGTGCGAAGGAAAATATCCATGTTAGTCATAATGTCTTTTTTCGTAGAGGTGAAAGACTTCCAAGGTGGGTTATCATTATAGCCATGTAGTGACACATTCAATCATTTATGTCATCTAGTAGTTCTACTAGTTTTTCCTCCTCTATGATAGATGATGAGTGTAAAGCTATGTCATGCAATAAGACCAAATTAAAACAAATTTTTTAGACATGTCATGTATTTTTTGCTATGTTTCTAGGAATATTTCTCTTTTTAACATTTGGGTTTATGTATTCTGGGCATGTATGTCTGTTGCTTTTTCTTTAGTTGATTTTTAGTGTTTTTGCATGGATCAACACTGTGCTTTTTTTGTTTCTCCCCCATTTTTTGTTTATATTTTTGTAGATCTCCATTAAAGTCCCATTATCCCCTAATCTATCAAAATGTATACTAGATTTTTAAAATTATTATGGTAATGTAGTGACACTTGTTGATTCACATATTTAATTCATATTTTAAGTTGTTATGCTAATGGAACATTGTATGTAATATATTTTTAAGAGTATAATAAGCTATATATTATTGGCATTATACACACACACACACACACACACACACACACACACACACACACACACACACACACACACACACACACACACACACACACGCACACACGCACACGCACACGCACACGCACACGCACACGCACACGCACAGATATATATATATATATATATATATATATATATATATATATATCCATGTGTTAAATTGTATACCTAAACATTCATTTTATTTCCATATGATTTAAATAGGAAAACAATGTTAATAATATTAAATAAAAAATCTCTTTGTATGATTTGTGTTCCTTTGACAATATTTTTTGAATAGTTGATTGGTTTTATCATTTGAAGAAAAGGAAAAAAAAGAGAAGAAAGGGATGAGAAAAGTAGCTATTGTTTTTTTTATAAATGTAATGGGTTGGAATTAGTGGGATGTGAGAAGGCAGTGTGTTTATTTGTGATCTATCTGAATATATGTTATTACTATTTTATTGCTTGTTTTAAGTTTTATTTAATTACAAAACTATGTATTAACGAAGTTTTTTCACTATTTTTGTAAATTAATATTGTTAATTATTGAAACATGTTCCTTTTCTCATGGTAGCAAAAAAATTAAGGTTTGACAAAATTATATTAGAAAAGGTAAGTTTATTGTAATAATGTTCACTTTTTTTATCATTGACAATGTAAATATAGTGCTTATTACCCAGTATTTTTTTTTTTTTAATATTGATAATGTAAGTATATTGTTAGATAGATTATTTTTCCTATGGCAAGTAAGACTAATAGGAAATTGATGTTGTTTTGAACTTGGAATTTCATTTTTTGATGGTTTAACCTATTCTTTTTTATAGGCAAAAAATGTGTGTGTGTGTGTGTGTGTGTGTGTGTGTGTGTGTGTGTGTGTGTGTGTGTGTGTGTGAGAGAGAGAGAGAGAGAGAGAGAGAGAGAGAGAGAGAGAGAGAGAGAGAGAGAGAGAGAGAGAGAGAGAGAGAGAGAGAGAGAGAGAGAGAGAGAGAGAGAGAGAGAGAGAGAGAGAGAGAGAGAGAGGGGGTAATTAGTCACAAAAAGATAAACAAATAGCATTGTATAGGTTTCTTCAAAGAAAATAATTGATGTAGATACATATCAATGATAAAAAATGTAAGAGTTTGCAAATATGGATGATGATTTGAAAAATGAAAATATTTTAAAAATTACATCATTCAATTATACTATTGGTGATTGCCTTTTTAATATGTTTCAAGTGTTATTGAATTTTTGTTACATATCAAGAATGCTACAAACTAAGATCATTGATTATTTTAAGGATTCTTTGAATAATAGGGATGCAAAAGTAAGACACCCATATGCAAACCAATTACTTATAGATATATTATATGATTTACATGAAATACATGATAGAAATACATATTTCATCAAATGAGGGTTTATAAAAATGAATTTATAGATCAAGGTGAGACTGGTATTTGGGTTGACATATTTTGTATTGAGTGGTTATCTACATGATTAAACATAACTATTTTTTTGGTCTCTGACTTAAAAAAAGTATCGACATTTCAACAAAGCATGATCTATTCCATTGTATTCAATCTTATTTCATGACATAAACATGATTTGTGGACATTTTGAACCATTATTTTGAAAAAAAAAATGCAGTCACAACTTTATTTCCAATACAAAGCTATCAACTATTTGTAAAAATGTTTATTTACATTGGAATGCTATTTTTCATGAACTAGAAGTTTATGGCATATATAAAACATGCACTTTAGGATCAAGCTACAGTAAGATATTATTCGATGCTATTAGATTATTAGTTGAGAATTAGTTTGAGTGTCATGCTCTTCATTGATATATTGCTCAATCTTTTTGCAATAAGATTATTTTGAAAAATAATAATACAATGAATTATTTAAGGCTTTGTGAATGATAGCTAAAAAATAAGATCCTAGAATGGTTTTTTATAGGAAAATGTACGTTATAAAAATTGGAATGCCATATCAAGTAAGCAAACTTGAGAGTAATGACTTTTATTGTTAATAGATTTCACACATTCTACAAAGGAATAACCGACTATGGTCATCAAGAATGAAAACATTTTTTAATTATTTTAGTAAAATTAGAATGTGTAACATTATCTACTTAAAGATAGATATATTTCATATTTATTATGGATAATTGTAAATGATTCATAGAGATCAGATTGCATATGAAATGTTGATGGATCTTTTGAGAGGATTGATAGGTGCAAATACTTTTAAAGGTCTTGAAACAAGAATAAGGTATTTTCAAAATGAAAAATAATATACAAGAGAACCTTCTATTATAGAAATGTATGATTTTACAAAGAGCCATTATATTATACTACATAGTTGAAAATAAAGCATACATGAGAAAACAAAAAACTATTCAGCAAAAACATATAATGGAAAAATTAAAAAAATAATAGTATATATAGATGCCAAATATCATTGTGTTAAGTGAATGAAATGATATGATGCCAAAAAATCAATACTTGACATACACACAACATGATCGCCAAAGTATCAAAATAATAAACAACTATATAAAATAAATCAAAGACATGCTCAATCATGCTTGCATAGTTTGTGAACAACTACATTTCAAAAAAAAGATATTAGTTTATTTGACATTGACATTGTTAAATCCTTTACTTGTCCCTTTGTAGATACAACATTAGAAAAACATACGTTAAGAAAAAAATATGCAAATAATGCAAAATAACTATTCAAAATGAAAAGTACTGACATTTACTATCCCTTTAAACATTAAAAATAATGAAAATAATGTTGATGTGAAGAAATTATAATTTTTAAAAGAAATATTGGTTACTTTGAGAATAAATTTTTCATAGATACGAGAAACTGGATATAAACATTCAAAATTTGGCCTCACAGGAACAATTATAAATGTTCCAGTCAAATTTGATCAAATCTAAAAAACATTGCCTAGAGGAATGAATGACAGAAACATTTGAAATAAAGATAAAATGCAAGCTGGAATATAAAAGTGCATATTTAATAGGAAATGTAAGGCCTACACATGTCATGAAAGCATTATTTCAACTTTGTTGAGTGACATTGTATAGGCAAGAAAACATTACTATTGATGAAGGTTCAAAAATTAACTTTGAGAAAATAAAATAAAAATGTTGATGACATTATTCCCATTGAAGATGAAACATCTGACACATATGGAAATGAATCATAACCTATTATAGAATCCTTAGTGCATGCTTTTGCTAAAATAGAATCAATACATGATCTACAAGATCAGATCATTGAAATTTACCTATCAAAAGGATTCAAACCATTAGGTATATCTAGAAACAAATTATCAGAGGAGATGGGCTTGCCAACTTTATTTTATGGTTTTAGTCATCTTCAATATATGATAGATAAAATGTTAGAGCAAAAATTAGTAGATTTGGATATTTTACATAGATAAAATGATATTGTGACTCACACAACTAAAATATTTCTCAAAACTATTAAAATCATTATACAATAGGTATTATCTTGTGCTTGGATATGCATATGCAAAGGAGAATTAAAAGATTAAAAACTCTATGCCAAAGATGTTTGAAACAAAGCAAATATATAAAAAATCGTAAAATTTTTAATATATTATAGAGCTTTTAATAACATTTGAACATCACCCAACTATTTCAAAATCTCAAGAAAAAATATTTTTGCAATGATTAGGCACCTAGAGCCATAAACATGTTTTGATACTATAAAAATTGTTGAACATTGTTGGAAGCCTTTGTGCAATGCATTATAAAATTGACTCTAGTAACAAAAAACTAACATAAAGAAATAATTGAAGAATAAAACATTAATATAATTATAATTAAAAAAACCATGCTCTTTGTAGTCACTAATTTAACCATAGATCCAATACGTTAAAAAAATATTGTTACAAAATGAATAATTGTTTGGAAAGGTTTTGTATTGTATTTTTGTGACTAAATTTCAAAATAGGGGAAATGAACATTTACATTTCATTCTTTGGGTACAAGATACAACTATATATGGAGATTGCTCCAATACTAAAATCAAAGATTGTGTAGACAGATAAATATCTTCTGATTTAGTGTTGCTTAATAGTAATTTGATTAAAATTCAAATACATCATATATAAGCACATGTAAAAATCATAATAATTCTCATTGTATATTCAATTTTCCAATGCCTACAATGAAAAAAACTAGAATATTGAAACCATTAGATGATAGCAATGTGCTTTACAAAAATAATGCAAAAAGAAATTTTTCTCAACTTGAGTGAAAAAAGTATAAAGAAAAAAATATTCCACATGTTTTTTGAAGAAGAAAACTTGTCTAAAATATAATATATACTCTCATTGTGATATTTTATTTCACGGCCCATTATAATGCTAAAAAGGCATCGATTAGATACTTACGTAAATTCACTTGGAAAATAGCTTTTACCATAATGGTATGCTAACACAAATGCACCATTCATTCTTGATGAATATGTTACTTTAATATATTACTACTCTTATACCAAAAAAAAAAATGATTTTATAATAATGATTGAATTTCAAAAAAATGTCTGCTAAAATGATTCATAACAATGGCAATAAATTATAAGGCATAAAAAAATTGGAAAATATGATTCTAAAACAAAAACAAATATAAAGTTGGTAATCCATTCACATTGTATTGTCATTGCCTTTACATCATGGTTCAAGGGAAAAAAATTTCATACACATGGTGCTCAAGGCAAAAATAACTTACTTTTTAAAAAGTCTAAAACTATTAGCACAAGAGCTAGACACTTTAGAGGAAATAATATGTGATTTTATGATAGAAACATATGTTGTAAGGCTAACACAATTAGAACAGATATTATTGTTTAAATATGTTACATATTAATTGGGTAAATGTGCAAATAATAAAAAATATAAAAAATCATACATCATTCAACATGTCAAATACAATATATATATAGATCATGAAAACTATTATATAAAAATGATTATGATGTTTATACCTTATCATGATAATGAAGATATAGTGAAAAAAATTTTAACATGTGGAGTGATGCATGCCTTGATCATAGGATATAGGTAACAAGGATTGGAAGCATGTTTATTACAAAGTTGATAATGAAGTGGGGGAACAATGACATTATTGAAAAAAATCTATATATTGATTTTAGTTCTCTATTTAATATTTTTGATGATGTAAAAACTATAAAATTGATAATAATATTGATGCATATAACTTAGGTTGTGATTTACATTGCATAAGAAATAAAAAACTAGTTAATGATCAACCATCAAAAATGTTTCAAACAACCAAATATCCTTTTTAAATAAGCATAAAAAATACTTAAACTTGTAAAAACATTTGAATAAAGAATAATAAGCTATTGTCAAAGACATTATAATAAAAAAAGTACTAGAGCTAGACAACCCAATCTATTTATTCTTAACAAGAGGATTATGTACAAGGAAAATATTTACAATGAAACTTGTTGGCTCCCAGTTGTAAATATCTAGAATTTAGAATTGCATATTTGAAAATATGGCAAATAAATATGATAAACCTCAATTATGTCATTATAGCCGGTGAAGGGTTTACCATCTGGATGGACTGAACATAGATAATGGCTAGAAGGCACTAACAAAGGATATGGTTAGTTCCCTATTACTTCTACCTCTGCCTAACCCAAGGTGAAAGGACCTACATGGTAGATTGGTCACAAGCATGGATACTATAATTTAATCTCTAGGTAATTAATGACACACATAAAAATTTGATCAAAGTATAAAAAATCTTGAATAGTCCACTTGGGAAGAATTATCACATAGACTGAGCAAATGATTTTAAATAAACTACAAGCTACTAAAGATATATAGAATATGACTATAATTTTCATTTCTATAGAAACTATTAACAACTACGATCCAAATGGAAATTTTCAATGGTAATATTCATAGATCAATCATAAACACATTCCAAATCTAAAATATTTATGCATCTATAATCAAATAACACTTAAAATCTTCAACAACATATATTAATTTCAAGGGGTGGGATAGGTAAGATGAGTTAGTTATATATAAAATAATTATGGTGGCTTTCAACACTAGGAATTTCTTAAAATTCCATGTTATCATTCATTCCAAGATGTAAAATACTAAGAGATAAGGTAAATAAAATCATCAAGAATTATTTTCATTCATTGATACCAATTTAATGCAAACATTCAAATGACCCTAATCTCTAAAGCATATATTGCAAGTAAAGTCTCAAGCACCTTCTCTTGTCAACTCCAAAAATATAGGATATCCTTAAAAGATTATTTAAAAAAATTCCCAAATCACAATTTATAAAGGAATTTATAATTAAAGTTCATGCCCAAAATGACTACCATTAAGAGACATAAAACTCGATACCTAATCAACAATGCATGAAGAATGTGTTATTGCACCTCATTGAAAATAAAGATTAGAAATCAAATATAATTTTCAATAATTTGAAAGTAAATCAATATACATTAATGTTCAAAATGCTAACATGGTGAAAAGCACAGTGGATTTGCTTTGAAATAGGGGAGACATATGTATAAATACTCTCAGAGTTCGTTAATGACTATATAAAGAGATCACCTTAGCAAAAAAAATAAATACATAGTAATAATTCCTAAATATTAAAATCCTCCCATAAAGAGGGCATGTCCCCTTTACTTATATAAAATTTTCTCATGCAGAATATTCCTAAAAGATGATCCATCTAGAAGTTGTCTTTGCATATGCCTGTAGACTCTTGTGCTCTATAAGATAATAATTTTTGTAATTTTGGTTATCTATGTGATGATGAAATTTCATATGCCTGAATATGGATTTTATGGACTTGAGTTCACTGGATAATATTCTTCCTTAGTGAAAACAATTTTTGTCTTTATGTACATTAGTTTTAACCCTTTTATTCAACAAATAATTTTCCCACCCAAACTAATAATCATGTGCCATCTAGTGATATGATTACCAATTTAGCTAAAAATAATAAAGATTGAAACTAAGGACAAAAGAATAAACAATACAAAATGTTCCTCAAGGCATAGAATCAACATCAACAATGTCATTCTCATTCTTTCTGGTACTCTCTCACATGATTAGGGTATTTGAGTGGCACTCTCCTTCTCAATGTACTTATAGAAATATTATTAGAATATCCCCTTGGTGGTATATTAGTAGATATTCTTGGAGATTTCTATAAAACCATTTTCTACCTCTTAGTTCCTTTTTTAGGTTGAGATGAGCTATTACCATATGCCTTTTTACTCTTTGAGGGGCATTGAATCATATAAAGCTAGGTCCACACCCCGATCCTTGAGCCATTTAAATGTTATTTTCATGACATGGACTACCACATTTATCAATGAAATATCCTCTTCTAGAGTGAAATCCACTTGAGAGATGGACTGAGACTCAACCTGCTCATCACAGTATGGTTGGTTGCATATTGTGTGACAACATTGATGGAAATATTCATAAAATTAGGAATATTTGGGACTTCAAGCATTCATATGAGATATTAAGAGTGAAATACAATACCATAGCCCCACTTCCATTCATGACCATCCTAGAATACCACCACATTAACCATATTTCAAAATCAAACCCATATCCTTCATGTGAAAATAATTCTAATATTGAAAAATCAGAAGTCATGATCCAAATAGTATTTACCCTAAATAATTCATAGTTGTAGTCTTGTTTATAGTTCAATATTCTTTGACTCATCTGTAATTCATTCTAAAACTCAATCACATAAACTCACAATTTACTTCATATAAATATGAGGGCACAAATCTATGTTTACTCAGTAAATTCAAATGCAAGGTGGAGTTGAATAGAAACAACATTTATATTTTATTTTGCCTTTCAAGGTTGTAAGTAAACTTGATAATGACATGTGTACCATCTTTCCTCCTACAAGTTTTTGAACCTCACCTAAAATTTTGAACTCCTTTGCATTTTTGGGCCTCACCTGCCCTTTGGCACGTGATGTAAAAATGCAAAGCTTCATCATATTTCTGAACTTGTCTATTAAATCAACACCCTTTAAAAATTTGATTTTGTAATTTGGCCTTGGACTTCTATATGACGCTTGAACCAATACATTAATATGGATTTAAAACACCCATGACTTACCTTTGATGACATGTGTCTCAAGCTTCAAGATTTCAATTTCAATTTTCACGAAACAAGATGTGATGTGATGTTGTAATTTCCTCCCAGATCCCTAAAAATCTATTTTTATGTAAAGGAAATTTTAGACTAAGTAATTTGGATACTTAGTCATTTTTTACTCATCATAACTCAATTTAACCATGGATCCTACAATAAAAACATGATAAAAAACATGAAAATGTTAAGTACTAATGAGATCAAATCATATAGTGTTTGCACAACAAAATTTTAAAAGTAGGATTTTATTATGGATGAACATTTCTTGTAGATTTTCTTTAGGGGGAAACAATTAGAATTTTAGACACTCAATTTTTGGGAAAGGGTAAAAATTTATTAGAACATATTTGGGAACTAACATTGGCTCTCACTCAGGGATGTGCACCCCTTGTAGGTGTACAAAGAATCTTAGAAAACAAGATGATATGATTATCCCTTGGGCCATGGAGACAAATTTTGACAATTTCATAATAGACACCTTTGGAAGCCTAATGAAAAATGGGTGGACCAAGAAAAATAGATCAAGAGGATCTGAGAATGAACACATAATAAAAAACAAAAAATATACAAATAAAAATCAAAGTAGGAGGTCAATAAAATAACAATACTATACATTATACATTAATTTACACAACCATGGACTCAGTCAAGGAAGTGCTTCAGATGTTTACCATTAATTAGCAATTCTAGTATCTCACCATCCAAATATCTTAAGAATAAAATGGTTTCCCCAATTTTGTAGTCAATAGAATAAGGGCCCCTCCATAAGAAATCAAATTTTCCATGTTTGTCTTTCTCCTCATGTATTTTGTCACAAAGTGAAACAAGATCTCCTTTCTAAAATGTTCTTGGAGTGACATTTTTGTCAAATATTATTTTGAGTCTTTCCTTAAACTTTATGTGTCTTTCATGATCTTGTCTCCTATTTTCATCAAGATTAATAATCTAGTTTATTCATCTTTCATAATGATTAACTTTAACACCTCATTCTAGCTAGTATATGAAATGATAGGTAAGCAATTGTAGATTCATAGGTAAAAACAACTTGATATCCATAAGTAATCTCAAAAGGGCACTTACATGTAGCTCTCTTAAGTGTGATCCTATCATCCCATAATGCAAATTATTGTTATTTACCCCACTTCTTATTTTTAACTTCCAAAGTCTTTCTAATGATTTTGAGCAAGTTCTTATTACTGGATTCTACTTTCCCATTCACACAAGGGTTTATAATTGGCAGCATAAATTAATGTGATCCCATTTTATTCACACAATTCCATCAAAGGTTTAGCTCTAAATATCATGGAATTATCATCAATTATCTTGATAGGCACACAAAACATACAAATAATGTGATTCAATATAAATTCCATGATAACCTGATATGTGGCCTTCTCTGTAGGGACTGCCTCAACCCATTTTGTGAAGTAGTAAGTTGTAATAAATATCCACTATGCCCAATTCTTGATGTATTAGTGATTTCCACAATAAAATACATTCCCCATTATCTAAATGGGCCTTCAATTGATGCATGTTATAAGGGGAGAGAGCCAAAGGATTTCAACCTTTTGATAAAGAAATAACATTTCTCACATTTTATTACTTTCTGTGTACTATCCTTCAATAGTGATGGCCACCAATAACTAGCTCTTAGAATCTTATAAGCTATGAATTTAGGTGCAAAGTGACCACCGTATACCCCACTATGAAATTATTTAATTAAATCAACATTTTTTTTCCACAAGCATCTTAAGAGAACCCCATCTAGATTCTTCCATGTCAATCCATTTTAAGTCAAGAGATACTTTTGGGATACAAGCTTAAGAGTTATCATTTGATTCTTATCTAAGTTAAGGGTTAGTTAAAACATTGAAATTAATAAACAATGTCCTTATACCAGGTGACATGTTAATTTTACACAAAGAATCATCAAAATTAAAAATAGTAGTGTTTACCTCCATAGGTTGCAAATTGGTCTCAGCCAAAAGCTTGACTAGGCCCACCCCCTTACTAACTTGGTAGCTTAGATCTCCATGTCATACTATTGAAAATTACTTACCTACTCGCACCTCTTGATTGATACTTTAATCTAAGTCAATATGTTTTAGACCATTTCATGTGGGATGTATGCAACAATATTTGAACTCATAATATAAGGTTTGAACGTATGAACAACTTTCAAGAGGGTGAAGGCTTAGTTATAATGATAGTATAGTTCAGTTCAGATCCATGGATAGATTCATTAAATAAAGCTATGGAATATTCATGACCATGATTATTATTTTGCAATATAATAATAGCTACATAAATTCATGATGCAAAAGAAAATATTTGAAACTCCCTAGTGTAATCAGGATTGGCAAAGATAGGGGTACACTTCAAGGATACTTTGATGTCATTGAAATATTATATGGCCTTCTCCTCCCACTTGATGGTTTGGTCCTTTTTAACATGGAATTAATAAGCATAATGATCTTTGCAAAGTTAGACACAAACCTTCTTACAAATTTGATTTGTCCTAAGAAGGACTAAATTACCTCCTTGGATTGTGGGATAGGCACTCTGTAAATGGCTTCCATTATCTCTAGATTAATCATGACAACATATTTACACACTATCTGCCCTATTGACTTGTCCTTTTATAGTCTAAAGTGACATTTCTTTGGATTAAGAAAAATGCAAAATTCCCTGCATTTAAGGAAGACGTTTTCTAGATGATCTAAATGTTCTTTTCTCTTTTTGGAGTAAACTATAATGGCATCTTGATAAACATCAATAAAATTATTAATTACCCCTATAAAATCAACATCCATAGCTCTCTGAAACATTAAACCAATATTTATTAACCCAAAAGGAATTTTCATATAGACATAAGATCCCCAAGGCATTGTAAATGTAATTTTGGGTCTATCAAATTCTTTCCCTACAACTTGGTTATAACCTGAGAAACCATCTAATTTGGATAACATATCTAAATGTGTAACACTCTCAAACATGTTATCCATATTAGTTAAGGGGTAATTATCCTTTAGATAAGCTTTATTTAATTTTTTAAAATCCACACACAAATGGATGCCACCATTTTTCTTTCCTATAGGGACTACATTTGCCATCCATAATGAATACCTAATGGGTTGAATCATCCCACCATACCTTAACTTATTTAACACTTCCTACATCTTAGTGGCCAATATTGGGTTAATGGGTCCCTACTTGTTTATGAAAGGTTTGATACCAGACTGTAATGAGATGACACATTGAAACAAATCCTCTTTATGTGATTTTAGTTCAGAATAAGACCAAGACATGCAATCCTTATACTTATTTAATAATTACATGTTAGATTGCTTCTCTTCTACACTCAAATGTGTACCAAGCCAAACCTTTCTTATATTTTATTCAATGCCCAGGTTGTATTTAGTCACATCTTTTGAGATAAAGAGATCTCTACTTTTAATTTTGTCTACTCCATCAAAAGATTCATGTAAAGTTACCAATCCTCTTGGGATAGTGTTTATCTTCAATTGAATGATATATTTCCCAAATAAGGTTTCCTTCCAATCATAGATTTGGACCATGGATTCCAAGTCTATGATCTCACCCTAAAATTCCGCTTCATAATTAAGAAACCTTTTGACTTGATTATCATCATCAAAGACTTGTCAATGATGAATGTTTTTTGGGATTAAAGGTTCGACAAGTACCTCTAATAGATAATGATAGTTAGGGTTCATATTTTCACTTTCAAACTGATCACCTGACATTGCAAGTCTATCATCTTCCTCATTGAAACTTTTATCATGATGACAAATATTGAAAGCGTTAAAAAGTTCTAAAATATCACATACACCATTTCAATATTGTTTCAACCTTTTATTTTTGGTGGCTAAAGTTTTAAGAACTTCTTAACCAAAATAACACTTGTAAATCCATGATCTTGGGCAATACTCAAACCAATAAGAGTGCCTCATATTTCTTAATGTTGTTAGTACACTTAAAATATAGCTTCAAAAAATCTTCAAAGATTTTTTATTCGGGGCATAACAAAATTGTAGCTCCATTTCCAAGATTGGAGCAAGCTCCATCAAAACACATTATCCAAACATAATCACTTTATTTTTTATATCTAACATCAATAATAAAATATTATTCAACAAAATATATGTTCCCAACAAAAATTCCCTATCTCCACATCAGTGTATAGAACCTCATTTAGAGTACGTCTTGGATCTTGAAGCACATGTAACATTCTAGGCTCTCTATGAAGTTTCACCATCTTACCCTCCAAGGGAATGGTGGCATAATAAAGGTCCATTTGAGCACTTTCACCCATGCTAGTAGCTCATTTTCTTTGCAATAACATCCTAGATTTGGGAGGATAATCCATAACTACCACATCTATGTTCAGAAATTTACCTAGATTAGCTAGCAATTTCACTATCAATCCTTTAGCTAGTCTAACAAATGGTACTTCTAATGATTCAATGGCATAACACTTGCCAAAAGTAGATGCTATTATTACTCCAAGCTCATTTAGGACATTCAGGTACATCACATTATAAGAGGCTATTGAATCAGACATACAGTTGTGAATAATTAAACCATTAATCAACAAGGTAATATAAAAAGGGTCAACATCCAGCTAACTTTATATTAATATAGTTCTTAAATAAACCACTAGATCTGGTTCAATAACCTCATGTGACTCTTCATTAAAATTGAATATTGTTGGGGGTGAATTAATCTCATTAAAAGTTATATTCTCATTGAAATCCAAATACTCAAATGCTCTCCTTCTATGTTATGGTATTCTTAGAAACTCAACAAGTGGGACAGTGAATTTTAACTCACTCAATACTTGGGCCATATCACACACATTGTACTAAGGAAAGGTGACAACATTTTCATCAGAAATACAATAATTTAAAGTCATAGGGGGAATAGGTTGGGATAAACTAGCATTTTTAATAGCATTATTCAAGGGTCGGTTTCCTCTTACCTCATTTTCACCCTTAGGAATACTAGATAACAAAGGATCTCTATTCTTGGTTGGATTACCTTTCTATTTGATAATTTGAGAAGCAGGGGCTAGTTTGAAGAACTAGGGACTTATTTGGTTTTCTTCACTTCTTTATTTTTATCTCCTACCTTTGGATCTATAGGGGTAGTCTCTTGTGGAGAAACACCTTATTTATTTCTTCTCAGAATGTATTCTTTCTCATGGATAACTACAACAATAATAAATAGTTACCTATCTTCAAATGGAAGAGTTCCCACAACATATTTTTTAATCACCAAACATCTCAAAAACTCAAAATCATGATTGAGAAACTCATCTATTTGTGGTATGTTTATATGAAAAATAAATTCATGAGTTGGGACACATACCTCTTTCACTACATTCTAAAATCAATCAACGGTAGTAGCACTCAAAATTTTTGTGAAGGGAGACACATTACTTAAAAATATTTGGAAATCAAACATCATAATATCTTTAATTTAAGATATAGACTCAGGTTCCTCTGCATCTTCATAAACTCTTTCATTAGTATCATAAGGAGGATGGTGGAGGAAATATTATCACGCCAATCAATATCAAAATCATAGTATATAGAAATAACCATGGCATTCAACAGATCATGAACTTCCTTCTTGACTCCTTTATTCTAATTTCTATCCTTTATTTCATCTCAAGTAGGTAATTTTACTCTATCATTATCTCTATCCATTATTTCATCTCAAGTAGGGCTTTTTCCTCTATCATTATCTTTATTATAAAAAGAGGATCTCCCTTGCACTAGATTCTAGTTTTGAGCTCTCTCCTAACTAGAGGATCCTTGCGAAAGCCCCTTCTCAACTCTGGCCAATTTCTATGACATCTCTTTCACATCAATGTCCAAGGTTTTCATAGTTTCCTCAAGGTTGATAGTGTTATTCAAGCGAGGCTTCTAAAGATTGGTCAACTTTACATCAGCCCTTTTGTTCAAAGGCTTCCCCTTAACTTTTATATTATTTTCAATCTCAATGGCCATGTTGAATGCCAACCTCATATTTGTGGGATCATTATCTCTCAAGTAGTATGCTACCTTAATATAAAATGCATCACAATATTTAATAAAACAAGCAACATCCTTTACCCTGATATTATCAATCAATCTCTTCATAGTCTTACTAAACCTTGTATTAAAGTCTTGCACATATTCATTTTGATTTTTATTTGTGTTTTCAAATTGTACCAGAAGAAACTAAGAATCAACTCTATCACTATATTATATTTTAAAGACATTATTTAATTATTCCCATGAATCTATGCATCCACATGGAAGAGAGTTGAACCATTCACATTCATCTTCTTCTAGTGTGTGCACAAAAAGTTTAATACATACATCCTCATGCTCAACTTCATTATCTTAAATTATAATGAAAAAATCCCTCAAATATTATTCTCTAGTCATTGAATTATTGCCTTAAAACTTAGGGAGTCAATTTATTACCTCATTTGGAACTTCATTAGGGTAACCCTCTATTTAATTAAATTTAATTAATCTAAATCTAGGAATCCTAAATGCAGGACATCCATTTTCTTCCTCATCACTATGCCTCATGATTGGTTGTGTGGTGGGCTTAAGATCATGTAATAAAGGGCCATGAAGGAATGAGTGTGGTGAATTTGGGGGACCAAAATGAGGTGGAGATTCAAGTTATTGAGAAAGTTCTAGGCAATAAACAAGACTATAAGCCTCTGGTTATCAGGAGAACTATGCTAATCTTCAACCAAATGAATTTCAACAAAAGCAAGTTTAGGTGTACCATAATTATGATGTTCCATACAATCCTTTCCTCTAAAACTGTGTCCTTCAATTTCATTCCAAACTTGTTTCCTTCATTTATGGTGAACACTTAACTCAGAGATAAGCTTCTTTTATCAATCACCTTTAAAGGAGGATCCGGTCCTTCAAGTTTTTTATATAAGAGAAAAAATTAATAATTTAAAGTGGGTACTAATATTTCAAAACTAGATAAAAATTTAGATTCACCACTAGAAGAAATATTATAGGATAGAATAGATCACAAACATATGGTGATACACTTTGAAATTACACTTTATTGTAATCAGTGATGAGATATAAAAACAAAGAAACTAGAAGATTTATATTATCATTCAAGAGAGCAAATCAGTAAAAAAATTGAGACAGAGAACTTTAAAATGTGAACAAATAATAGTTCTCTAAAAGAGTCTATGGAAACATAGGTTCTAAGGATCTTATCCCAGGTAATTACCCCAGTTGGGTGTTGGATCCTAGTTGTACACCTCTAGAATTTAGCCTTGCATATTTGAAAAGATGGGAAATAAAGATGATAACCCTTAGTTATGTCTTTATAATCAAGGAAGGGTTTAACATTTGGATGGACTAAACACATATAATGGCTAGAAGCCACTAGCAAAAGGTATGGTTAGTTCCCTGCTACTTTTGGCTCTGTCTGAACCAAATTGAGAGCACCTAGGGAGTACTTAGTCAAAAGGATATATACTACAGTTCAATCTCTAGGGAATTATTGGCATGCATACAAATATGATCAAAGTATAACCAAACTTTCATAGTCCACTCGAAAAGAGTTTTCACATAAATTGAGCAAATTCCTATACATCAAATAAAAACTACTAATGATAGATAGAATGGATTGTAATCTTAATTTCTATATAAAATGTTGACAACTAAGAGGAAAATGAAAACTTTCAATTCTAATCTTCAAATATCAATGATAGACACATTCTAGATCTACAATACTTATGCATCTATAAGCAAATAACACTTAAAATATTCAACATGTATTACTTACAAGGGGTAAGACAAGTAGGATGAGTTAGGTATATTAAAAAGAATTGTCATGGATTTTAACACTAGGAATTCCTTAAATTTCCATGTTGTCATTCATTCTAGGATGGAAAAGATCAAGAAACAAGATAAAGAAAACTATCAAGAAAGATTTACATTCATTGATACCAATTATGTGGGTTAGATCATATACATTATCAAGATACTATCCTTTCATTTAGGTATGTTTTCAGATAATTCACATGGATTATGTATGATTCCACAATTTTCATTATATCTGAGATACTTTGCATGTTTATTGTATGTGCAAGGATGGTTTATTATGTCAATGAGTTTGATAGTGTACTTTAAAAACCATTTTTGCATGTATTACAATCATTCCATTCCTTGAGATCATATCCCTTTTAGGAATTTTTTCAACCAAAATTTGTCCTAGCCATCAAATGTTTGAGAGTGTTTCATTAGGTCATAGATTTTGAGAATGTCCTTTAAAAATCATATTTTTACATGTTATAAAATAATTGTATTCCATTAAATCACATATATATCTTTGATTTTTTTTATCAACTAAAATTTTTCAAGGCTAGGGTATGCTTGGAAATGCTTAGTTAAATCAAAAAAATTGAGAGCATCCTTTGAAAACATTTTTTTCATAAATTTGCACTGATGTATAAATTACTTAGTGTGTGTATTGTATGTTTGATACTAATTTTTAGGTCCAATATTTTTTATAATATACTTCAAAGGAATTTTTTTTACATGTGTTACAATCATTGCATTCTAGGAAATCATCACTCTTTGAGGCATATTACCAACCACATTTCTAAACCCACTATATTTCCTAGCATTTAATAGCCATTTTGATCTAATACTACCATATGTTTCCATTGATTAAGACTCTTAGTAAATGCCTAAAATTATTCTTTAGCTTATACCTTTATCACATCATTACATTTTTTTGTTTGCTATCATAAACCCCCTCTTATAGTTTTAATGTTATGAAAAGCTATGTATGGTAATCAAATGGATGAAAAATTAATTTATCCATTAAATTAAATGATCTCTCCTCCAATAATGTAAAAATTTATTCTAAATATGCTACATCTCATATAATTGAACTCATCATACATGTTATAAATATTTCCTTATTCTATTTTCCTTTATTGAAAGTGCTAGTTTTTTTTCCATGGCTCCAAGCCTTTTAGTTTTGGTCTTATTATCCTACTAAAAAGGGCATCCCCAGAGTTCCCCATAACCTTAAAATCTTCTTCAATATTTTGACTTTATTATATTAAAAATTAGAAATTCTTCAAATACTAAAAGTTGAAGTTTTGAAATCTACCACATGGTTTTATTAGTAATACATTTATATAAAATCCTCCAAATGTTTTTCATCATATGTGTACTTAACCAATAATAATTGTAATACATAAAAACATTTGTCTTACAAAAAATTAAGTACAAGTCCTTAATGTATCATCAGTAACATCATATTATGTATATTTTAGTCATTCATTTCATATATTTTACTAAGATGATTCACTTGCATTTGATATTATTTGACATTTTTTAAAAATTTATTTCAAGCACATTCTAAAATACTTAACATACATTTTGTATGGTTTCATTTGTTAAATATATTCAATTTCTATTATCAAACACTTCGGTGATAGTTCAATTCCTTTTGCACACATTAAAATCCTACAAATAAATAAAAAATAAAATTATTTTTACAAAAAGAATAACACCACTAGAAAATGTATCAATGAGAAAAAAAAAAGAAAAAAAAACATTATCAAGCTCATAATTCAAGATACAAGGTATATATACATATTTTTAACCCCAAAAATATAAATAACGCTCCATAGGATATAAGGTGATTACTAAAATAAGCCAAACCTAAATTTCAAACATAAACATTGATGTGACTGTTGTAATCCTAATTGGTGTATTTATTTCAAAATCATCAACTTCCACATTGAATTCATAGTGAATTAATATTAAATTTAAAATAAAATATTTATCACAATGGAGAAAGTACTTCTTAAAGACTAAATATTACCACAACCACTTTAATATAACTTTAGCCTAAGGGCTCATGTTTATTGATTTGGGTTTTATGTAAACCAAATACCTCATTATATTTCACCCTCTCATTTTAAGACTATTAGTAATTTGTCTGGGGCACAAGATGCAAGTTTAGACTATTTTACATTATTTTCATGGAATTAAAAACATGTGATCTACAATCCAACAAGGGAGATTCACTTGAGTGATTACAACAACACCCTAGAATGCATATTTATAATGATGTTATATTACAATAACTAAATCTCATAAAAAACAAAAAAAACAAGGGTAGGGTAGAAAAGAGGATTTAGATTTCAATTGAGTAATTATTTTACTTAAGCAATAACTTTTAAGATATGATTCAACACAACTACAATTTATCGAAGTTAGATATACATTCAAACCTAAATTTATATGGAGTAAAGAGTCTAAGACTAATTAGTTATGAGTAAATCTCAAAAACATCTCTTTATAAGATAAATTGATTAGAAAAAAAGATAAAATCACATTTTGTTTCATTTTTTTTCATAAAAATCTAGTTTACAATATATGGTTTTATAGAGCATGGGACAATAGAAGAAAAAAATAATGCATAATTGGTCAAAAATATAATGGGAAGTTCCATTGCTGCCATTAAAACATGATCTTCCACTTCAATAATATTCTTTTGCATTTAATTCTTCTTACAAGCCCATATCAATCTCTTACGAAGATTTGGGGCAATCATCTCTCTCCCATGCTTAGTAAATGTGTCATTTTTATGCATTTTATTTATTTCAAACCCATAATAATCTCTTAGAATTGATAAGGGAAAGCATGGTTACCTATTCCTGATAATTTTCTTCACCTTTGAATGCCTTAAATATTGACATAGAATCAATACAGGTTTTTGCAATGGTTGTGAACCTAACAATTTGATAGTTGGGGATAGCCATCAATTTTAATCATATGATCATGCACTAATATGTTTATTTAAGTCATGGGTGATTGATATTTCAGTGTCACCATATCCCCATTTAGTTATATTTAATGTTATGTGGCATGACATGATGTAATCAAAACCTTATTTTGTTCTTTTTAACACAAACTCTGATTCCCCTTGTGAACACTTGTGTTGATGAAAATTGTCATCTTATGATTATTTAACATTTTATAGAGATTAATAATACACTATGAAGACTAATTAAATAGTACATGTGGTGGCATGAAATTTATTCTCAACCTCATGATCCTTTTATATTTATCAAAAATCTAGGATGTCTTCGTGACTTTGCATGTCTTTGGTTATGAAAACTTCTTTTGTAAGTTGTGAAGATGTGAGAACATAAAAAATATCCCACATGGCCCTGAGTAATGAATTAGACCCTTCAAAACTTTGATTTTTCAATTTTTTTTTATAAACATTATGAAGATGTGAATATATGCCTCATGGAGTTAGGGAGTCAGGTGAAACTTTCCTGTCTTCAGAAAAATCATGAGGGGATTTGAAGACATGTGTTTAAGTATTTTAACCTACCAACTATATAAAATAAAATTATATTCCCAAATAAATAAAAAATGGCTAAGTAAAATAAGCCGAGAATAATGTCAGACAATGCGAAGAAATTAATAAGTATAACATAAATATTTGTCAATCTCTTAACTTAAATTTTAACAAAAAAAAATCTGAAACACAACTAAAACCTACATAAATAATCTACAAAAAAATATTTTCTTACATGTTTCTCCAAATTCAAATAATTTTTTATATAATAGTTAACATATATTAGAATAATATTTTAAATAATAAGGACTATTTGACATAAACAACCAAAATTTATAAAATATGTTCATGATGTCCTTAATGAAATGCATATTATGATGTCCCGAATGTGTCTCCTTAATAAAAGAAGAATGGGGTGAGTTGGTCACAACAATATTTTAATTTTATTAACTAAGATCCCTTTTATTGTGTAGATTCAACCACATTGTAAAGTTAAGCTTATATTTCAATGGATCTGTAAAACCTATTTTCTTTGAAATTCATGTTTTGAATCAAAATCAGTCTTTTTTACTTTATGGTGAATTAGATATTCCCACATTTTTTCCTTATGGACACAATATTAAATTTTTATTTTGACCATTATGACCCTATATTTGCATTCTCTTTACCACATATCTTTGATTTAAGTTCATTATTTTTTATCTTAAGTGTTAAACATGTTTGAATTTTAGGATGTGATTACATGCTCACTTTTATGTGTAGGTGAAAAGTGGAGGTGTTTGGTTATAAATTGGATTTAATTTTCCAAGGGCTCTATGGATTCCATGGAGGCCATATAAAACATAAATTCAATGCATAAACTCTATGATCCCATGGTCATTGGATAGTCACCATGTGTTCAATTTTAAGCACAGTTTCATATGATTGATTTCCCATATATTATTTTTAATATGTTTTAATATATTTACCTATAAAAAAATAATTTTATAAAATTAAAAGGATAAAATATGACTATTTTCCCCCTAATAATTAAAAAAAAATTAGGAATCCTTCTTTACCAAAGAAGAACGTAGTGAACTATATAGTTGGATTAGTAATCCAATGTGTCTACCAATCAATAGGATATAAGCGGATTAATGAAAGTGACCAAATCCAAATTTCATGCATAAACATGGTTTTGGATATATAAATTATAAGGAGTACATTTAACTGATAGTGATCATCTTTTACATTAAGTTCATAGTGACCAAATATTAAATTTTAAAAAATATTTTTCATATTTAGTAAAAAACTTTTCAAATCCTAAATATTACTCTTGGCCAATTTAATATAGAGAGAGGATAAGAATGAAGGTCATAGAGACACTTGTAAATCTAATAAAATTATTTCCATGTGCATGGAAAGAGATTTTGAAACTAATCATACAAATTTAGGAAGCAAAAGTGTCACCCCAAGTCATGAAACTCTTGAAATATGGCATGAAATTCCCTTTATTAGCTTCAAAAATTGCCTTCATGATTTCTCCCTATTTGAACATCTGAAAACTATTATGGATACTTCTCATGATTAGACTAAGAGGTAAGGATTTTAAAAATTATTCTCCATGGATTGGTTACATTATTATTCATATGGAACCTTCTGGAAGTGAGCCATCACTACCTGCACTGAAAGGAAACTCTTCTTTCACACACCCCTCACACTTGGACTCTAAAAAGGTAGAAATTTTACATGAATTTTTTTATAAGGGAGTGTATGACACTTGGAAATACTCTTCATAGACTTAGTGGCATAAAACATACCTTAACAAGACTTCCACTCTAATTTTCATCATTCTCACCATCATGTTCACTATCCTTATTCAGACTAGCTGAGATGAGATCTCTAGTAAGAATACTTAGGAGTTTTTAAAAGGAATTAAATGGACATGGGGAGTTATCTGAAGTCTCAATATTCCTTCCAATGTTTATTTCACCTCTTGAAACCTCCTAGAACTTACACAATGTACAAAATAGTCAAAAGAACCATTTTTTTCCTCTATCTGTATAGGTATGAAAGGCCTCAAGTGGATGAAAAGGGTAATTAGGGAGTCATATATAACCTCCATATAATTTCATGGCCATTATATCTTCTTAGAATTGCTCTCCATCGTTTTTTCCCAATCAGATCCTTATTTAGGGTTTGGTAGTGTTTTAGCCTAACTTTTACTCTTAACATTTGTTCATGAAGATGCAATTTTAGAATCACAAACAATTTTGACAAGAATGTAACTTAGGACCCTTTTTAGCACCTCTGACATTATTATATCTCCATGCATAGTGTCTAAGGAGATCCGAGCAAATAAAGTTGTTATATCAAGCTCTTCTCTCCATTTCTTACAGGCCTGAGTTGTCTTAAATCCCAAAATTGCTTTTTGAAGTCTTACCCTACATCCCAATATCATATATAAATATTTTCCCCCCATATATATGATATAATCCATTTTAATTTTCACCTCATACTATAAGTGAAAGTGGTTCTCCATTTGGCTTTCAACAAAAACTATGCTTGACATGCTTGCTTGCATAATTAAGGGTTTAGAACACCCTATTGAGTTTCATCATCCTCATCAAATTTACTCATGTTTTATTATTTGTATTCCATATTCCTAAATCTCTTTAAAATTTGAAAAAAACTCCTGGATCATCCTGTATCTCTCATCTTAAGGACTGCAAGATTTATGCTCAAGGGGAGTGCCCTCCATTTGAGACAAAATAGAGGGCACTTACCCTATTTTCCTAGACAAGCCAAGTATTTTAGGGTATTATAAAAATCATATATACATTATATACCAATTTTTATTTCCTGTTCTTGTCAATAGACCTTCTAATTCCTTATATTTACAAGCCATACCCCTAAAAAAGGCAGACTGTGCAAGGGTTTTGGAAAGTAGTTTGTGATGCTTGAGATGAGTCCCTTATTTATTAAAAACACATCATGATAGTTTAGTGATAATTTTATTGTCATGATGGATTATCTCCAATCTCCATATGTCTCTCCAACCTATCACACACCCTTTTATACACCTTGCTTAGGTTCATTGTCAGCAGTCAGTTACAACTGACTGTGTTCTTGTAGAAGAGGGGTCCTCCTGTAGATGAAAATTTAAGTTTTAGAATAATATATATGATTTATACTTCCTATATATCCATTAAATCATTTCAAATTATCATTAAAATAATTTAATGTACTTGTATGGCTATCTGACTCACTTTTCTAGTTAAGTTAATTGATTATGTTTCTTGCCTTGGAGGGACACATGTAGATGTTTATGCATAGATTAGACTTGGAGATAGTGCATATCAATTTTTTAGATATTAAAAGATCATTTAGTAAGTGTTTGGACCTATTCATCCATATTTGGTTTAAGTCCATGTCAATAATCTTAACTTCTTTTCTCTCTGCCCCTCATAGTCAACTATAGTTGACTGTGTGGGGTCATGTAGGTGTCTTTTATCTACAAAACCTATGTCATATAATCTATTAAGACTCTTTGATATATTATGAAGAAAATTTTGGAATTTTAAATTCATTATCCTATTAAAACTTCATGACTAATTATGGGTTATAGACTATATACATTTACAATCAGCTGTAGATGAATGTTTTCACATGAAGGGACATATATAGGTGTGAGTTGGACGTAAAACACCAGATATGAATGTTACCATAATAATATTTATGTTAATTGATGTGTCTTTAACTCCATAAATACATTAAAATCATGTTAATATGTCTTATCATCACCTTGAAGTGTTAATATAACTTTGTAGCTTCAAAACCTGTAGATACTACTACCTAGATTTAGTAAATAAAATAACAACTTTGTGCCTCCAAAAACCTAATTTCCTTGGATCATCTACCCTTGAAACTTTGTAAATTATTTGTCATATATGGATACTACAATACAAGTTCATAAAGAGGTATAAAATCCATTAGTAACCTTATTGTATGTCATACACAAAATGGCGAGGTTTTGTATTTTCACATTTTGGGGATTATGTCCTAGAAGTCAGTCATTTCCTATTTAAAGGCAGTTTACACCTTGATTTACCCATTAAAATTTTCAATAAGGTCTATTATTATCAATCCATACAATAAAAATTCCAAAAAATGTTTTTTCATGTTCTAAATTTCCCCATTGAGAACTTTCTATCCTCTGTTAGGACCACCTCTAGGTGGTTATTGTCACATAAAGGTAGAGAATGCAAAATATAGGTTGTGAGTGATGAGTGTGAAAAATACACTATTTTTGACCTTTCATGAGCTTATAACTTTCTCAAGCATTGTAAATTGACTCTATTCACTATCAATACTCCCTTCCAACATGATTAGTCCTTAGGAGAGAACCTATAAGTGTAATTCTCTGGGAGATTGAGTATGTAGGTGACTATGTTGACTGGGACAATCTCTCTTCTACCAAGTGAAGGACTTTTAATTGATTGTCTCTACTACAATAATGTATTAAATCTCTCAAGATCATAATTATGGCTCCATGGGCATTTTAAATACTTCAATGCATCTCTTAGTTGACTGTACATGACAGTCATGGAGTAAGCTAACTGCCTTCCACTTGTGGTTGCAAACCTATAGAGGATTGGTTTGGAGGATGAGATTATAATGAAAGTAAATAAAATTTGAAACATGAATACAAACCATCACCATCCTTTAACACCATTACTAAGATATAAAGATGTTGGAAGTTGTGGAAACCTACTTGCTACACAGAATGGGACAAGTCTAAAAACTTGAGGTGATTGGCTCTTCAAATAAACTCCAAACTTAAAAAAAAGGATGGTAACTATTTTAGAGGAGATTAAAATACCTTTGGATTCAATTTTAGTAGTTGGATTGTATGGATTTATCCAAACCAAAGTAAAACCTCTAGGGTGCACATATTAGCAAGCAAATTAGATAGGTGAACTTCTTAGGAATGGTTCATAAAGCATAGGTCACCATTATTATGCACCCAAAAATAAAATGGAATCTAAATGAGTGTATAAGAAACCCCTAGGATTAAGTTTCTTGAAACCTCCCCTGCTGGCCATACCAAGCATAAACTTGAAGACCATTTTTTGCTTGCCAAGCCTAGTGGAAGGAGAGAGCAATGGTTTTATTAATTTATTTGAGATTATGGTAAAAATGATCATTATAATAATTTTTTGGAATACTAAGATACTATTAAAGTTTCCTTAGCTTTAAGAGGCTATACAACTTCGTACACCTCATTGAATGTTCATTTGTCGAAGAAAACTACCCATTATTCTAAATAACCTACCATTTTTTAGTTAAAATGGCTAATTAAGACTTGTTAAGAAACATGGGGTGTGACATCACCATTTTACATGTTCAAATTTTCAAAAGATGCTGTATAAGTTATTTAGTACTCTATTTTGACCCCTAAAATGACTCAAAAATACATAAATATTGAAAATGACCAAGACCAAAGATAATGTGTAATTAAATGACATGAAAGTACTTATAATACACCCTATTAAAAAATATAGTACCCATACAAACCTATAAATATCAATTTTTTATATATAGTGGGCCCAATTTGACCTACAGGGTCAAATTTGGTCAAAAGTTCCTAGATTAGACTTGATTGTGTCACTATGATTCTAACATTTTTGAGGGAATTTGAGTATGCCATTTTTCCTTGGATTCTATGCCACTTATTTATTTTTATGCCTTGGACATGTGCCTATGTCCATTGTGTGTGCTCTTTCATGCTTATATATGTGGATATTTGAACATGTCTTATGTGGCTCTACACCAACTTGCTTGTTGATTACATATGTGGGTATTTGAACATGTAATTGTATGTGTTCATTCAAAGATTTAGTGACATGTGACCATTTCCCTTATATTTTGATCCCTTCACCTACCTTTTGTGTGCCTCATGTTCTTGTATGTTTGCTTCCTCATATGTTTCTACATTATGACACATGTATTTTCCTATTACACACACACACAGACACATTAGTTTTTGATGTCATAAGGGACCTCATGCATATACCCTTCCTACTTGGGAACCTTGATGGAAATCATACCCCATCCCACTAGGTAGTTACTCAAATTTTATTGATGTTATACATTTATTACATCTATCTTGACACCCTTGTCCAATTCCATATTATAACATACATCTAATGTTTCTTGCTTATGCTCAAATACATTTACATTCTAATGTTATGTTTTACATTATAATAGAATATCATGCACATGCTCCAGCTCACACATTTTACTAAGCTACTTCTTTAGAGGGTAGTTCTTTCATAGATTTTATAACTACCCTCAAAAGAGGGGGCATTTATAGGATTTTCACAGAGATAAAGCTCCTATTTTGATTTTCACAGATATATTTCAGCATACAAGCTCAATTTTAGATATTAGGCTTAGGGTAAACATATAAAAAAATAGAGATTCAACAATTAGTTTAGACCACACATAGATTAAAATAGGCAATCATTGACTCCCAAATTGGGACACTAGTGCCATAGGATGCTATTATCCACTATACGGTGCTATTATCTAGTAGACATAGCTTCAGGATAGTCTAGATCATTCAAGCCAGTACATCAGGTATAATACATATTTGCATAGATATATTCATAGGTTTGGAATTTATTTTTAGATTTATCTCAAATTCATTCATTTCAGTTCATATTCATACTAATTACTAAAATTTTGGGGCATCATGTATGGTATGATCACTCATACATTTAATTTAATTACACATATTAGCTATTAAATACTTGATTTAGTTTAAGTATACTCAGATACCAAATTTATGCCATGTGTGTAGCACATAGTTTCCATATAATCAACATCAAACAACTTGATAAGATGAAATGGTAAACTCCATGTCATTCTCTATACTATATACACATTCTATCAGATGCCAAGTTGTCACCATATTCATGCCTTGCTCTTTCTATAATGGTTAGTATTTTTAAGTAACACATAACTACCTAATATATCTGATTGGCTATGGATTCGAATACAAATTTAGATTACTTAGTTAGATACATTCAACTCTTTATACAGTATAATTACATATGCACCTACTTCATATTGGGTTAAATTATGCATTCATGGCCTACTTGAGTTTTTGATACACCTACATGACAAGGTTTGACACAATTATAGTCTTATCAAAGCTATTGACAGAGATTAGGATCCACCGAGTAGGGGTGGGAAATGATGGAGTAAAAACTAGATTGATTTACTAAGTCACCCATATGAGGATTGATCAATCCATCAGCTCAATTCAATCTATTCAATGATATGATCACTATATACACTCATACACATAGTTTTCCACCAAGTTTATGAATTGGTTCATGTACCCAACAAGGTGCATTCATTCTTTTCCTCTCTCTTTATTCAATTATTTCGTTTTACCATAGTCTTTTGCTTTTGATTGTCTCTTAAATAAGGACTGATTTTTTCATGTTTCATTATAGGACATTGATTTGGATCATGTTTCACATACAAAGACCTATATTCACATATTCAAACTCAGCTACATAGGCTTCACATCCAAGGTAGGTCCAGGTATGCTTCTTTTTCATTTATACTACTCATTTTGCTTTGCTGTATTCCTAAGATAAATTGGGGTGGGCAGGGGGGGCGGTTGGGTAAATGTAATCACCTAAAAGTGTTAATTGGATTCTAAGAGTGCCATTTAAATTAATCTATCCCTAGGATGGCCATAAACCTATTATATATACTGAGACTTACATTTATAGTCATTCTACAGACCTCAGTAACCTACTACCAATCAAGGCATAGTCCCAGAACTGTCATCCCTAACTCCAATATAAATTATTTTGTAGCTTATAGAAAGCACATTAACATCACATTTGGGACACTACAACCATATGACACTAGTGTTCCCAACTGGGTGCTACTGTCCTTATCCCTAGATCTTTCCAATGGACTTTTTTTAAATGTGTACCCCTCCTAAGGTTAGCCTAAGCATATTTTCTTATTTGCACAAATAATAGAAACCTATAAATATAAGTTTAATCCACCTTTATTAAATGGATGGAAAATAGATGTAAAATATATACAAACTAAAGACAAAGTCGTGTAAAATCAAAGTAATTTATCCCAATTATGTCTTACATTCTTCATACTACCATCTAAAATAGCCTTATATCTAGTTTTCAAGCATTTCAAATCTCAAACACATTCAAGGCACCCAAGGCCATTCTCATTATAGCATTCACTTGCATATACATCATGAACATGCTGGGAAAACTACATTAAACTTGATCTCTCTTTGAAGTATTGGTATGTAGTCAACTCTCTACATAGTGAGGTCTTAAGGATGCCCATAGTATCCTAGGAGCATACACTTAATTCTTGATCTTATCATAATTAACAAGAGAACTAAGGTTTTGTATAGGAAATTTGGTTTTTTAGGTACAACATAGAGCTATAGGCTTTGGTCACATAGGAAGAGAACATATAGACATAGGCACAAGTACTTTCTAAAAATAGGAATAGTCCCATAAAGAAAACATTAGTGACACATTTGGGATACTACACACATATGGCACTACTGTCTAAATTGGGTACTACTATCCAATGAATAGATGAGTACTAAAATCCTATTGATGACATAGATTGCTGCTCAAAGCTTAAATTTTAGAACCCAGATCATCCACTATAGTCAATTTATAGATAATTTTATATTTATCCATATATTTTTTATTTATATAAAGCTAAACAAGGACAAAGTCATAATAAATTAGTATCTTAGTTATTAGAATTTATTTAGCTAATGTAAACATCTCAGCGCTTTAACCAAACACAGGTAAGTACACTTGTAAAACCCTAATAAATTAAAATAATAGTGTATTTCATGCAATTAAGTCTCCTTTTGTGGAAGTTATTTTTCCATGGTATTTCTACTTGCACCTCTAGTAGGGTGAAAATAAATGGAAGTGGGAATGTTGGTAGAGTCTTGATCTCATGCACTCATGGTAGTGCCTCATGCATATAAGAAGTACAACTAAATACTCTAAGATGGGAAATTGAAGGTTTACAACAACTCCATACCTCTTCCATTGTCTTGTCTAGCAAGATCTTTGTTACTGCTCTATTGAGAGGATATAAAGTCATCTATACTACTTCTACCAAGAATTGTGCCATCAACTTTCTAGTGGATAACATGTAATGAGCCATCTCTATGACTAAATGATTGCATCATTATATAATTCCATTTTGTTGAGGCATATAGGGAGTAGTCAGGTGCTTCTTAATGCTATGTTACTTTAGGAATGCTCATAACTCTTTTGATGTGAATTCCCTCCCCCCTTGATCTGAGTGGAGGAGTTGAAGTCGCTTCACTAACTTGTAACAACATATTGATTGGAAGGATTGAAATGTGCAAGGGATTCACTCTTCCTTTTCAGAAATAACACCCAAGTCTTATGAGAAAAATCATCAATAAGCAACTTAAATTACCTGAATCCTCGAAGGGATGTTGGCAGGGGTCCACAGAGATCAATATGTACCATAACAAGATGTTCTTTGGCATCATAGGAACTTGACCCAAATAGAACTTGATGTTATTTTCCCAAAAGACAACTAGGACATATTGATAAAGAATTATAAATATGAGGAATTCCATGTACCATTACCTTAGAACTGAGCTAGAAGTGAGAACTAATAGATAGATGCCCATAGTGGTAGTGCCAAAGTGTAGTAGATTCTACCATAGAGGTAGCAAGTACAACTTCATTGGTTGAAATTACATCTATGGAAAATAACCAATCCTTCAAGAAGGATTTAATAAGAACCTAACCTTCTTATGAAATGAGATAGGATTTGATGCCTTACTAGACTAGAAACTCTACTCTTATCTTGTGATTCAAAAGCTGATTGATAGATAAGAGATTTGTTGTCAAACTAGTGATATTGAGTACCATTATGAGAACACAGTGTCTTGTCTCAAGAGGAATGGTGACACATCCAATTCTTTTTGTAAAGTAACCTTTATCATTATCAATTTAAACTAGACCTCCAGCTAGGTGAGTTGTTAGTGAATCAAAGAGTTCCTTACATCAGTCATGTGCTTGTTGGCACTAGAGTCTATTAACCAAAATTTTCTCACTATTGTTAAGGTTTGGGAGACTATTATAAGATCATCATGGGATCCATATGCTGCTTCTTATATAGCTTCATCATCAGATGTATTCTCTTCTTACTTTTGTGCTACTACATGCCCTTTCTACTTCTATTGTCGATGATGTCTCTTAGATTTCTTTGAATCTTCTTTACTAGAAGAGCTCTCCTGATTGGATTGGCCTTGATCCAAGGAATTATACTAGCAATGTTTAGTATCATGCATGTGGGTTTTATAATTGTAGCACCACAACTTTGGATTCTTAGTATTCTATTATTGTTGATGTTGTTATGGCTACTTCTATGGTCGCTTCTTGAATTTTGGACCCCAATGCTTGGAGATTAGGGGTTTGTCCTCAAATTATTCAAGCATAGACCAAATTACTTCCTCTTGTTGAAGCAAATTAACCAATTCTTTAAATGAAACTACTTACTTGGTAATATTGAGTGTCGTAACAAACATGTGAAACTTAGAAGGGACAACTCTCAACATGACTAGAACTAAAATCTTATCCTCGATCTTTTTTCTAGGTGCAACAAGTTCTACTCACAGTTCTACAACCTAGCATAAGAACTCTTGAACCTTTTCACCTAATTTCATATTGAGTGTATAAATAAGTGATTATAGATGCAAGATTATGGTCTGGTTCTTCACCTCATAAATTGTGGACAAAATGTCTCATGCCTCTTTGAATGTCTATGCATCATGAACATGTAGTTGAACTTCATCAATAATACTGAGAGTTATTAACATGAGCACTTTCACATCTGACTTATCAAACTTATTTTATTTGTTAAGACTAATAAGATGGTTCACTATTCCATTGATGATCCCTCATAATTCTTGAAATTGAAGAATCATATGCATCTTCATCTTCTAGGTGGCAAAATTTGCCCCTTTCAAGAGCTAGGCATCTGATAATAAAAACTTGGGTGTAGACATTTTATAATAATTTCTTTACTTTACTTTTTCAAAGCAATTAAAAGATATAAAAAGTATTTATTGTTTCAAAGCTTCAAAATTTATGTATATGAAATGTACCTTAGAGGGATTTGCTCTAATATTTCACATCCTATGGCTTTGGATATTTGACTACACTCTCTTTGTTTTGAAGAATGCTCAATAGACTGTTTTAGGTGTAGGTGTAGAGAGTATTCTTTAGAAAGATCCTTTGCATAACATCCCAACCTTTTACCACTGATGGAATGCTCTATGAGGCTCTCAATACAATAGTAGTGATGGTGAATAAGGCATGATGTGCCAAGAAGACTTGGATGATTTTGGTCTTAGGATAAAAAATGTTGTGTCTACTCTTCCTTACAATAGAGATGCTCTTCTCACTATAGGTGCCTTTTTCATCTTTCCATCAACTTATACTATCAGATACTTCTACCAATTTCATCCCTTTATGGACTTCCACACTCTTAACCACTAGGGTTTTATAGTTGTGCCAAACTCTTCTTGGCTGCTAACAAGTCATCTTCTTACTTATTTTCTGCAAGTTACGCTCTACCATCCCAAATAGGCATCAATCATCCTATGGCCATTTTTTCTCTCAAGCTTCTATGTTATGTTGTACTTTTGGTTTGGTTACTCTAGCATGAAGGTTATGCTAATAGATCTAGTGTGCATGTGATGAGGCTTACATGCTCTGATATCAAAGTGAAACAGAGAATCAAAATTTGATATATCCAAATGATAACAAAAGTGGCAATATATACAATGACAAAATGAATCTATTACAAAAAATTGACTATAACTACCTACCAACGTGGTGTTTACAACTGCTAACTATCAAAAATGTTATATAATGTTAATTACACTAGTAAGGTCACTATTAATGTTTAGATAGATGCCTCTAAAGGCTGATGTGTTGAAAGGCTGATGTGTTGAAAGATAACACCAAAAATAGTTCAACTTTTTGGATAATGAGTACCACCAGGTATGCCAAAAACTATTGTCACTTAGATTTGAAAACTTTAAGGAGATGTCTTAGCTTTCCTCATCTAAGTGGCACAATTCAAACACCTCTAGGTTGTGGGTTGCCTAAGAAGGAGATGAATCTCTAGATAGGGCTAGCTCCCTTTATGTACCACTTGTAGATCACTATTATGCCTACGCTTATAAGGGAAAGGGAGAGAGAACTGAAAGTAAACTATCCTAAAAGATGTGATACATTAGATTATTTTATGACTACCAACCAAGTACATGTTACATATGAGAAGAAAGGACTAACTAGACATACACTTCTCTAATGTAAATATTCTCACATTAGTGTTTCATTATGAGGTTATTGTAGATTTTTAGGCTAGGAGGACAAGAAAAGAGGTATAGAATGACACTATTATATAAATTAACTCACTTAACCTTGACACTTCTTAGAACACTTCACATGACCTACAAGAAATTGTAAATAGGTGAGAGAATGAGACAATAGTGCTAAGGAAACCATAGTCATCACTAAGAAAGATCCATCATTCAATTAAACACACTATGAATAGCAATAAAAAGAGGTAAAATAAGTTATCTTTATTGATCTAATGATATGAAAATTATCAAGGCTTCACCATACTTAGGTGGAGTATAATTTTCAAAGGCCAAAATGGCTAGTTCCTATATAACTTCAGAGAGAGAGAGAGAGAGAGAGAGAGAGAGAGAGAGAGAGAGAGAGAGAGAGAGAGGAGAGAGAGAGAGAGAGAGAGAGAGAGAGAGAGAGAGAGAGAGAGAGAGAGAGAGAGAGAGAGAGAGAGACTTAAAAACACTTTTCAAGAATATAAAATGGTTTCCATGTGTATGATAAGAGAGTTTGAAAATAATCATGCAAATTTAAGAAGTAAAAGTGTCACCCCAAGTCATGAAACTCTTGAAATATGACATGGAATTCCCTTTGTTAGCTCAAAAAACTGCCTTCATGATTTATCCCTATTTGAACTTCCCAAAACTACTATCTATAATTATAATGATTAGACTAAGAGGTAAGGATTTTAAACATGCTTCTCCATGTATTGGTTGCATTATTGGTCATATGGAACCTTTTGGAAGTGAGCCATCACTACCTGCACTCAAAGGAAACTCTTCATTCACACACCCCTCACACTTGGCCTCTAAAAAGGTATCAATTTTACATGAATTTTTTTATAAGCAAGTGTATGACACTTGGAAGGACCCTTCATGGCATTATAGGCAACAAACATACCTTAAAAATACTTCCACTTTAATTTTTCATCATTCTCACCATCTAGCTAAGACGAGATATGTGGTAAGAATACTTATGAGTTAGTATAAGGCATGAAATGGACATAGGGAGTTATCTAAAGTCTCAAGCTTCCTTCCAATGGTTATTTCACCTCATGAAACCTCTTATAACTTACATAATTTACAAAACAGTAAAAATAACCAATTTTTTTACCCTATCTGTATAGGTATTAAACACATCAAATGCATGAAAAGGGAAATTAGGGAGTCATTTAAAACCTCCATATAATTTCATGGCCATTATATCCTATTATAATTTCTCTCCATCCTTTTTTCCCAATCAGGTACTTATTTAGGGTTTGGTAGTGTTTTAGCCTCACTTTTACTCTTAAATTTTGTTCATGAAAATGTAATTTTAGAATCACAAACTAGTTTGATAAGAATCTAACTCGGGAAAGTTGTTAACATCCCCAACATTAATATATCTACAGGCTTGAGTTGTCTTAAATCCCTAAATGACTTTTTGAAGTCTTACCCTACATCCCAATAGATTATATAACTCTATTTCCCCCCACCATATATATGCTATAATTGATTATAATTTTCACCTCATACTATAAGTGAAATTGGTTCTCCATTCAACTTTCGGCCAAAACTATGCTTGACATGCTTACTTACATAATTGAGGGTTTAGAACACCCTATTGAGTTTCATCCTCATAAAATTTAATCATGTTTTATTATGTGTATTCCATCTTCCTAAATCTCTTTAAAATTTCAAAAAAACTCCTGGATCATCCTTTATCTCTCATCTTAAGGACTGTAGGATTTATGCTCAAGGGGAGTGCTCTCTATTTGAGAAAAAATAGAGGGCATTTACCCTATTTTCCTAAACAAACCAAGTATTTTAGGGTATTTTACAACTCATATATACCTTCCATACCAATTTTTATCTCTTTTTCTTATCAATAGATCTCCTAACTCCTTATGTTTACAAGCCATACACCTACAAAAGGCAGATTGTGCAGGGATTTTGTAAAGTAGATTGTGATGCTTGATATGAGTGCCTTTTCTATTAAAAATACATCATGAGAGTTTCATGAGAATTTTATTATCATGATGGATGTTCTCTAATATCAATTTATCTCTCCAACCTCTCACACACCCTTTCATACACCTTACTTAGGTTCACTGTCACCACTCAATTACAATTGACTGTATTCTTGTAGAAGAGGGGTCCTCCTCTAGATGAAAATTTATGTTTTAGAATCACATATATTATTTATACTTCATATATATCCACTAAATCATTTCAAATTATCCTAAAATAAATTTAATGTACTTGTATGGCTATTTGACTCACTTGTCTCATTAAGTTAATTGACTGTGTTTCCTACCTTGGAGGGACACATGTAGATGTTTATGCATATATTATATTTGGAGATAATTCATATCACTTATTTAGATCTTCAAAGATAATTTAGTAAGTGTTTGGACCTATTCATCTATATTTGGTTTAAGTTCATGTCAAGAATCTTAACTTCTTTGTTCTCTGCCCCTCATATTCAACTACCGTTGACTATGTGGGGTCTTGTAGATGTATTTTATCTATAAAACCTATGTCATATAATCCCTGAAAAATCTTTGAGATATTAGGAATAAAATTTTGGACTTTGAAATTCATTCTTCTATTGAAAACTTATGCCTAATTATGGGTTATAGACTGCATACACTTACAATCAACTGTAGATGAATGTTTTCACATGAAGGGACATCTATAGGTGTGAGTTGGACTTCAAACACTAGATATAAATGTTGTCCTAATAATATTTATGTTCATTGGTCTATCTTTCACTCCATAAATACATTAAAATCATGATAATATGTTTTACTATCACCTTGAAGTGTTAATATAACTTTGTACCTTCAAAACTTGTAGATACTACTACCTAGATTTAGTACATAAAAGAATATCTTTGTGCCTCCAAAAAACCAATTTCCATTGATCATATACCCTTGAAACTTTGTAAAGTCTTTATCCTATATGGATAATTGAATACAAGTTCATAAAGATGTATAAAATTCATTAGAAACCTTGTTGTATGTCATACACAAAATGATGAGGTTTTGTATTTTCACATTTGGTGGATTATGTCCCAGAAGTTAGTCATTTCCTGTTTAAAGGTAGTTTACACCTTAATTTACCCATTTGAAATTTCAAGGAGGTATTTTATGATCAATATATAAAATAAAAATTCCAAATAAGGTTTTTTCATGTTCCAAATTTCCCCATTGAGAGTTTTCTATCCTCTACTATGACCACCTATAGGTGGTTATTATCACATACAGGTAGAGAATGCAAAATTATAGGTAGTGAGTGATGAGTGTGAAAAATGCACCTTCTTTTACCTTTCATAAGTTTGGACCTTTCTAAAGTATTTTAAATAGACTTTATTCACTATCATCCCTTCCAACATGATTAGTCCTTATGAGAGCACCCGTAAGTGTAATTCTATGGCAGATTGAGTATGCAGGTGACTATGTTGACTGGGACAATCCCTCTTCTACTAAGTGAAGGACTTTTACTTGATTATGTCTACTATGGGAATGTATTAAATTTATCAAGATCATTATTATGGATCCATGGACATTTTAAAGAATTTAACCCATCTCTTAGTTGACTGTACATGACAGTCATGGAGTAAGCCAACTGCCTCCTGCTTGTGGTTGCAACTCTATGGAGGATTGATTTGGAGGATGAGATTATAATGAAATTAAATAATATTTATAACATGAATACAAACCATCACCATCATTTAACACAATTACTAAGATATAAATATTTTGGAAGTGGTGGAAACCTACTTGTTACACAGAATGGGACCAATCTAAAAACCTAAGGTGATTGGCTCTTCAATTAAACTCTAAACATGAAAAAAGGGATGGGAAATATTTGAGAGGAGAGTAAAAGACCTTTTTATTCAATATTATTAGTTGGATTGTATGTATTTATCCAAACCAAAGCAAAACCTATAGGGTGCACATATTAGCACGCAAATTATATAGGTGAACTTCTTAGGAATGGTTCATAAAGCACAGGTCACCATTATTATGTAACCAAACATAAAATTTAATCTAAATGAGTGCAGAAGACACCCCTAGGATTAATTTTCTTAAAACCTCCCATGCTGGCCATACCAAGCATAAACCTAAAAACCATTTTTGCTTGCCAAGACTAGTGGAAGGAAAGAGAATTGGTTTTATTAATTTATTTAAAATTAAAGATAAAAATGATCACTATAATAATTTTTTGGAAGAATAAGAGACACTATTAAAGTTTCCTTAGCTTTAGGAGGCTATACAACTTCGTACACCTCATTAAATGCTCATTTTTTCAAAGAAAACTACCCATTATTCTAAATAACCTAACAATTTTTAGTTAAAATGGTTAATTAAGACTTATTAAGAAACATGTGGTTTTATTATCACCTTTTTACACCTTCACATTTCCAAAAGAGGCCGTATAAGTCACTTAATACTCTATTTTGACCCCTAAAATAACTCAAAAAGACATAAATACTAAAAATTACCAAGACAAAAGCTAATGTGGCATTAAATGACATCAAAATAATTATAATACACACTATTAAAAAATATAATACCCATACAAACCTATAAATATCAAGTGTTTATATATAGCGGCCCCAATTTGACCTACAGGGTCAAATTTGGTCAATAGTTCATAGATTAGACTTGATTGTGTCACTATGATTCTTACGTATTTGAGGAAATTTGAGTATGCCATTTTCCTTGGATTCTATTCTACTTCTCTATTTTTATTCCTTGGACATGTGCCCATGTCCATTTTGTGTGCTCTTTCATGCTTATATATGTGGATATTTGAACATTTCCTTCTCTGTGGCTCTACACCAATTTGCTTGTTGATTGCGTATGTGGGCATTTGAACATGTAATTTTATGTGTTCATTATTATCTTTTGTGACATGTGACCATGTCCCTTATATTGTGATCCCTTCACCTACCTTTTGTGTGCCTCATATTCTATATGTTTGCTTCTTCGTATGCTTCTACACCATGACACATGTATTTTCTTATTACACACACACACACACACACACACACACACACACACACACACACACACACACACACACACACACATTAGTTTTTGATGTCATAAGGGACCTCATGCATATACCCTTCCTACTTGGGAGCCTTGATGGACATCATACCCCATCCCATAGGTTAGTTACTCAAATTTTATTGATGTTATACATTTATTACATCTATCTTGAAACCCTTGT
This sequence comes from Torreya grandis, assembly GCA_037957365.1. Lineage (NCBI taxonomy): Eukaryota > Viridiplantae > Streptophyta > Pinopsida > Cupressales > Taxaceae > Torreya > Torreya grandis. The sequence goes on from JARHVA010006886.1 coordinate 553,993, forward strand.
GCAATTCCAGATTATAACATACATCTTATGTTTCCTACTTATGCTCAAATACATTTATATTCTGATGTTATGTTTTACATTATAGTAGAATATCATGCACATGCTCTAGCTAACACATTTTACTAAGCTACTTCTTTAGAGGGTAGTTATTTCATAGATTTTATAACTACCCTCAAAAGAGGGGGCATTTATAGGATTTTCACAGAGATAAAGCTCCTATTTTGATTTTCATAGATACATTTCAACAAACAAGCTTAGTTTTAGATATTAAGGTCAGGGTAAACATAAAACAAAATAGATATTCAACAGTTAGTTTAGACCATACATAGATTAAACTAGGCAATCATTGACTCCCAAATTGGGACACTAGTGCCATAGGGTGCTATTATCTAGTAGACATAGCTTCAAGATAGTCTAGATCATTCAAACAAATACATCATGCATAGTACATATTTGCATAGATATATTCATAGGTTTCAAATTTATGTTCAGATTTAGCTCAAATTCATTAATTTCTAGATTCATACTAACTACTCAAATTTGGGGCCATCATGTATGGTATGATCACTCATACATTCAATTTAATTACACATATTAGCTATTAAATACTTGACTCAAATTTAGTATACTCAAATACCATATTTATGCCATGTGTGTAGAACATAGTTTCCATATAATCAACATCAAACAAGTTGATCAAATGAAATTTTAAATTCAATGTCATTCTCTATACTATATACACATTCTATCAGATTCTAAGTTGTCACCATATTCATGCCTTGCTCCATCTATAGTGGTTAGTATTTTTGAGTGGCACAGAACTACCTAATATATTCGATTGGCTATGGAGTGGAATACACATTTAGATTACTTAGTTAGATACATTCAACACTTTATATAGTATAATTACATATGCACCTACTTCATATTGGGGTAAATTATGGAATCATGGCCTACTTGAGTTCTTGATACACCTATATAAGAGGGTTTAACACAGTTATAGTCTTATCAAAGCTATTGACAGAGATTAGGATCCACCGAGTATGGGTGGGCAATGATGGAGAAAAAACTATATTGAGTTATTGAGTTAGCCCTATGAGGATTGAGCAATTCATTAGCTCAGTTCAATCTATTCAATGATATGATCACTATATACACTCATACATAGGTTTTCACCAAGTTCATGCATTGGTTCACGTACCCAACAAGGTGTATTCATTCTTTTCCTCTCTCTTTATTCAATTATTTCATTTTACCATAGTCTTTTGCTTTTGATTATCTCTTAAGTAAGGACTGATTTTTGCATGTTTCATTATATGACATTGCTTTGGATCATGTTTCACATACACAAACCTAGATTCACATATTCAAACTCAGCTACATAGGCTTCACATCCAAGGTTGGTCCATGTATGCTTCTTTTTCATTTATACTAGTCATTTTGCTTTGTTGTATACATAACATAAAATGGCCGGGGGGGGGGGGGGGCGTTGGGGGGGGGCGCTGGGGGGGTGGGGTTGGGGTGGGGAGAGGGTGTAAATATAATCACCTAAAAGTGTTAATTGGATGCTAAGAGTGTTATTTAAGTTAATCTATCCTTAGGATAACCATAAACCTATTATATATACTGAGACTTACATTTATAGTCATTTTATAGACCTCAATCACCTACTACTAGTCAAGGCATAGTCCCAAAATTGTCATCCCTAACTCCAATCCAAATTACTTAACAATTTATAGAAAGGAGATTAACATCACATTTGGGACACTACAACCATATGACACTAGTGGTCCCAACTGGGTGCTACTGTCCTTATCCCTATATCTTCCCAATGGATATTTTTTTAAATGTGTGCCCCTCCTAAGGTCAGCCTAAGCATATCTTCTTATTTGCACAAATAATAGAAACTTATAAATATAAATTTAATCCACCTTTATTCATTGGATGGAAAATAGATGCAAAATATGTTCAAACTAAAGACAAAGTCATGTAAAATCAAAGTCCTTTATCCCTGTTACGCCTTACATTCTTTATACTACCATCTAAGATAGGCTTATATCTAGACTTCAAGCATTTTAAAGCTCAAACACATTCAAGACACCCAAGGCCATTCTCATTCTAGCATTCACTTGCATATACATCAAGAACATGGTGGGAAAACTACATTAAACTTGATGTCTCTTTGAAGTATTGGTATGTTGGCAACTCTCTACATAGTGGGGTCTTGAGGATGCCCATTCTATCCTAGGAACACACACTTAATTCCTGATCATATCATAATTAAAAAAAAGAACTAAGGTTTTGTACATGAAATTTGGTTTTTTAGGTACAACATAGAGCTATAGGATTTGGTCACATAGGAAGAGAACATATTGACATAGGCACAAGTCCTTTCTAAAAAAAAGGAATAGTGCTATAAAAAAAACATTAGTGCCACATTTGGGACACTACACACAGATGACACTACTATGTAAACTAGGTACTACTATCCAATAAATATGAGTACTAAAATCCTATTGATGACATAGACTGCTGCTCAGATCTCAAATTTTAGAACCCAGATCATCCACTATAGTCAATTTCTAGATAAGTCTCTATTTATCCATATTTGTTTTTATTTATATAATGTCAAACAATGTCAAAATTGTAATAAATTAGTATCTTAGTTATTAAAATTTATTTAACTGATATAAACATCTTAGCGCTTTAAACAAACATAGGTAAGTACACTTGTAAAACCTTAAAAAATTAAAACAATAATGTATTTCATGCAACAAAGTCTCCTTTTTGGAAGTTATTTTGCCATGGTATTTCTACTTGCACCTCTAGTAGGGTGAAAATAAATGGAAGTGGGAATGTTGGTAGAGTCTTGAGCTCATGTACTCATGGTAGTGCCCCATCGTTCAATTATGTAAATATTGTGATTGCCATAATATATCACATTATATTATGTGAGAATCAAGGGTTCAAAATGATACGAAAAATTAAAATACCACACCTTTCATCCCATGTAGTGGAATATAATAATAATAATAATAATAATAGATTAATTTATAATATCTATGTTTATTTATTAAAATTTATAAGGTAATATGACCCACTTCGTACATAATCATATTCATGTATTCAATGTTAATAGTAATTATTAGGTAAGGGGATATAATTGCTACACAAACACTTTAATGAATAGAGGCTTTCATAATATTTACATAACATGATGATGGATTGTGTATTGTTACCATAAACATTAATTATTAAACAATAATAACATAAGGACCCTATTAATAGTTACAAGAATTCAATATTTGTAGAAATAATTTCAAGGCACATAAATTAAAGTACATTCAACTTCAAAAATAAAATATGTTTAGAATAATAATATTAAAAAAACATCATATGTTTCAACATGAATGTAAATCTTAGAGATAGGTTTCTCAACCCAAAATGTGATTTAACAGTGCCATATCTATAAGGAGGATCTAGTCATAACAGTGACGTGAAAGCATCAAAGGTAAGGGCTATGCAGTGGGGGAAGAAATGTGACTTATAGGTTATTGATGACAATAAAGCAACATACAAAAGGCCTTAAAGTGAGGCATATTAAATGGATGGGTATTTTCCTAGAATGCCAAGGGAGGTAGTCATACACACAACTTTTATAGAGGTTATGAATAAATGAGCCAGTGGTGGCAATAATGATCATTTGCTAACCTGAATGGGGGTTTTAGATTCTCATTTTTAGATGCAATTTATTGGTCATCATAGATTCAAATATAGACAATGAAACCATTAGTCCCAAGTAAATCAACTCCATCCATCACCTTTATAGGGGAGGAGCTCGAGGAATTGTTAGAACTTGAAATTTACTTTTCAACTAGAGTAGTAATTTACTACGTAGTAATTTACTATGTAGTAATTTACTACGTAGTAATTTACTACGTAGTAATTTACTACTTCAATCGCTTCTATCCTAATCTTCATGATCTTCACACTTGGATCTCAGATATATGGTAGCCCTTGATGGAAGGTAAACTAGAAATTTATCCCTATGCTAATGGATTATTTATTATAAATTTTGATCTTATAGAAGATAGGAATGCCTTTTTACAATATCAGATATAGACATGGGATCAACATTTCTTTTAGATGTAGGCCACAGTACCCATCATTGAACCCCTTCATGGAATGCTTCAATACTAGGCCTATTTGGGCATGTTCCTACATCTTCCACTGTAGTTCTAGGATGAAACTTAATTCAAAGCTATAGGTAATTCCCTGGATGAGTACACATTAACAAAATCTACTACTGAGAGATTGCATCATTTCACTTTTTCTTGAATTTTGGTTAGTATAGATATTTATGCATACCTTCCAATTGAACTTGATTTGAAGGTTGAGGAAAGATATTGGACACAACCTCTCGATTATGAGGGTTTACCCTTCTAATGCCATAGATGTTTTGAAACAAACCATTTGGCTACAACTTGTAATAGTTTCAAGCACAAAATTGAGACTTTTTAGTGGAAGGACCCCCTTCTCAAACATCTTACTGTGAAAGGTATTAGTGACCATGAAACAAATAAGAATGAAGTACCACAAACAACTTCAGAAGCTTTAGTAACTAAGACAAGTGAGGTGAAATACAAGTCTAGGGACATTATTGTGGCATGGAAACATGAGGTAGAAGAAGCCTTATTGAATACAAAGGTTTGTGGAAGCTAAATGAATGTATATTAGCTCCAATTTCAAATGTTAGCTCCCAACCCATAAATTTGATTGAAGTTTTTATCCTTATTTATCCAAATTTAGGTGATAGAGAGGATTCGATTGTTCTGTGCAAAAATTAAAAAACATCAATATAAAAAGGGCCCTGAACTAATGAACATGACCCTCTGCTTTTGAAAAAAAGATGGTGTAAGAGTTGGATCAATTTGTAAGATTTGAGTCTATTAATTTGAAGGTTTGCAACTTGTTCACAACCTGTTCTTAATTTACCATTAGTAAATGTGTTTCATTATAACTTTTAATGTTATATATTTCTTCTCCTCTGTATAAAGGATTTCTTTCAAACCCTTCATTTTACCACTATCAAAAAATAAATATATTTAATTTTTTTTGTAAAATTATTTATTTAAAGTGACTCAAAATATTTCCATATATTTCAAAATAAACAATAATACATTAGTTAAAAATTTATGATAAAAATATTTGTTAATAAAGAAAAAAAATGCCTTTAAACTTTTCATTGCTCTTGTTAATAGATTGAGAGAAAATATAAATAACCATTTATTTCACAAATCTTAAACCCATTTATATAATTACATTTAAGTACCAGAAGAACGCGTATTGAATTGTATACAGTATAATTTGACTTCGGTGGCAAATTGGCAATACATTTTCTTACACGTCATTGCAATTACACTTTTTTCGAAAAGGCTTAAAAGTACTAGATATTTGCACGTCATTGCAATTATAGTTTTGGAATCTAGACTATTTGCACGTCTCGTGTTCGACCCTCACGCCAAACCCTGATTCGCCACCTTCGATCGGCCATGGGCAGATATATGCAGCCATTCCAGGCCCAGCTTCAACACCGTCAGAGTAGGGAATTGGCAGATTGTAGAAAACGAAAACCACCTGTGGAAGAAGACAGACCACGAAACATAACGTTGAAGAAGATGAGGCTAAACAAGGTTAAGGAGGATGCTAATATCAATGAGAGCTCAAACTTTACGTCATCCTCCCTTCAGCAAGGGCACGGATCCAGCAGGAGAAGCGGATCGCCCCGTGGAGGTTTCGATCCCCTTAACGCGCATAAAAATCCCCTTCCTATATTGTCGCCCCCGCAGTTCAAAGTGGTTAATTGGCGGCTGGCTTGTTTTATGGCGAGGGAATGCCTCTCCCACGGGACACTGCTGGGGAAACCATGGCCAGTGCGCGATTCGAAAACACCAGCCCGTGATAAATCCTCCGCCAAGCCGAAGCTCCCTGAATGTGAGGAGAGAGGCAATGAAAAGGAAATGGAAAGGCTCTACACTATTCTGAGCACCGATTTCCTCCGATCCGATGACGTGCACATTCCGGGCATTCTGAATCCTTCGCAGTTGGCCGCTTGGATCGGATTGAGTTGACCAAATCCCACAAAAGATAAAATGGAAAGAAGAAAAAGTAAGCCGTCTGAGTATGTATTGTCATTGTCCCTGGAGGGGAGGAAAGATAGTTATCTGATGTAGCAGTGACGGTGGGTTCGTCGGTCCGATGTTAAAAAGGCAAGGCCCAACGGAACGGATTCAACTCGCCAAAACCAGTGAGGACATATTATTTTATGCCGGTAAATGTTTTCTTTTAATGAAGCATAAATTTTAGTCACTTCGAATACAGTGATTAAATTCAATAGAATAGAATATAATATATTATTCATGTCCGAGGAGAGAGGCAATGAAAAGATAAAGGAAGGGCTCTACACTTTTCTGAGCACCGATTTCCTCCGCTCCGATGACGTGCATATTCCGGGCATTCTGAATCCTTTGCAGTTGGTCGCTTGGCTCGGATTGAAATGACCAAATCCCCAAAAAAGAAAAAATGGAAAGAAGAAAAAGTAAGCTGTCTGAGTTTGTATTGTCATCGTCTCGGAAGGGGAGGAAAGATAGTTATCTGATGTAGCAGGGATACTTATCTGATTCAACTCCTTGTCTGTCAAATCGCGAAAACCTTCTCAAAACCCCTTGTGAGGAGAAACATTATTTTATACCGCTAAATGTTTTCTTTTGTATGAAGCATAAATTTTAGTCACTTCGATTACAGTGATTAAATTCAATAGAATATAATATAATATATTACTCATGTCCGATAGTACCTACAACAGTTTAATGGTAGTGGCTTTCATTTTCAAATGTGCGCATCCATGTTTCACGTATATGGGACCCAAGTTTGATATATGGAACCCATCATGCAATTAATTTTATTTTTATCGAACAAACCCTTTTACTTGAACGAGAATCATTATTTTCATCGAACAACACTTTTACTTGAATGAGAAACTTGAACGAGAATTATTATTTTCATCGAACCTTTTACTTGAATGAGAATTATTATGTGAGAACATTTATTTCAATTTTTTAATTATATAAAATTATTGTTTTTTCTTCCTTTCAATTTTCTATTTATATAATTATTTAAATTTAATATTTATTAGTATTTATTAAGTAAGTATGTATTTTAATCTGTCTAACCTAATAATTTGTAAACAATAATGTGTAGTTAATAAAAGTTGAATATTTTTTCATTTCAATATTAATTTTTAAATATTTATAATTAAATAAATATAAAATAAAACGATTTATTATTTTTCTATTAGTTAAAATAGAGTGACATGATTAGTTGTTTAGGGAGTTGTATTTTAGATTAATAAAAGAAAAAAAACTTGCACTGTTTTATAAAGTCGGAACAATTCATAAAATTAAACATGAATTATAGTCTTTTTTTTTTTTTTTAATAAAAAAAATGGCATGTTTATCTCTTGAAAATGAGATGTAATAAGGATATGGGTTTCATTGGCATTCATATGTCTAGACCCTCTCCAACTGTCAACAATTAAATGTGAAATGAGTGATACCTTGATCGAACTGCATCACACAGTTAGTAATTTCAAATTGGTGGTCATATGCAATAATTAAACTACACTGCATGGTTAACAATGCAAATCAAGAAAAATGTACTAAGTTACATGATTTGTAGTCAAACTTTGTTTGAATAGATGCATGCAAATCACACTAGCGCAAATCACTTCATTAGATAAGTTACTAAATTTGATGTCCATGCTATTAATTATTAAGATTATTTAATTTTTTAAAAAGGGATACTAAATTAATTTAATGACTTCTCATTAGGTATAATAGTTTGAGGTGAACATTGATCTAGGAAATGCAAATTTTTTTTATTGAATATAAATTTTTGTATAGTAGGAGGAAAAGCATAGGGACATTGGAAAAAATAGTGTGTAATAATAATTTCTTGCACACGCATTTACTGTTTAAGTATAAATAAAAAATGTTTGGTTTGGTTGAAAAAAATTAGACTATTTAAAGTGGTACCATAACAATGTTAATCCAAATATGAGCGAGGGTGGTTGATAGTTAATAATGCATTATTCTTTCATTTATTATTTTATTTTGCCTACAGATTTATATAACAAAAGCATAATTGCTTTCAATTTGTAATAAACTAGGTTCTTTTCCATTTTAAATTTTTATGCAATTTTTTGTTGAACTAGAGTTCGAGTTGAAAAGGTATGTAATACATATAATTTTTTTTGTGGCATTTGCTTATAGACCTTTTCATGTGGGGTGATTATTAAAAAAACACATGTATGTGTATAATATTTGAGTCTAGATTATGAGATTAAGATTATTCGATTTCCAATTATACATAAATATTTTTGAGTTTAGGTTGTAATTGTTGTATGTTAAATGTTTTTATTTATTTATTTATTCAAAAATTAGTATATTTAATTTTTTGAAATTTTGTTAATAAAAATTAGACTGTGGTGATGCTTCAATGATAGTACTTGTATTATTGAATATAGTTTTAATTATTATTTCAGTCATGGTGACTAAATCTATGCTAGGTTTGGAAGCATTTGATTTGATTAATGTGTGTGGTGATATTTTTTTATTCTTTGTCTTTCTTGGATTAAATCATGATTTTGAATTGATATGGTTTTGGGGTGGTTAATTAGTTATTTAGGTCATTGAACCTGACCATTCTATTTTTCAGTGCCATCACTTCATTATCAAATTTTTGGTTGTGCTTTGCTCTCACTGATTGTCTCTATGGGTGTTAGTTTGGTCGAGGCTACTCAATGTGTTATCAGGTTGGTTGAATAGCTTCTACAAAATTTTTGGTCACCCTTTCCTTTTCTCTCATTAGAAATGTTTGGGGTTTATTATGCTTTGTGTTTTCTATGGGCTTGAGGAACGTTATGTTCTTATGTTAGAGGTCATTCATCTATACTCTATTTCTTAGTCTATGGTTATTATTATGGAATTTTATTTGGAGTATTGGCTAGCTCTCATCTATTCCTTACATCTTGTGCTGGTTTGTTTTGAATCTACCAGACTAGTGGAGGTGGTTTCAACACTTGTCAATTTATGTTTAGGGCTTAGTGTGAAGGAAAATTTCCATGTTAGTCATAATGTATTTTTTGGTAGAGGTGAAAGACTTCCAAGGTGGGTTATCATTAGAGCCATGTAGTGACACATTTAATCATTTATGTCATCTTGTAGTTCTACTAGTTTTTCCCCCTCTATGATAGATGATGAGTGTAAAGCTATGTCATCCAATAAGACCAAATTAAAACATATTTTTTAGACATGTCATGTATTTTTTGCTATGTTTTTGGGAATATTTCTCTTTTTAACATTTGGATTTACGTATTTTGGGCATGTATGTCTGTTGCTTTTTCTTTAGTTATTTTTTAGTGTTTTTGCATGGATCGACACCGTGCTTTTTTTATTCCTCCCCCATTTTTTGTTTATATTTTTTTAGATCTCCATTAAGGTGCCATTATCCCCTAATCTATCAAAACGTATACTATATTTTTAAACTTATTATGGTAATGTAGCGAAACTTTTTGATTCACATATTTAATTCATATTTTATGTTGTTATGCTAATGGAACATAGTATGTAATATATGTTTAACAGTATAATAAGCTATATATTATTGGCATTATATATAGAGAGACACATATATATATATACATATTCATTTATCAATCCATGTGTTATATGGTATACCTAAACATTCATTTTATTTCCATATGATTTAAATAGGAAAACAATGCTAATTATATTAAATAAAATATCTCTTTGTATGATTTGTGTTCCTTTGAAAATATTTTTTGAATAGTTGATTGGTTTTATCATTTGAAAAAAAGGAAAAAAAAAAGAGAAGAAAGGGATGAGAAAAGTAGCTATTGTTTTTTTTTTTATAAATGTAATGCGTTGGAATTAGTGAGATGTGAGGAGGTAGTGTGTTTATTTGTGATCTATTTGAATATATGTTATTACTATTTTATTGCTTGTTTTATGTTTTATTTTATTACAAAAAAATGTATTAATGAAGTGTTTTCACTATTTTTAAAAATTAATATTATTAATTATTGAAACATGTACATTTTCTCATGGTGGCAAAAAATTTAAGGTTTGACAAAATTATATTAGAAAAGGTAAGTTTATTGTAATAATGTCCACTATTTTTTATCATTGACAATGTAAATATAGTGCTTATTACCCAGTATTTTTTTATATTGATAATGTAAGTATATTGTTAGATAGATTATTTTTCCTATGGCAAGTAAGACTAATAGGAAATTGATGTTGTTTTGAACTTAGAATTTCATTTCTTGATGGTTTAACATATTCTTTTTTATAGGCAAAAAATATGAGAGTGAGAGAGAGAGAGAGAGAGTGTGTGTGTGTGTGTGTGTGTGTGAGAGAGAGAGAGAGAGGGGGGGGGGGGAATTAGCCATGAAAAGAAAAACAAGTAGCATCATATAGGTTTCTTCGAAGAAAATAATTGATGTAGATACATATTAATGATGTGTGTGTGTGTGTGTGTGTGTGTGTGTGTGTGTGTGTGAGAGAGAGAGAGAGAGAGAGAGAGAGAGAGAGAGAGAGAGAGAGAGAGAGAGAGAGAGAGAGAGAGAGAGAGAGAGAGAGAGAGAGAGAGAGAGGGGTAATTAGTCATGAAAAGAAAAACAAGTAGCATCATATAGGTTTCTTCGAAGAAAATAATTGATGTAGATACATATTAATGATTAAAAAATGTAAGAGTTTGTAAATATGGATGATGATTTGAAACATGAAAATATTTTAAAAATTGCATCATTCAATTATATCATTGGTGATTGCCTTTTTGATATGTTTCAAGTGTTATTGAATTTTTGCTACATATCAAGAATGATACAAACTAAGATCATTGACTATTTTAAGGATTCTTTGAATAACGGGGATGCAAAAGTAAGACACCCATATGCAAACCAATTACTTATAGATATATTATATGATTTACATGAAATACATGATAGAAATACATATTTCATCAAATGAGGGTTTATAAAAATGAATTTATAGATCAAGGTGAGACTGGTATTTGGGGTGACATATTTTGTATTAAGTGGTTATGTACATGATTGAACATAACTAATTTTTTTTGGTCTCTGACTTAAAAAAAGTATTTACATTTCAACAAACCATGATCTATTCCATTGTATTCAATCTTATTTCATGACATAAACATGATTTGTGGACATTTTGAACCATTATTTTGAAAAATAAAATATGCAATCACAACTTTATTTCCAATACAAAGCTATCAACTATTTGTAAAAATGTTTATTTACATTGGAATGCTATTTTTCATGAACTAGAAGTTCATGGCATATATAAGACATGCACTTTAGGATCAAGCTACACTAATATATTATTCGATGCTATTAGATTATTAGTTGAGCATTAATTTGAGTGTCATGCTCTTCATTGATATATTACTCAATCTTTTTTCAATAAGATTATTCTGGAAAATAATATTACAATGACTTCATTGAACTGACCATCTCCAGGGGGGTTGTCCTCATGCAAGCAAGCCAAACGATAAAAATGACCATTCTTCTCATCATCAATGGTGGCAATCATATGGGAACACTTTTCCAAACAAGGACAAATAAATATCTAAATATGGCATAGGGAAGAAAAAAGGTTCAAAGTTTATTGGAGAATTGACTAGGGTATATTCTTTTTGCCAAAGGACATCTATAGGTAATTCTAGAGGGGAAGGTATGAAGAGAACACATGAATTTAAAACTTATAAATCTGATAAGGATCAGTGCCTATTTCAACCTCAACATTATCTTATACCTCTAATGGTTATTTCTTGTCTCATAGATATTGGTTGTTAAGAGGGTTGGATTGAGGTTCAAAATAATAAGGACAAAAAAATTTTATTGTGGATATGGGGTTTGACCATCTATAATTCTTTTTACTATTCCTTTTATATTCTTGGCTTGTCTTTCCTGGTATGGTTTGGTTTTTGGGATATGACTTCTTCTCATCTTTTTTGTATGATTAGCATTGTACTATAATTTTTTAATCAATAAATGTATGCTTTTCAATCAAAAAACACCATAATAGAGACAACTCATTGAAACGTTTATGCCATGTAACCATATACAACATTGCCAAATTATTTTTCTACATCACATTATATAAACATTTAAAGATTAAAACAAAATAAAAATCCTGAAAGATCCTAAATCAGCCTTATGAATTGTTTAAAACTTTAAAATGACATTGAAAACTCCATTTACTAACCTAAAATATTAGGGTATATTGTTCTACTGCGTATGTATATCTTTAACAACATTGTTGTATGTATAATGTAACTTTGCATAATATATTTTATGGCTTTGATGTATATATATTCTCTCACTCAAAGTAAATAAAATGACTTAAAAATCCCAATGGGCACTAATTTGGATGCCAAAAATAGAGGAGGCAGGGGATGCATAACAAGGAGCAAGAGGAAATGGCAAGGAAATTAACAGCAGTGAAAATCATTTACTTCTAAATAATGGATTTGTGTAAGACTATTGATTCTATTGCTCCCATTAAAATGGTGGGACCCGCTAGCCACATTAACAAGTACTGAAACTAGCAAGATAGATGTTTCCTACCTTAATTCCCCTGGATATGTTTTATGGGGCAAATAAATTAAAAGTATGCTTGGCAATTACAATATTCAGACTCAAACTACTTTTAATTCCTCTTCATAGTGGGATGTTAAAGATTTTCCAAAATTTTCTATCACTTATATCCTCTAAATTTTAAAATTATTTTTCAAAAAAAATTGATTGCATAGAAACTTTTGGGTTTTCCTACCAGATCATAATCAATTCTCTACCATTACATGCTAACATATTGAAAGATCATTAAAAAAAATTAATATTGAGACATGTTAGTCAATAAATAACTTATAAAAATATAAAAAAAGAATACACAATCAAGCTAAGCTACCATAAAAAATTTAGATTCTTTAAAAACATTTGTTTATAAAAAAGTGACTCTTTCTCTATGCTATCTTAGCTTCTATAAGCAGCTCGATATGAAAGTGAAGATAACTTAAATCTGTTGAAAAATGGGCGATGTTTCCTTAGGAAAAATAAACCTGATTATATGAGCAATCTATCCTTTGACCTGCAAATTTTTTATTAAATTTGGAATAATGGCCAGTAAATACCTATTACATTGTGAGTGATTTCATTAGAGGATTAAACTTCGTTTTGTTTAAAACATTTTCATCTGATGTCAAAATTGTGTAAAAAAATACTTTCTGAAAACGTTCAGATGATCTTTGAGAACCTATATTTATATTCAGGTAGGATCAACATATTGGCATAATAAAGCATTTTCTGCTCCCTAGTGAGTGATTCAGCAAATATATTGTGCTCAGGCTATTCAGTTTAACTATTTCAAGGAAATTCGGCTTTGCAAGCTAATTTTTTGCTGCTGGAGATGGGTACAATCATCAAATATTATTCTTAACCTTATTTCTGTAAGTTGATGCTCCTTTAATGTCTATTAGAAGTCTAGAAGAAAAGGAGCAGCCTCAGCCCTCCATTTGCATCTCTTACAGTATGTGTATATTTCCTCTTTCTAGGGCAAGGTCACAGATGTTTGATGCGATTAAAAAATAAAAGTACAAAAAAAAATTTAATAATTAAACATGGAAAGTGGTGCACTAGGGAAGGAAATGGTGGTGGGCACAAATTTCAAGGGGGTTTAAACAAAAGAGGTTTGAGAAAGGGGTTCAAATGGACTGCCTTTGTTTGAATCCTTTTTTATCGAACTTCATTTGATCCAATTTTATGTGGCATTAAACCCTGTCTCATCTAAGTAGAAAGCTTTAATTAGTTTTAAAATATTATGTCTATTTATGACTTTTAAATTTAAATAATATTTAATATTTATTTTTACTTATTTAGTAGATTATAGTTTTTTATAAAACACAACACTTTTTTTTGGGGCACTATGAAAAATATAAGACTAGGATAATCTTTTTTTTGAAAAATATCACTACACTTAATTATAATCTCCTTATATCAATCATGAAAAAATTAGAGCATTTTGACATATATAAAAAATTATCACAAGGAGAAATCATAACTGTTGATATTGCCTACTCTTATCATTTAAAATTTAATTAAAAAAATTAATCAAAAAATTAAAAAAAAATGATTTTGCACTACACTAATATTTCTAAGGCATCTTTTTAATAAATATTGAAAAAATATTATATTTTGAGAACGTGATGATGAGGAGAAACCAAGTGGTCAATACAATGTTTTATACATGAAACATACACACTGTAAATTTATACATTCAAATATCTGTTTTTAAAAAAAAAAATAAATATAAATGTAATTTATGCTTAGAAAACAACATTTCATTGGTTTAAATTATTTTCACATTGTGTATGGTTTAGTCACTATTGTCTATACAATTGAGAAATGTGCACATTTGTATTTATTGTTGTCTCCTTTGTACCAAAAAGTGGGACATACTATTATGCTTCAACCAATACAAGTTAAACTAAATAAAAAAGAACATCGAGGAATAAGGTTGAAAGGAATATTATGATAAGTAAGAGCAAGGGATCACAATTAGGAGTTGGAGTTGAGAGATAAGATGGATAAGAAAACGTCCCCATCCCATTGTAATTTTATTTAAAGAAATTCCAAAGCTTTCTAAATACACTTAGCAATAAGTGTTTGCAAAGTGTTAACTATGGCATGTGTGATAAGAAGAGTTAAAATTTTAAAACCTCTCTAGGATTCCTTTCCCACAGTTTTGCCTTGATTGATACAATATCTAAATATAAATTTCCATCCTTCCTCCCCTTCATGGGATCATGATCCATTTGGATCACATGGCATCACATTAGATTTTAATATCAAGAAGACCAAGACCTTCGATAACTTTTGGTGTGAAATAGATATCCTAGGAAAATTGATGAAACCCTTTGGTTCCTTCAAATTATTCCATAGGAATTCCATCAAGATCATTTCAAGTTTTGCATATGTTGTTCTAAATGGGTCCCAACATGAGGAATAATACAAATGAGTAGTAGCCAAAATATTGTAGCATACTTGAAACATTTCTATTGGAGAGAGATGCTTAGAATCAAGAAACAAATTTTATTCTCAATTCTCTGAACCACAAAATCCCATAGATCTTAGGGAGTGTGATGAAAAGCAAAGGGTTTGCCTATAAATTTAATCTACTCACCTGCTTGAGTCCATAGCCACTTATAATGAAAGATCTAATTAGGTAAGGGGAAAATAGACTTCATATATAGCACTAAGTTTTCTTCCATTAGATAGACAAGCCAAAGGATAATAAACATTAATCCACACATTTGATAGAAATGGAGATAGAATTTTCCTCCTTAGCTAAAATGACAAAAGAGTCATCAACAAAATTCCCATTAATGTGTTTCTTGTAAGAATAATGAATAAAAATTCCATTAATCAATTATTTATAAGTTTAATTAGCTAGGATATATCTAATCCCTTCAGTAGCTAACACATAGAGGGAAGGGGCTAGAGGAATACCCTGAAGAATAGAAATAAAACAACCAAACTTATTAGGCTGGACATCATTAATGGTGATTCAATGTTTCTACCTTTTAAAATATAATCCTAATTGTGCTCACAATCTTGAGCCAAAATCAAGTGATTAAATCTTAACCAAGATGAATGGCCACTTAATTCCATCATATAATTTTTTAAAATCAATCTTGATGAATAAATCCTTATGATTGGACTTCTAGCCCATTCCATTCCTTCTTTGATAAGAATAATGTTATTAAGGATATAAGAGTTTTTGATAAAACCAAATTACTTAGGGAAAATAATAAAGGGTAGCAAATAAATGATTTAAAAAGAAAGAGCCTTAACGATGACCGTGTAGGATAAATTGAGAAGAGTAATAGACCACCAATTGGTAATGATCTCAGGATCCCCAAAATTAGGGATAATCTTATTGTTACCTTTATCGATTAGCTTACCAAGGGATTTATCAACAACCATTTAGATAGTGGCCTCTTTAATTTATACACAAGAAGGAAAGTAATCACAAACCACTGTCTGAGCTTTAACAAGGTTGCAAGGCACAACTTGAAGACATTGGAGAACAACCTTCTTATGTTTTGGGGAGGAGGTTTTAGAGGCTAAAACCTTTGCATAATGACATCTACAGGCTTTCAAAATACTAGGAAGGATTGTAAGGCATGAGCGGGCTTACTTAATAGCTTGAATATATCCAGTCACTTGTCTAGAATGGAAAAAAGTTAAAAAAATATTTAGAATCTCTAATTATAATTTTTATCTAGTGCATTCTCACTCCAATACGAGCTTCATGAGCTTGATAATGTTCTTCAACTTTGGATTTTTGATGACACATATTTTTAAAGTTGTAAATCCTCATTAAAAGGAGAGAGCTTTAATTCCTATGAGATATGAATGTACTCACTGTGTGAAGCCTCATGGTCATTGGGATAAAAGATACTTATTCGTTTATCATATATGCGAAGAAAGGTAGTTTTCCTACTAATGGCACCACCCAATAAATAAATCCATCCAAATCACCATGGAGGTGAGAAGGAATATTCTTGATTCTATCAATGTGTTTCATTGTCCATGAGTGGTAAAAATGAGAAATGCTAAGATAAAATTATGATGTGGACCCACTTGGAGAGGGAGAGAGCCATTCTAGATCAAGCTTGATGAGAAGGTGGTCTAAAAGAAACCATAAATGAAGACAGCTATGGTCTAGTAAAAATTATTTGAAAAATAAACTATGTTTTGCTTTGTCATCATGGCTCCATCAAGTAACTTGGTGACTCAATCATGACCTTTCCATATATTAGAGCACGTAAACCATTGCAAGGTAGCTAAAAGGTGGAAGTGGTGGTTAGGATCATAAAGAGCAAGTTTATTGCACATGTAAATCCATGCCTCTCTATAACTAATGTAGCAATGCATTGTGAGAAATGAGAATTTACCATTTTGAAATTTCCACATAGGATCTAGTTGGCATCAGGAAGAGAAACTTCTAACAAATGGAAAAAAGTCACTATTTTCACCATGTCATTAGATGCATAAATTATATTGCCAATACCAAGGGAAAGGCCATGAAATTCTAATAAGGTCCACACAACACATCGACTAGTTTTTGAACCCCAACTAACAACATTATGTGAAAGGGATGAGACAATTAAAGTTACCAGTCCCCCACATCCCATATAATGATTATTCATTTGTGAGCTAGTCCCTAACTAAATCATTATCATAGTCGGCATTAGAGAAAATCTAAAGATTTTAACTTATTATTGGCAAAAGCACTTAATATTTATTAAATATTGACATGTTTCCCAAAAAATATATTTATGGGTCATGTCATGTATACCACTTACATTCCAAGAGTACACAATCCATTATCAACCTGAGTTTACATAATGTTTTCCTTATCAATCTTAGTTAAATATAAAATCAATTAGTTAGGTAGGATTGATGGTTACCTTACATGAAATATCCTAATTGGAAGTTGTGTTGCTTGTCTTGAATGTACTCGTCATTATCTAGAGGTGGCAAAGTGTTGCATTCAATGTATAGAACTATCACATGATTTACTTCCATAGATTTATTTACGATTCCCAATAAAATTACTTCCAAAGAAGGTAATGGTGTTCGAGAAGCTATTGGTTGGATTTGAGAAACTACGAACATACTTCCATCATGAGGGGTGTGTACTGGGGGTGAGGCTACTTGTTGGGTAGTAGAAATTGATTGATAGGTAACCAACAAACCGCCTATGGGTTTGTACATAGAAGTCGTGGCCATGCCTACTGAACATGAGTTTTTATTTTATGAAACTATAGTCCGTCTACTTGTGGATGTCTGAAATTTTTTGTTTACCTCAAGAAATGATTTTAGAGGTGGGACATGTGTGGCATTGACCATTAATGAGCATTCACAGATTTTTTGATCACTAGTTTGGGAACAAAAAAGTTATTGGCGTAAATTGATATAAAGCACACGTTGTGTGATCCTCTTATCACTGACATGAATGTCAATGGGTTCCTTAAAGTTTGTAGAATGATATAATTTAGTGCAAATGCATTTTTTGGGTCGGTCCACATGGAATTTAACTTCAAACTCTATGAAACGCCTTAAAGGATTGACCAAAATATACATAAAAACTCCACAAGGAAAACATGAGGATGGTGAACTTTATTCAGATAGGGACCTTGATCTTAGCATGCTCAAAGATGACCAAGTCTCAAGTCTAGTGGGAAAACACTACCATGATATTTCGAATGAACTACGGTCCACAAGCAACAATTGCATGGCATTGGTCAAAATTGTTGAATTTAAATAGAGAAAACTTTTGATTAAATTTTGAATGCCCTCAAGATTAACACTATGAAGTGCATTCCAACTATTATGAACCCAAAATTTCAAAAAACTTTATCAAATATAAGACAATCTAAAACAATATTAAAAGGAGCCATGAAGGTAATATCAATACCTCATGAAATATTTTGAGGACAACTTTTTATGCTCACTTCAATATCATTATTCTTTACAACTCCATGAGATACACCAATAACAAATGTCTCATAAATTCCTTTTTTTCTAGAATTAATATGGGTATATATAATTGGGTAATAGAACAATGCGATATAATCGTATTAAGTAATGGAAGAATGCGCGAATATCGCAGTATTTTTTTATTGATTTGGTTTCTGTGGAAATGCATTTTTCTTGCACGTCATTCCAATTGCAGTTTTTATTATTTCGGACACTTTTAAAACATATCCCGGCTTATTTACAACTATCAGGTGGGAGGAGGGGAATAGTGATAACTGAGACACGTTCTCCCACATATTATCTGGAGGGGAACCAGATCCAGCGATTTACGTCGTCTCGTGTTCGACCCTCACGTCAAACCCTGATTCGTCTTCCTTCGATCGGCCACACACAGATATATGCAGCCGCCGCAACCCCATCCGCAAAAGGAATTGGCAGATTGTAGAAAACGAAAACCACATGCGGAAGACGAAAGCGGACGAGGCACAACGTTGAAGAAGATGAGGCTATGCAAGGTTAAGGAGAATGCTAACAACAATGACAGCTCAAACATTACATCATCCTCCCTTAAGCAAGGGCATGTATCTAAAAGGAAAAGCCGATCGACGCCGGCGGGATTTCATCCCCTTACCTCTATCAAACATAAAATACCCCTTCCTATATTGGCGTCCCCGCAGTCCAAAGTGATTAATTGGCGGCTGGCCTGTTTTATGGCGAGAGAGTACCTCTCGCGCGGAACACTGCTCGGCAAACCATGGCCGCTGCACAATTCGAACACACCACCCCGTAATAACTCCGGCGAGGACAGAGGCAATGAAAAGGAAAAGGTCGGGCTCTACACTATTCTGACCACCGAATTCCTTAGCTCCGATGACGTGCACATTCCGGGCATTCTGAATCCTTCGCAGTTGGCATCCTTGATAGGATTAAGATGACCGAATCCCACAAGAAAAAGGAAATAAAAATTCGTCCTTTACAGATGGCAAAATGTAACTTGTATGAATTTGTATTGTCGTCGTCGTCTCGGATAGTTATGTAATGTAGCAGTGACAGTGAGAGTGGTGGTCAGGGGTTCGTCGGTCGAAAGGGGGAGTCGAATGTTTTCTTTTGTATAAAGCATAAACTTTAGTTAATACAGTATATTTTACTATTAATGTCAAAGCATAACCGGTGCATAGTGGTGGCTTTCATTTTCAAATTTGCCCATCCATGCTTTAGGTACATGGGACCCAAGTTAGATGCATGGAACCTTACTATGCACTCAATTTTATTTTCACTAAACAACATTTTATTTACTTGAATGAGTATTATTATTGCGTGGATTTATATTTCAATTTTTGTTATGTAAAATATTTATTTATATATGAATTTTTTTAATAAATTGGTGACATTTTAAGTATAAAGTGGAGCTTGGAGTTTATGTTTTTTAATTTAAATATTTTTACAATTTTGATGGTATGATATATTTAGATGGAGGTCATTTATCATTCATTAATATAAAATTTTTGGAGAAAGTCATGTAATCGTTAATCAATGTGGTATATAAAAAATCTAATCTACATTCTTCAAGATTGATATCTCTTCACATTTTTCAAACATATGTATTTAAGATGTTTATACTAACATTGATAGCAAGAGAAATTTCTAACAATAATGGGTGGTGGTGGGGGAGTGTAATAGCATGAGATATCAATAAAAATGGTCAACATTAAATTTAATGTCCATTTGATTATCATATTAGAATTTTCCCATTTTGTTTTGAGAAGGTGATCAAAAAATTATGATATCCTTGACATCCAATAAAGTTTGGAGTGTGGTTTTTATAATAAAAAGATTTTTATCTTGGACATAATAAAGTAGCGCACCCAAATTGAAACCATTTACCACCAATCAATGAAAAATTCGCAAAATTAATCTCTTTATATTTTTTCAAATACATATATTTTAAATATCTACCATAATTATATATTTAATAAAATATTATCATCTTATTAATACAAATAATAATATATTATAAATGATATCCCATTCAAAAAAATGTAAATACCCAAAAATACTTCAAATAAAAAATGAATCGAAACTCATATAAAAATGTTTGAGATTTTTTATTTTTTTAAAATGACAAAGTTAATGCCTACAATCAAATCTATATTGCTCAAATTTTTAGCACTCAACCAAATCTATACTTAAATATAATTAATTTATATTTTTAAAATACAGATAAAAAATAAGTTTTAAAAAACTCCTTAAAAAAAAATCAATATAAAAAATAAACTCACAAACAACACTTCTAATATGAAACACAACTAACTAACAAAGAACTTTTTACCTGATACAATCGATAATATTATTTACTATGGCTAAAGTTTGATTCCTAATTATAATAGTGGTCTCAAATTCCATGCACACTTGCACAAATGTAAGTTTATGACTTTGACTTACATGAATTTAAGCAGGTTGTAGCATATTTAACATTCATGTTTACTCTTATAAAATAGTACAGAAAGTTTATGATTTGAACTTACATAAACTTATGTAGGTCTCAGAATATTTAAGATTCATATCTATTAATGTAGAATAGTTGAAAGGAAAAACAACTCTGGACAGGGAGGTAACGGGTTTGATTTGTAGCACTTGGTTGCCAGGTATGGAAGATAGTAACTATTCAACTAACAACATTTATATTGGGCCTAAGAGGTGGGCAATAAGTAATATATATTTATATTACTTCAGGGTGATAAGAGGTGGGCAATATGAAAATCCCAATATTTCTTCTAGATAATGTTTAACTCTCATAAAGGTATTCTATAATTGAAATTTCTATTTTATTGTGGAGAAAAAAACAAACGTCCAAAAAATAATGATCGACATTTAACAATTTAGTAAGCACTGTTTTGAGTGGCGAGGGATCAATGAAAATGACATACTCACACTTTGCAGGTGGATGCCCAGACGATTGGAAGGGGCAGAAACAAGACAAAGTTTGACGACAGACAGTTTTTATTTGCTTATACGCCCATCCCAACACTCAGATTGCTTCTTCATACCGCTCCGAATAAATACCTTTACCAGATGTCATCTCTTGGAATGACATGGTTCTCACAAAACACAAATTCCGATTAAGATATATGGTGTTTAAACTTGTTTAAACAGTTGTTCAAATAGCTGTTTAAAATACATTTATTGTTTTCTCTCATGTTGCCTTTGATATTCATTGCATAAAATGACGGAATGTGGAGTGGCGATTTCAGTAGGATTTGATTAAATCAATGTTCTCCATTTTTGGATAGACCCATATTTTTGTTTTGAATTCTAATTAAATTTTTTCATCTAATGGCATTATGAAATATAAAATAGTGACTGTTTGTTCGAAATTACTGGATACCAGCTTCTATTGGCTTTGAAATTAGGTTAGGTGATTCAATAACCTCTGTAATATGCATCGTGTAAAATGGCTGAATTGGTAATTGTAATCTTCGTGGGTATTGATAAGACTGATATTATCCTTTTTTGAATATATCCGCATTTGTTCTTGTTTTGTTTTGGGTTTAGTTTAAGTTCGTCAATATGATGAATGTAGGGTAATTACTGGGACTGATACTTGGCAATTATTAATAGATAGTAGCGTCTAAATAAAACCTCCGTC
This sequence comes from Torreya grandis, assembly GCA_037957365.1. Taxonomy (NCBI): domain Eukaryota; kingdom Viridiplantae; phylum Streptophyta; class Pinopsida; order Cupressales; family Taxaceae; genus Torreya; species Torreya grandis. Next base: position 576,348 of record JARHVA010006886.1, read on the forward strand.
CGGTTCTTTACTTTGTTTCATGGCCTGATGGAAATGATTGAGTTGAATTTGGTATCAGTATAGGCCATCCAATGCTTTATGTATGGTTCATTGTATAAATTGGTTGAATGGGGAATAGAGATTTCAGTAGGATTTGATCGGACGGATTTCTATTTTTTGTGATGTCTATTTTTTTGTTTTACGTTTATGTTTAATTTTGTGAATGTAACGACTTAATTTTGTGAATGTAAGATTTGAAATCAGAGTTATATATTATTAATCACCACCAATGAGAAGATCAAATCTGAAACTGTGACTAATAATTGGAATGATGAAAATCTCTTATGCATCATGCAGAGAGGAAAATCATTTATTATTTTGAAATCAGAGTTATATATTATCAATTACCACCAATTAACGACAAGATCAAATCCACTTCAATTCAATGTCTTACGCATTGAAGACCCTGAAATGTCATCTAAACAGAATACACTTCAGATTAATGCAGTGTGAATTGAATTAAAAGAATATAATATTGGAAAGAGCAGCTTCACGGAAAAGGCATAAATGAAATTTGTTGTTAATATGCAGGGCATGAACATGGTTCCCACATATTTTCCTTGTAACAAAAATGTGGGGCAAGCTTAGCTTAAAATCTTCAATTAATGATGAAAGATTTTAAAAGCTTAGAATCTTCAACTAATGATGAAAGGCATTTAAAAAAAAAAATAGATTGACTTATGTCTAAGTAATTATGCATGATTGCGATTTTTCTTGGGTTACTTGGACCAGTTTTAAACATACGACCGAACAAATATTCAATGACACTATGACGTATGAAATCCAAAATAAAATATATATTTTTATTTTTAATTTTTATTTTTTACATGCTTTTCATAAACAATGATCAAGGATCTTACATCTTGAGATAATGGACTAATGAAATGGCTTTGTGTACATCTTGAAACTTTATCATTTTGAACATAGTTTAAGTAAGTTGGAGTGGCTTTACGTTCTAAATAACAATAGAACTACAAATTATAAAGTAAAATGATGGTAAATAGAAAAAGTGGAAGCATTTGCTTTCTTAAGGGTGCTTTACACCTACAAATACAATCGTAAGAAAATAGATCTCGAACAATGGTGATTATCTCTTACATTAAGTTGACATTGTATAAAAATACAATCTTTATAGTTTTTTCCCTTTTGTATTGAATAGTTAGAAACCCCTATTAACTCAACACTTAATGATTCACTAACTCTAGGCACCCAAAATATTATATAATTAAAATATTACTAAATAAGAGTATGCACAAGCATACACACACAAATATAAGTTGTGTTTAGGTACACAACATTCCATCCCCATCAAAGAGCTTTCCCTTCAAAGTTCATCAAACTCTAAAAGTATAAAATTTTACATTATGAGAACAAAACTTAGGAGCTCTACCTATTACAACAATGCTTTGATCATACTACTATATACCATGACTTGACATATTACATGAATGAAAATGAGGTATTTTATTCTACTTGTAAGGCTTCTGTTCCATTTTGGGCATGTATTCCCTAAAAAATCACACTCCATGATTTCCTCCATATTCACCATTTTTTATGGTATTAAGATTTTTAATTTTTTTACCGTTTTTCTTTCGAGCTTGCATATACCTTTCCTATAGGTTCCAAAAATTCGGATTTTTTTCCCATATTTTTAAAATCCTCTTCATGCATGGATGCTTTGATACGAACTCTTAAGTTTATAAAGTTCCTTCCTTCATGGGTAGTCCTTCCACTTCATCTTGAACATATGCACTACCCTATTTTATAGCTTCCTAAATTCATTCCCAATAATGCACTCCAAATCTAGCAAATGTTTTCCTTCTTTGTCGGGAATTGATATTTTTTAAGGTAAAAAATGCAAGCCTATATTATTATCCAAACATGACACATGAAACACATCAACTAACCTTCCCTTATTTGGTATGTCTACTGCATAAACAACTTTCTCCACCTTCACAAGCACCAAATCTGACCCATAATACTTTGGATGTAAATTTTTCTTCCATACATCCATCATTGTATTTTATTTATATATTGGATTCCATAGAAAAATCATGTTCCTAATCTCAAAAATTCTCTGTCTTATGTTGGTCTACTTATTGCTTCATCCTATTGATGCTCACTGTCAAGTTATTTCTCAATAGTTATAGAATGTTTTGCATCTCATCCACAACTTTATCAACTATTATGACCTTTCCCATATTAAGTACACAATATAATGGTGATGATTCCTCATAATAATACAAATATTTGAAATCTAACACTTTTTTAGTTGTGTGGTATACGATGTTGTACACATATTCAACAAAATGTAGCCACTATGCTTGCTTGCATTACTTATCCCATACATATATTCTTAGATACTCTTCCAAGCACTTGATAACCACCTCTATAATTCCATATATTTTGGAGTGATATTGAATTCTCATGTTAAATGTAAAACCTACATTTAGAAACATCTCATACAAGAAATGATTTTGAAAAATATGATCTCAATCATACATGATCTATTTAGGGATGCCAAATAGATTAACCACATGTTATACAAGGAAATTTAAAACATTAGGATGAATGATCCTTGCCTTTATTTTGGGAAAGAAATTTAGCTTATTTTTAAAATCTATTTACTACCACTAAAATTTAATTTTTACCCTCAATGCTAGGAATACCTAATCTAAATTTCATTAACACAATTTATTGCTTTTGTTGTGGAACAAAATTTCATTGCATAAGGCATTGAAAAGGATTAGTTTTCATAGAAAAAATTGATTCTATTACAAACAAACCATTCACTCTCCTTTTACCCATATTTAATTGTTTTTCATGAGTTTAGTTGAGACAAGGTGAGTTATGTTTTCCTAAAGAAGGTCATGTGTCCAAGTAATTTTCTTGATGGACATGGCCTAAAATACTTGAAATTCTTCAAAGAAGGAAAATTTATTTGCCATCACATTATCCTTCCATTTTTTTATAAATGATCTCAAAGTTAGAGGATTTAAGGTGACTAATCCATTTATGTTGCTCCTTTATTAATGTCCCATTGAGTTAATGGGTGTTGAAGGTCGAGGTGGTTATTTTTTTACAATATATTTCTCACTAATATAAATTTATGTGTAACTCCCCACCTAAATGTACTTTAGATTAGGCACATAGTTAAGTACTAATTGAGATTGGACCCATTGATATGTTATATATTCAAGATTGTTATAATATTTTATCATGTATATCCTTTCGTGATATTATATTGGACCATAGAAAAATAAAAAATTATTATTTTTATAATTAATAATCAATTGATTAATGTGCTTTAAGTTATATATCTTCATATTAGAGAGTCACCACAATGTCGTACATGTGTAGGGAAAAGGGTTTCCAAATGAGTTGATATATTGATTATGATATGATTTGGTTGGATTTACATTTATTCCATCATATTATCATTTAACTAATGTAACACAAGTAAGAGATCAAAAAATAGACATTTGTAGAAATAATATATTTCAACATCGAATTAGTAATAAGGTTCACCTTAGGTGGAACTAAATGTATGGCACATTGGATGCTGGAATCCTTATCACCTTATGCATATTTGGCATAAAAATAAGGGCATATTCAGGCTTATGAGGGCCAATGTACATATAAACATTGGGTTGAATTAAAATCATAATAAAATAGGCTAAGAGGCTTCATGTTCATCAATGTGAGTTGTGATTATAAATTAGAATTATAATTTAAACTATGACCACCAATGAGGCAGTGTCTACCATCAAAACTATAGTGGTCAAATAAAGTTTAATATACAAGTGGGATATTAGTATCAAATGGAAAGTGGAGACTATAGAGTTAATATGATTAAGATAACCATAGAAATCAAATCTCTGTAATAAAGCAAGTTGGTGATAGCCTTCATAATGGATTATACACCTAAAATGGATTTATGACAAAGCAACCCCCATTTGTGCTATGCAAAGAGTCCAAAATAGATAGGTGCACCATGTCAATATATAGAGATGCTAAACAATAAAATTATTTATAAAAAATGTGCAAAATGACTATAAGAGATGGAATTGAAAAACACTTACATAACGAGTTGGAACTATAAACTTGAATGACAACAAGATAAAAGTGGGCATTGAGCATAATTTTATATGTAGATGGTAATTGATTAAGTCAGCCATGTTTTTATTAATTGAATAAGTGACTAAATGATTATTCCACAATGCAGATATGAGACGAAGTGTGACTTTGAGATGTCATCTCATGTGGGTGGTCTTAGACTTTGATGCACCATGATGGTCAATCAACAACCACATGAATATTTACGCATGACTAAATTTGTAAGCATTTGATTGAGAAAAATCAAGTAATATTCAATGATATTACCATGGCCGTAATTTTTGGAGAATGTAGTCTTTTGTGGCCCTATAATACATAGGTCTTAGGCTCATGACATAGTAGTTTATATTGATAGAATTAGTGTAAATCAATAGATATCCATATTAATATTAAAGGATTAATGATGATTTTTAAACACAATATTTGATATTGAAAATACAATTAAAAATTTGGTGAATGGATTGTCAAGATATGGGTTCACTCACTTTGTTAAATTGTAGTTAAGTGAATCAACGAAAAAAATTGTACTCTATTATAGAAGTATAACATGAGGGTGCTACATGTTAGTATCAGATCAAGGTTAAATGGCCTTTGGGGAAAATTTTAACAAAAATATATGCATATAGAATGAAATTATGAATATTAAAATATAAAATCAAGGATTTAGCTATTATGTGATGGTTCTAATAAAATTTTGTAGTAAGAGAACTCAAAATCTTAAAAGACTTTTTTAAAAATTTAATTAGTAATTTAACTCTTGAATAATTAAATAGAGACCCCTACAAGTGACTAAAAATATATTTGGAACCCAGTGTTACTCAAAATAATCTATAGAAAGGGTTTGTATTAGACTCTTATTGAAAACCATGTCTGAATGTTATTATCACCAAGTAGGGTTAACAAAATCATTGTATATTGTGTTCATGGCCCTATAAATACATTAAATTCCCTCATGTTTGATGATAAAATAAAAAAATTCATGAAAAATCCCCTGAAAAGGGAAAACATGTAAATTCTCAATGTAAGAATGGAAAGAAAATTTAGATCAAAACAATGTAGTAAAGGAACATGGAATGTTGTTGTTGTGTAGAGAGTGGTTTCTAGGAGTTTTGATTATTCATTCTCTTGTTAATTATTTTATCTATATACATATTTGTGATTTGTTATTATGCCCTTATTTAAAAATGTAACTTATTGTATTCCACTTTTAAAGGATGGAATTAAATCCTATTATATTTTTATTTGATTTTTTATTTTGGTGATCTCCTTCATGGACATTTTCATCTTGGAAAATTATGGCCAGACCATTTTATTTCAATTTATGTGATTTTTGTTTTTAATTTTTATTTTTCGTCATTTTTTATATCCTTGGGTAAGTTGAAGGAAGAGCAAGAATAGAGATTTACATCTAGTAGTTATTTTAGGTTCACCAACATTATTATCTATGTAGCATAGAGGCCTATACCAAGTCATGGGAGAGGCATTCAGTTCCTAGACTAGTGTCTTTTGTGGATATTATATTTTATGGATTTAAATGTCTCAATTATACGTAAGCCTTTTTATTATTATGCAACCACTACATGCCTTGATATCACGTTGAGCTCTAGTTGTTCTAGGTTTTAGGGACCCTATATTTTTTATGATTATTACATTTTGATTTCAATTAATTAGCAATGAAATATCTAATCCCTTTATTGGCTAAAATAGAGGGAAGGGGCTAGAGGAATACATTAGAAATTAGAAATAAAACAACCAAATTCATTATACTAGACACCATTAATGGTGATTCATGCTCTTACCTCTTGAAATATAATACTAACTACGCTCAAAATATTGAGCTAAAACTAAGTGATTAAATCTTATCCAAGATGAATGGCCACTTAATTCCATCATAGAATTTTTAAAAATCAATCTTGATGAATAAATCCTTATGATTGGACTTCTAGCCCATTCCATTCCTTCTTAGATAAGAAAAATGTTATCAAGGATATAAGGGTTGTAGATAAAAGTGAATTTGTTAGGGAAAATAATGAGGGGTATAAAATAAATGATTTAAAAAGCAAGGGCCATAATGATGACCTTGTAGGATAAATTGAGAAGAGTAATAGACCACCAATTGGTATTTATCTTAGGATCCCCAAAATTAGTTATAATCTTATTTTTACCTTAATCGATAATATTACCAAGGGATTTATCAAAAAAAACATCTACATAGTGGCCTCTTGAAGTTATACACTGGAAGGTAAGGAATCACAAACCACTCATCGAGCTTCAGTGAGCTTGAAAGACACAACTTGAATGTATTGGAGAAGAGCCTTAAATGTTTTGGGGAGGAGGGTTTAGAGGATAAAACCTTTTCATAATGACATTCAAAGTCTTTCAAAATATCAGGAAGGATTGTCAGGCAAGAATGGGATTACTTTATAGATTTAATATGAATAGTCACTTATCTAGGATGGAAAAAAGTAATAAAAATTTAGAAGCTCTAATTATAGTTTTTATCCAGTGCATTCTCTCTCTAATATGAGTTGCATAAGCTTGATAATTCTCTTCAACTTTGGTTTTTTGATTCCACATAGCTTTCTAAAGTTTTAACTCCTCATTAAAAGGAGAGAGATTTAATTCCTTTGAGATATGAATGTACTCACTATGTGAAGCCTCATGGTCATTTGAACAAAAGATACTTATTTGTTTATCATATATGCAAAGAAAGGTAGTTTTCCTACTAATGGCATTACCCAATGATTAAATCCATACAAATCACCATGGAGGTGAGGAGGGATATTCTTGATGTTATCATTGTGTTTCTTTGTCCATGAGTGGTGAAAATGAGAAATGCTAAGATAAAATTGTGATGTGGACCCACTTGGAGAGGGAGAGAGTTGTTCTAGACCAAACTTGATGAGAAGGTACTCTAAAATAAACTATAAATGAAGACAGTTATGGACTAGTCAAAATTAATTGAAAAAATAAAATATGTTTTGCTTTGTCATCATGGCTCCATCAAGGAACTTGGTGACTCAATCATGACCTTTCCAGTGATTAGAGCACATAAACCATGATAAGGTAGCTAAAAGGTAGAGGTGGTGGTTAGGGTCATAAAGAGCAAAATTATCACACATATAAATCCATGCCTCTCTTTAACTAATGCAACAACGCATTGTGAGAAATGAGACTTTACCATGTTGAAATTTCCACATAAGATCTAGTTGACATTAGGAAGAGAATCTTCTAACCAATGGAAAGATGTCATTGTTTTCACCATGTCATTATATGCACAAATTATATCGCTAGTACCAAGGTAAATGCCATGAAATTCAAATAGGGTCCAGACAACATGAGGACTAGTTTTTGAACCTCAACTAACAACATTATGTGAAAGGGATGGGGAAATTAAAGTTACCAATCCCCTACATCCCATCTCATGATTATTCATCTAGCATCTACTTCTTAACCAAATCATTATGATAGTGGGCATGAGAAAAAAGATAAATATTTTTACTTCTTTTTGACAAAATCACTTAATATTTTTTATAAAGTGACATGTTTCCTAAAAAATATATTTATGGATCATGTCATCTATACTGCATACTCTCCAAGAGTACACAATCAATTATCAACCTCAATTTGCATAGTGGTTTCCCTATCAATCTTAGTTAAATATAAAATCAATTAACCAGGAAGGATTGATGGTTACCTTACATTAAATATACTAATTGAAAACTTTGTTGCTTGTCTTAAATGTACTCATCAATATATATAGGTGGAAAAGGTATGCATTCAATGTATAAAACTATCACATGATCTACTTCCATAGATTTATTTATCATTCCCAATAAAATTACCTCCGAAGAAGGAAATGGTGGTTGGGATGCTATCAGTTGGATTTGAGAAACTACAAACATACTTCCATCTTGAGGGGTGTGTACTAGTGGTGGGACTTGTTCTTCGGTAGTAGAAACTTATTGATGGGTAGCCATCAAACTGCCTAAGAGTTTGTACATAGAAGTCATGGCCATGCCTACTAAACATGAGTTTTTATTGAATGAAACGATGGTCCATCTACTCACGGATGTCAAAAATTCTTTGTTTACCTCAAGAGATGGTTTTAGAGGTGGGATGTGGGTGGCATTGGCCATTAACGAGCATTCACAGAATTTTTGATCACTAGCTTGGGAAGAAAATAATTACTGGCGTAAATTGATATAAATCACACATTGTGTGATCCTCTTATCACTGACATGAATGTCAATGGTTTCCTTAATTTTTTTGGAAAGATATACTTTAGTGCAAATGCATTTTTTGGGTTGGTCCACATGGAATTCAACATCAAACTCTATGAAACGCCTTAAAGGATTGACCAAAAGCTAAATAAAACTCCACAAGGAGAACATGAGGCTAGCAAACTTTATCTAGATATGGACTTTGATCTTAGCATGCTCAAAGATGACCAAGTCTAGAGTCTAGTAGGAAAACACTACCACAATATTTCGAATGAACTAAGGTCCACGAGCAACAATTGGATGGCATTGGTCAAAATTGTTGAATCTAAGTAGAAAAAAAACTTTTGATTAAATTTTGAATGCCCTCAAAATTAACACCATGAAATACAATCCAACTATTGTGAACCCAAGATTTCAAAAGGCTTTATCAATAATAAAGCGGTCTAAAACAACATTAGAAAGAGCTATATGATAGTATCGGTACCTCATGAAGTATTTTGGGGACAACTTTCTACATTTAAGCTCGCTTCAATGCCATTGTTCTTTACAACTCCATAAGACACACTGATAACAAATGTCTCATAAATTACATCTTTTCTACAATTAATGTGTTTATATATGATTGGGTAATAGAAGAATGCGATATAATCCTATAAGTAATAGAAGAATGCGCGAATATTGCAAGATTTTTTTTATTGATTTGGCTTCCGTGGAAATGCATTTGGCTTGGACGTCATTCCAATTGCACTTTTTATTATTTACAACTATCATGTGGGAGGAGGGGGAATAGTGACAACTGAGACACGTTCTGCCCCAAATTATCTAGAGGGGAACCAGATCCAGCGATTTAAGTCGTCTCGTGTTCGACCCTCACGCCAAACCCTGATTCGTCTTCGTTCGATCGGCCATGCACAAATATATGCACCCGCCGCAACCCCATCCGCCAAAGGAATTAGCAGATTGTAGAAAACGAAAACCACATGTGGAAGACGAAAGCGGACGAGGCACAACGTTGAAGAAGACAAGGCTATACAAGGTTAAGGAGAATGCTAACAACAATGAGAACTCAAACATTACATCATCTTCCCTTCAGCAAGGTCATGGATCTAGAAGGAGAAGCCGATCCACGCGGCCGGGGTTTGATCCCCTTACCTCTAACAGACATAAAAATCCCCTTCCTATAATGGCGCCCACGCAGTCCAAAGTGATTAATTGGCGGCTAGCTTGTTTTATGGCGAGGGAGTACCTCTCGCGCGGGACACTGCTCGGCAAACCATGGCCGCTGCACAATTCGAACACACCACCCCGTGATAACTCCGGCAAGCCGCAGCTCCATGAAGGCGAGGAGAAAGGCAATGAAAAGGAAAAGGTCGGGCTCTACACTATTCTGACCACCGATTTCCTCCGCTCCGATGACGTGCACATTCCGGGCATTCTGAATCCTTCGCAGTTGGCATCCATGATAGGATTAAGATGACCGAATCCCACAAGAAAAAGGAAATAAAAATTCGTCCTTTACATATGGCAAAATGTAACTAGTAAGAATTTGTATTGTTGTCGTCGTCTCGGATAGTTATGTAATGTAGCAGTGACAGTGAGAGTGGTGGTCAGGGGTTCGTCGGTCGAAAGGTGGAGTTAAATGTTTATTTTATATCGGTAAATGTTTTCTTTTGTATGAAGCATAAACTTTAGTTAATATAATATATTTTATTATTATTGTCAAAGCATAACAGGTGCATAGTGGTGGCTTTCATTTTCAAATTTGCGCATCCATGCTTTAGGTACATGGGACCCAAGTTAGATGCATGGAACCTTACCATGCACTTAATTTTATTTTCACTAAACAACCTTTTATTTACTTGAATGAGTAGTATTATGTACGTGGATTTTTCTTTCAATTTTTGTTATGCAAAATATTTATTTATATATAATTTGTTTTAATAAATTGGTGGCATTTTAAATATATATTGGAGTTTGGAATTTATGTTTTTTAAAATATTTTTACAATTTTGATAGTATGATATATTTAGATGGAGGTCATTTATCATTAATTAATGTAAAAATTTAGGAGAAATTCATGTAATCATTAATCAATGTGGTATATAAAAAAGCTAAGATAAATTCTTAAAGATTGATATCTCTTCGTATTTTTCAGATATATGTATTTAAAATGTTTATACTAACAATGATAGTAGCAGAAACTTCTAATAATAATTGGTGGTGGTGGTGGAGTGTAATAGCGTGAGATACCAATATAAATGGTCAACCTTAAATTTGATGTCCATTTGATTATCATATTATAATTTTGTCATTTTTCTTTGAGAAGATGATCAAAAAATTATGATATCTTTGATATACAATCGAGTTTGGAGTGTGGTCTTTATAATAAAAAGATATTTATCTTGGACTCAATATAGTGGTGCTCCCAGATTGAGAGCATTTACCACCAATAAATGAAACATTCACAAAATTAATCTTTTTATATTTCTCCAAATAAATATATTTTAAATATCTACTCTAAATAAATATTTAATAAAATATTTTAATCTAATTAATACAAATGATAATATATCATAAGTGATATCACATCCATAAAAGTGTAAATACTGAAGATAATTCAAATAAAAAATGAATCCATACTTATATCATTTAAGAAAGTTATAGATATAAAAAAAATAACGAAGTTAATGCTTACAATCAAATCTATAATGCTCAAATTTATAATACTCTTAACAAAATTTGTACTTCAATACAATTGATTTATATTTTTTTGAGATACGGATAAAAAAATGAGTTTTATAAAACCCCCTTCAAAAAAATTCAATATAAAAATTCAATATAAAAAATTATATAAAAAATGAGTGTATAAAATGACGGAATGTGGAATGGCGATTTCAGTAGGATTTGATTAAATCAATGTTCTTCATTTTTGGATAGACCCATATTTCTGTTTTGAATTGTAATTATATTTTTTAATCTAATGGCATTATGAAATATAAAATAGTGATTGTTGGTTCGAAATTACTGGATACCAGCTTCTATTGGCTTTGAAATTAGGTTAGGTGATTCAATAACCTCTATAATATGCATCGTGTAAAATGGCTGAATTGGTAATTGTAATCTTCGTGGGTATTGATAAGACTGATATTATCCTTTTTTGAATATATCCGCATTTGTTCTTGTTTTGTTTTGGGTTTAGTTTAAGTTCGTCAATATGATGAATGTAGGGTAATTACTGGGACTGATAATTGACAATTATTAATAGATAGTAGTGTCTAAATAAAACCTCAGTCCAGTTCTTTACATTGTTTCATGGCCTGATGGAAATGATTGAATTGAATTTGATATCAGGATAGGCCATCCAATGCTTTATGTATGGTTCATCGTATAAAATGGTTGAATGGGGAATAGAGATTGCAGTAGGATTTGATTAGACGGATTTCTCTTTTTTGTGATGTCTATTTTATTTTTTTTTACGATTAAGTTTAATTTTTTGAATGTAACGACTTAATCAAATCTGAAACTTTGAGTAATAATTCGAAACATGAAGGTCGCTTATGCATCATATAGAGAGGAAAATAATTTATTGGATTTGAAATCAGAGTTATATAGTATTAATCACCTCTAATAAGAAGATCAAATCTGAAACTGTGACTAATAATTGTAAAGAAGAAAGTCGCTTATGCATCGGGCAGAGAGGAAAATCATTTATTAGTTTGAAATCAGAGTTATATATTATCAATTACCACCAATTAGGGACAAGATCAAATCCACTTCATTTCACTGTCATACGCATTGAAGACCCTGAAATGTGATCTAAACAGAATACACTTCAGATTAATGCAGTGTGCATTGAATTAAAAGAATATAATATTGGAAAGAGCAGCTTCACAGAAAAGGCATAAATGAAATATGTTGTTAATATGCAGGGCATGAACACGGTTCCCACACATTTTCCTTGTAACAAAATTGTGGGGCAAGGTTAGCCTAAAATCCGCAATTAATGATGAAAGGTTTTAAAAGCTTAGAATCTTCAACTAATGACGAAAGGCATTTAAAAAATAAATAGAAACAATAGATTGACTTATGTCTAGGTAATTATGCATGATTGCGATTTCTCCTAGGTTACTTGGACGAGATTTACACACACGACCGAACAAATATTAAATGACACTTTGATATATGAAATCCAGAATAAAATATATATTTTTATTTTGAATTAAAACTTTTTACAAATTTTTCATAAATAATGATCAAGGATCTTCCATCTTGAGATAATGGACTAATGAAATCGCTTTGTGCACATCTTGAAACTCTATCATCTTGAACATATTTTAACTAAGTTGGAATGGTTTTACATTCTAAATAACAATAGAAAATAGAACTACAAATTATAAAGTAAAATGATGATAACTAGAAAATGTGGAAGCATATTCTTTCTTAAGGGTGCTTTGCACCTACAAATACAACTGTAAGAAAATAGATCTCGAACAATGGTGATTATCTCTTATATTAAGTTGACATTGTATAAAAATACAATCTTTATTATTTTTTTACCTTTGGTATTGAATAGTTAGAAACCCTTATTAACTCAACACCTAACAATTCACTAACTCTAGGCACCCAAAATATTATATAATTAAAATATTACTAAATAAGAGTATACACAAGCATACACACACATATATAAGTTATGTTTAGATACACAACATTCCATCCCCATCAAAGAGCTTTGCCTTCAAAGTTCATCAAACTCTAAAAGTATAAAATTTTCCATTATGAGAACAAAACTTAGGACCTCTACCTATTACAACAAGGCTTTGATCATCCTACTATATACCATGACTTGACATATTACATGAATGAAAATGAGGGATTTTATTCTACTTATAAATCTTCCCTTCCATTTTGGGCATGTATTCCCTAAAAAATCACTCCATGATTCCCTCCATATTCACCATTATTTATGGTGTCAAAAATTTTAATTTTTTACCCTCTTTCTTTTGAGCTTACATATAACTTTCTTATAGATTACAAAAATTTGAATTTTTTTCCCATTTTTTTAAATCCTCTTCATGCATGGATGCTTTTATATGAACTCCTAAGTTTATAAAGTTCCTTCCTTCATGGGTAGTCCTTCCACTTCATCTTGAACATATGCACTACCCTATTCTATAGCTTCCTAAATTCATTCCCAATAACGCACTCCAAATCTATCAAAAGTTTTCCTTCTTTGTCAAGCATTGATATTTTTTAAGGTACCAAATGGAAGCCTATATTGTTATCAAAATAGGACACATGAAACACATCATCTAACCTTCCCTTATTTGGTATGTCTATTGTATATACAACTTTATCCACCTTCATAGGCACTTGATACGACCCATAATACTTTGGATGCAACTTCTGATTCCATACATTATTCATTGTCTTTTATTTATATATTGGATTCCATAGAAAAACTATGTTCCTAATATCAAAACTCCTCTTTGTCCTATGTTGGTCTACTTATTGCTTCATCTTATTGGTGCTCACTACCTAATTATTTCTCAATAGTTATATAATGTTTTGCATCTCATCCATAACTTTGTTGACTATTATGACCTTTCCCATATGAAGTACACAATATAATGGTGATGATTGTTCATAGCCATTCAAATAATTGAATTCTGAAAATTTTCTATTTGTGTGGTATGTGATGTTGTACACATATTCAATAAAATATATCCACTATCATTGCTTGCACCACCTATCCCATACATACATTCTTCGATACTCTTCCAAGCACTTGATCAATACCTCTATTTTTCCATATATTCTAGGGTGATATTAAATTCTCATGTTAAATGTAACACCTACATTTAGAAACATCTCATAGCAGAAATGACTATGAAAAATATCATCTCAAATGTAAATGATCTATTTAATGATCCCTCATAGATTAACCACATGTTCTAAAAAGAAATTTACAAACTTAGGACGAATGATCCTTGCCTTTATTTTGGGAAATAAATTAGCTTAATTTTTAAATCTATTTACTACCACTAAAATTTAATTTTTACCCTCAATGCTAGGAATACCTAATATTAATTTCATTAACACAATTTATTGCTTTTGTTGTGGAACCAAAGTTCATTGCATAAGGCATGGAAAAGGATTACTTTTCATAGAAAAAAATTATTCTATTACAAACAAACCATTCACTCTCCTTTTACCCATATTTAATTATTTTTCGTGAGTTTAGTTGAGACAAGGTGAGTTATATTTTCCTAAATAAGGTCATGTGTCCAAGTAATTTTATTGATGGACATGGCCTAAAATACTTGAAATTCTTAAAAAAAAGGAAAATTTATTTTCCATCACATTATCCTTCCATTTGTTATAAATGATCTCAAAGTTAGAGGATTTAAGGTGATTAATCAATTTATGTTGCTCCTCTATTAATGTCCATTGAGTTAATAGGTATTGAAGGTTGAGATGGTTATTTTTAACAAATAAATTTATCACTAATATAAATTGATATGTAACTCCCCACCTAAACTTACCTTGGCGTATGGACATAGTTAAGTATTAATCAAGATTGGACCCTTTGATAAGTTATATATTCAAGATTGTTATAATATTTCATCATGTATTTCTTTTGGTTATATTATATTAGATCATAGAGAAATAGATAATTATTATTTTTATAATGAATAATCAATTAATTAATGTGCTTTAAGTTATATCTCTCCATACCAAAGAGGCACCACAATGTTGTGCATGTTTAGGAAAGAGGGTTTCCAATTGAGTTTATATATTGATTATGATATGATTTGGTTGGATTTACATTTAGTCCATGAAATTATTATCTAACCGATGTGGCACACATAAGAGATTCATAAATAGACATTTGTAGAAAGCAAAAATCCCAACATCAGGTTAGTAATAAGGTTCACCTTAGGTGTAGCTGAATGTATGGCACATTTGATTCCTGAATCCTTGTCACCTTATGTATATTTGGCATAAAAATAAGTGGTTATTGAGGTTTATGAGGACCAATATCCATATAAACATGGGATTGAATTAAACTCATAATACAATAGGCTAAAAGTATTCATGTTCATTAATGTGGGTTGTGATTAGATATTGTAATTGTAATTTAAAATTTGACCACCAATAAGGTAGTGGACACCATCAAAACAATAGTGGTAAAAAAAAATTTAATATAAAAGTTGGATATGATTAGCAAACGGAGGGTGGAGCCTATAGAGTTAATATGATTAAGATAACCATGGAAAGTAAACTCTATAACAAAGCAATCTAGTGATATCCCCCACAATGGATGATACACCTACAACATATTTATGATAAAGTAACCCCATGTGTTTTATGTAAAGAGTCCACAACAAATAGGTGTACCTTGTCAATAAATAGAGATGATAAATAATAAAATTAAATGTAGAAAACATGGAAAATGACTACGTGATATGGAACTGCAGAACACTTGCATAAGGATTTCAAACTATAAAAATGAATGACAACATGTTAAAAGTGGGGGTTGAACATAATTTTCTATGTATATGGTAATTGATTGTATCACCCATGTTTTAATTCCTCGAATAAGTGATTAAATGATTTTTCCACAATGTAGATATGAGATGAAGGGTGACTTTGAGATGTTGTCTCATGTGAGTGGTCTTAGACTTTGATACACCATGATGGTCAGTCAACAATTACATGAATATTCATGTATGATTAAATTTAGAAGTATTTGATTAAGCAAAATTGATTAATATTTATTGATATTAAGATGGCCATAATATTTGGAGGATGTAGCCTTTTGTGGGCTTGTAATCCTTAGGTCTCAGGTTCATGACATGGCAATGTATTTTAATAAAATTAATCTAAATTAATAGATCTCCTATATTAATATTAAAGGATTAATGATGATTTTTAAACACAATATTTTTTATTAAAAACAAAAGTAAAAATTTGGTGAATGGGTTATCAAGATATGGGTTCATTCACCTTGTGAAACTATAGTTAAGTTAATTAATGAAAAAAAATCTAATCTATTTTAGAAGTATAACATGAGGGTGTTACATGTTGGTATCAGATCAAGGTTAAATGGCCTCTAAGGAAAATTACAACAAAAGGATGTGTATATAAAATGAAATTATTAAAATTAAAATAGAAAATCAAGGATTTAGCTATTATGTGATGGTCCTAATAAAATTTCAGAGTAGGAAAACTCAAAACCTTAAAAGACTTTTTATAAAATTTAATTATAAATTTAGCTCTTGGATAATTAAATAGAGAACCCTTCAAGAGACTAAAAAAGTGTTTGGAATCCAGTGTTTCTCAAAATAATCTATAAAAAGGGTTTATATTGGACTCTTGTTGAAAACCATGTCTGAGTGTGATTATACAAAATTAGGGTTGAGGAATTCATTGTAAGTTGTGTTAATAGCCCTGTAAATACATGAAATGTCCTCATGTTTGATGGTAAACTAAAAAATTTCATGAGAGCTCCCCTAAAAATGGAAAATGTGTAAATTCTTGATGTAGGAATGGAAAGAAAATTTAGTTAAGAGCAATGTAGCAAATGAACAGGGAATCCTATTGTTATGTAAAGAGTTATTTCTAGGTGTTTTTACTATTCATTCTCTTGTACATTATTTTAGCTACATACACACGTATGATTTGTTATTATGGCCTTATTTAACAATGTAATTGATTATATTCACTTGTTAATGGATGAAATTTAATCTTATGATATTTTTATTTGATTTGATTTATTGCCAATCTCTTTTAAAGACATTTTTGTCTTTTAAAATTATGGCTAGAACATTTTATTTAAATTTATGTGATTCTTTTTTTTACTTTTTATTTTCCATCATCTATGATATCCATGGGTGGGTTGAAGGAAGAGGAAGAATAAAGCTTTGTAGTTGGTATTTATTTTAAGTTCACCAATATTAATATATATGTAGGATAGAGGCCTTTGCCAAGGCATGGGAGAGGCAGTTGTGTTTGAAACTAGTGTCATATGTGGATATTGTATTATATGGCTTTAAATGTCTTAACTATATGTAAGCCTTTTTATTATTTTGCAACCACTATAGGTCTTGCTATCACTTTGATCTCTATTTGTTATAAGTTTTAGGGACCATGTATTTTCTATGATTATTTCATTTTGATTTCATGTTATTCAAATTTATCTTTGTTGACTTGAATGCTTTTTATTAGTTGGATTACATTGCATTTATTCTTTATCACCTTGATTTATTATAATTTATTTGTTTGGTAGATATGATTTATGAATAAGAAGTGAAATTCATGGTTGATGGTGATTTTCCTCATTTGGAAATGGGCATTGATCTTCTTTTTGTGTAAATAAGATTTTCTTTAGATGTGATATTTATTTCCTTTCCCATTTAAATTATATGATGATATATTGAATTGAATTAGAAGGCATAATTTGTGAGACTATTCATTTTATCTCTCCTTTATTCTCTTTATCTCCTATAAACTCTCCCACAAACCTATTTATATGAGATGAAACTCACTTTATTGATTTGTACACATTAATATTATTCGTACCACTTATTATTTACCCACATACACACCCTAATAATATATTATGGAATACCTAAGGACCCATTTGAGGACTAACTCCTCAATATTCACTACCTTAGTTTTAATATGGGATGAGAAAATACATACCTAAATTGCCCCCTTGAATGTGATTGTTTGGTTTGCCTTAAAATATGTCTAGTATATTGATTAGGAGAACACATTAAAATGAAGATAAAAAACTATTTCGTTTTATTGAAAATATTTGGAAAGGCTTATTTAAAGTTCGTAATCCAAAAAAGGACTTTTCGACAAAGATGACAAGGAACTAACTCTGGACACTAAATTTTGATGATAAATTAAAAAGATGGATTTATATTTTTAACAAACAAAAGAGATCAAAAACTAACACTTTCAACATACAAATGATTCTTGTGATAAAACTCTAAATTTTGACACTTTTGATTTTTTTCTTAAAAAAAATATTGACACCTAAAGATTTTATCAAATACCTTAAAAATCTAAAAACAACTTTTAAAAACAAATTAAACTCGACTTAATTAATTCACAAAATAACTAAATAACCGAATATTTAAAATAACAAACCTAAATAAAAATTAACTTTAGAAAAATAAATCACTTATAAAAAATAAGTCATAATTATTTTATAAAACGATGAGTTTTGTTTTAAAAAATTATATCATTAAAACATATCAATAAATAAATAAATAAATTTTAAAAAAAAAAAAACTAAAACTACATATAAAACAAAAACTAAATACCTAAAAATTAATTCTACTTTTTCAAAAACCACATATTAAAAACATGAAACCATTTATTAATATAAAAAATAACTATAAAAACCAGAAAAACACAAATTAAAACTTTAACATGAAACGTTGGTACCACAAAAAGCAAAACCACAATCCATATAATGTAAAAAAAAAAAAAAAATCAAACACAAAAGTAAACGAATTAAAATCTAAAACATTAATACAAAACCACGAACCAATAACTAAATCTAAACCAAAACTAAAGAAACTCAACAAAGTCAAACCTTATACCAAAAAACAAAACCACTTAAAAAGAAGTCGCTGTTTTGAGGTGAAATCTACGGGATTTCGTTGAGGATAGCTGGGAGCGATCGAGCCTCTGATTGTGGAACTTGGAGGAACGCCATGCAAAGAGAAGCTGCTTTATCAAGCCGTGGAAAGGAGGTTTGTTTGCTTGTGATGTTGCCGAGCTGGAGTGGGATCATCAGCTGTAGAGATCACACTGTGGGATGGAAAAATGTTCAAAGCCGTTGAAGTTTTGATGCAGCCGAGGTTGAGATGGAGACCGTGTCGAGCACGGGAGGACAAGTCTTTAGTAGCGTTGGTGGCTGAGTGGAGCTGCCGTTCATAGAAAATTATTCTTCACAAACTAAGCACAAATCTGTACATCAAACCGATCAATTTGCAAATATGCAACAAAGAAAAATTATTCAAACCCTTCAGTGGATAAACCAAAATATGATGTACGCCCTGGATGAAAATATTCAAAGCAAACTGCAACTCTAATTATGGATGCAAAGTAGATCTGGGATCTCTAATGAGGAATATGGCCTGCTTATATGGCCTGATTTACAAAAACTATAAGACACTGAAAAAATATCATAAATATATGTAACTAATTTTTTTTTTTTTTTTTTTCTAATTTTGATATGCAAATAGTGAACATGATGGGTGAAAAAACTGAGAATAGAGGTGAAAGGAGAAACATGCAAATGAATGGCAAATGTCCTAGATTTGGAGTGGTCTGCACTTCAAAATTGTAGAGAAAATTCAAGAATAGGTAGATGGAGTACAATGGTTATTGCAAGTGGTTATAAACTTACAAAGTTATTGTGTGATCTATTTTGATGCATCAAACATGTGAGTGGAAGGTATAAAAAGGTTTCATCGGGGTGATTTTTTGATACTAGATAATTTAATTATTATGTTACAGGGAATAGCTGAACGCTTGAATGCAAATTGTCAGTCAAATTTCCATGATTTTATTTATAGTTGGATATTCATTCATCTATTATCCCTTACATATCTCATTCTATATCGCATTTATTGTTTCTATCTCCTATAAACTCTCCCACACACTTATCTATGTTAGATGTAACTTACTTTATTGATTTGCATACATTAATATTATTTTTCCCACTTATTGTTTACCCACAAGCACCCTAATAATCTATTGTGGAACACCTAAGCACCCATGAGAGGACTAATTCTTCAATTTTTTTTTTTGTTTGATACTGCTATAAATAAACTATAATGTTGTGTATGTTGATTTTGATTGATTTATTATTATAATATATGTTTCTCATTTCAATTATGGTTTGATTCCAATTTTTTGATGTTTTGTTAAGCATTCAAAATTAAATTTATTGAGAACAAATAGATTTGTCTTGGGTTTGGGTATGATTGATGGAGCATATTCATTATTATAAAATAGATAAATTTGAATTTATTTCAACTCAGCATATGTGGAAACTTACATTAATAAAATTAAACAAAATTAACATTGTTTTAGTTTAGTATATCATTCGCTAGAACTAATATGGCATGAGTAACTCCATGCTTGGATAACAACATATTATTTAGTAAAATATAAATTTAGGATGACATATTCATGCAGACATGAATATATTGCTCTGTAGATTGTATAAGATGAAATTTTGGAGTGAATTAATTTCCCATAATGATGGGGTTGATTGTTTAAATTTATTTTCTATTGTTTTGAATGTGTATTAATTGTTGTATTATATATGAACATGGTTTCTACCATGTGTATGATGTTATGCATATGATAATTGTATATGTTGTTGTGAATATTATCTTAGTCTTCAATTTTGAGTGAAAATTGATTTTTATTATGCATATGTTTTCTGCTCTTGAGTGTATGATAGTGGTTCTAATTATGTATTTAATTTTGGATGATTCATCCAGCCATCAGTTTATTATGCATGATGATTTTATTGGTGTGTATTCCATGAATTATTGCTTTCAATGATTAATATGTTATGAAATCATTCATGCATGCCAAATTATAAGTAAATAAGAAATTGTATAGTGTGATTCGTTGATTCAATTATCATAAAAAGATTAGATGACACTATTGATTGGAACTACCCCATATGAATGTTTTATATATAATTTTTACTTGTTGCAATGAACGACAATTTCTTTATGTTAATTTAGTTATGCAATTTCTCATATATGTGATGGATGTTTGCTTTATATTAAAAGGTTATGACAATGATGGGATATTGCTTGGTTTTATGAAATTCCCATGTATGTTGGATTGTTACTTGAATTGTGTTCCTTCTTGAGTACTGATTTTATGAGTGAATGAAAAGAAATCGATTACATTGTGTACACTTCTATTGATATGATTACTCTTATTGAGTTGCATTATTTTTCTCCTTGTGTGTTGCTTTTGACAGTGTAGCATTTATATATTTAGCAAATCGTTTTATTCCTTTATTTTTAGGGTAGGTTGTATGCAGTCGGTTCACGAATAATCTAGAATGTCGGTTCCGAGATTTGTAGAATGACGGCCATTGAAGTTTCCATAACTACGATTCTGTAGTATAAATAGGTTAGTACATATCTGTTTTTCAATCAATAAGAAATAAAGTTTTTTGACAATCTATGGTATCAGAGCATATGAGGAAGCAAGATTGGAAGTCATCGAGCGACCTGTGCAGCAGTTTGATAGAAAACACAGTGACGCCCAGAGTGAAGGAGATTGTTGTCATCTTAGATCGCTGGAGGCATCCAAAAAAGTAAAATCGTTGAAATATAACGTAGCAACAAAAAATTAAAGGACGCAGCAGTCCTGCGTAATAGCCATCGGCAAAGGTGAGTAAAGACACATCCAAGCCTAGATAATCCCCCTCTCAATCTGCTCGAGCATTGAAGAATCTGCATAGCACGTGGTCTATGAGTTGTGGATGAAGATAGGAGTCCCGAGAGGAGCCACGGATGAAGGTGTTTGTTAGCAAGGCATTTTTGGTCTACGTTGCATAGCCTATTGATTTGAGCCAAGCTATGGTGAAGACATGACTATGTATATCATAGATTCCTAAATCTGAGAAAAGAACGCTAGTCCTAAAGGTTAGGACGTATTTCTCATATTTGCAAAGCCATTGGCGTTAAGCTGTGAAACGATAGTGCTCAAGTGCCAGCAAGGTAGCCGACTTGCCATACTAGGAGTCTATGACGCGCATGATCTCAATCAAGATCATGGTGGAAAAATTAATGGTTTCTGTTAAGACGGAAGAGGCACATAGAATTTGAACAAGGTACATACCGTTTTAAATACTATTTTGCTTAAGTAAAGTAAAAATCAAATATGTCTACTCTAAAATTTCTTTTATCGGATGCTCAACTTCTCAAAGGGCCACATTATGTTGGAAAAAAACAACGATGCGTATGATCCTTCAATTTGAAGGATTGTGGGGTATCGTCTTAGGGAATGTACAAGTTATCACTGATCTTGATGCACTCACAAAGTACGAATGGGCTAATGCTAAAGCCCTAAGGTTGATCATACTAAGTATCACTGATGACGTGTAGTCAGATATCAGGGATATTGACCAGGAAAAGACAACATGGGATAAATTAGCAACAATAGATGAGACAAAAAATCAGATGAAGATCCTCCATCTACAGTTTAAACTTCATACACTCACTATGGAGTCTGACGAATCAGTTGAGAAATTCTTACGTCGAGTAGTTGAGCTACAAATAGAGCTATTATCTCTTGATGAAATGGTAGATGACCAAACATTGGTCCCCATCACCTTGCAAGCACTCCCTTCTCAATTCTGAGTGTTTGTCATAACACTAAATGCCACTAAATAGAAAGTGTCATTCAAAGAGCTTGTGAATCTGTTACAACAGGAAGAAGCAATGAGTGCAACTCAAGATGAGTTTGAATATGAAGCTCTTAAAATGAAGCAAAAACAAGGTCAGACATCATGTAAGGGACCTCCAAAAATTCCATTGTAGAAACAAAAACAACAACAATTATCTCATCATCAAAAGTCGAAGAGGTGGTGTCACCTTTGCCGCACCAACACTCATGACACAAACAACTACTAGTGCAATAGCTGAAATAAAAAATCTACTACTAAGCCAAGCATATGAGGGCATGATGATAATAAGAAGTCAAAAAGATGTCCCCACCAGTCGAATTAGAAAGGACATCTCATTTCCCAAAAAGAAGATGAATCAAATGAAGTAACAACTAATAAAGACAAGAATGTAGTACTAGTCTCACAGACCTCACAACCCATGATGAATATATGTTTGATTGACTCAGGTGCCACTAAGCACATGACAAGTGATAATAAGTTGTTTGATTCACTGATAGACCAACCCACTGGAGATTAGGTTAGGATTAGTGATGATAAGGAGTATATCACAATAGAAATAGGTCAAGTGACCATTCATTTAGGAACATGAAAATGTACACTTATGAAGGTACTATATGTTCCTGGTTTGATATCCAATTTCTTATCAGTCACTCAACTCTTGAATCATCATGTGAAATTAGAGTTTTTTGTTGAAAATGACATCAAAACCTACCTGATTTCACAAAATGGTAAAGTTCTTGCAAAAGCTTTTTTGAAAGATAAGTTATTTGCTTTAGATGTAGTTTCATCTTCTATAGTAGCT